>VZDJ01000274.1:3189059-3305025 GCA_008694505.1 Cyanoderma ruficeps | reverse complement strand
TATTATTATTATTATTATTTCCTCCGCCTCGCTCTCTCTGGAGGCAGCTCTTGGCAGTGCAGCCTCGCAAATCCTCGATTCCTCGCTGGGATTCGCCCCCAGCAAAGCCCCGGGACTCTGCACGGCTCACGGGTTTCTCGGAGGAACTTTGGGGCACCGAACGCGGAGGTTTCTGAGGGGATTGTGCCTCTCTCCCTGTAGGAAGCGCGTTCCCGCTCCCGCTGCAGCCGTGCACGCCGTGTGCAGGTCCCGCCCTGCGAGCAGCAGGACCCCAAATGAGCACAAAGACCCCTGCGAGGTGAGCCAGGTGTTTGCAGCTGGGTCCCCCAGAGCCAAGGGAGCCCTTGCGATCCCAGCCCCAGCCATCCCCCGGGCTGGAGCAGATCGCGCTGGAGCAGGGTTGCCTTCCCTGATTGCTAATTTAGATATTCCTGCCATCCCACACAGTGGAATCAGGGGAAATAAAATTACAGAGTTATTCACTCTTTTTGTACAGCTGATGTGCTGATTACCTGTCAATCACAGAATTGCATTAACATCTGACAGTGTGTGCATAACAATTACCCCCATCAAATTAAGGAAACCTTTCACACTCAGAGACACAGAGAGGGAGGAAATTCAATCAGCGTAATTAGTTCAATCAGAAAAAGATCTTCTTTTCATCAAGAAGGGGAAAAACGTACAGTGAGAGCAGGGTGGGAGCCAGGTACGGCTCCGGGGCGAGAGGGTGGCGCACCCACCGCAGCTTGGATTCCCAGCCGAGGGTTTGCCAGGCTCCACGTTTCTTCCCCACCCCGGTTCCTCCTCTCCTGGCTCCCAAAATCCTTTTCTGTGGTTTCTGGGTGAGCTCCTTCCCAAAGGCTCTGCCGCCCCAGCTTTCCTGCCCGCCCCTCCAGCCATCCCTCCTCTCTGCACCCCAAAACAGCAGCTGGAGGAGGGGCTGCAGGGATGCCGAGGCTGCCCGGGCCCGAGTGGGGCTGAGTGCCGTGGAGGTTTTGTTTTGTATTCCCCCTGGAGGGGACTGAGATAATTAATGCTAATTCCTGACAGCAAAAACACGAGAGAGGAAGAAAAGCTCCATTAGCAGCGGTGCAAAAGCAGCTGGAATTGGTGCTGCTGAGCAACGGCACTCCCAGACTTTCCCAAGTGAGGTCAGGACAAGGTGCCAGGGCTGGGCATCACCACCACCTTCCCCCAGAGTGCTCAGAGAAAACTGGGAAGGAGAGGGCAGGGGAAGCCCAGAGTGCTGGATCCATCCTTTCTGCCATGTCCCTCCGTTAACCCAGTGACCAAAGGTATCAGGTCACCGAGGCTGAGGATGGCTGAGCCCGGGATCAGGCTTGAGGTGGTTTCACCCACTGATCCGAGAAATGTCATGCACTGGAAGGAGGGAAGGGATGTGCAGCTCCACAGCATCTCAGCACAGCCAGCAAGAGCCGGTGGAGTGACAAAAGGACATTGGCAGCAGTGCATGAGACAGGCACATGTGCCAAGGAACTCCTGAGCTTTTGTTGAGTTCATTATTTTGTAATTCAAGTCGAAAGGCAAAAATGTTCGTGCCTGAAGCAGTGCGGGGTGAGCAAGAGGGACCAAGGGCAGGTGCTTGGAGGGGTGTTCTCCAGCATCAGCTCTGTGTGCTGTGAAGGTTTTACCCCACAAGGCCCTGGGGCAGGTCCCACCACGAGCTGTTTGGGGTCACTGCCAGGGCCAGCTGCCCTGAGAGCCCCTGGCTTGCTCTGGGCTTGGTACAGGAGCTCCTGCACCCGGCCTCTCTGCTCTTTTAGGAATACTGGAGCTGAGATTTCAAGCACTAGGGGTGTGACAGGATTTCCTGTTGCTGGGGTCATTTCTGAGGCAGAGAGGTGCTGTGGGATGAGATAGAAGGGTCTCTCATGAGGGCACAAGCAGAGAGGGATGTGAAGCTGGGAGAGAGCAGGTTCCTCACCCTGAGGACTTGGAAGAGATTGTCAGGCAGGGCCAGGGAGAGGAGAACAGGCTGTGGGACTCCTGATTTCTCCTTGGGGCAAGGAACGTCCCTGGGACTGGTGACACAGAGCTGCTCCTGCCTGAGGCAGCCCCTCTCAGTGTGTGTTGCTGTAGTTTTGGTTGGCTCATTATTAGTTTTTTTAGAGCTCTGCACTCAGATCAAGCCCAGCTTTGCAGGGCTGTGCTGGAGATGAAGGATCCAATCTCCGACCACCTCCAGATAAACAAGGAGAGCAGGGAGGGAGGCAGGAGAGGCACAGGCAGCTGTGGCCTATGCCTGTGTCTCTCCTCTCTGAGTGCAGATGTACAAAGCCAGGTTCATTTTCTTTCCCCAAAACATGGGCTAGAAATGAATAAGCAAGTAAATAAACCCGTCCTCTCTCAGCAGCCTTCCTGCCATCTGCTTACCATTACCACCTGGCACCCACCCAGGAGTTTGTATCTCCCTTTTGCTCCAGAGGATCCAAAGCCTTCTGCAAACCTGGGGCAGTGTTTGGCTCTCACTTGCAGCCGTGTATGCGCAGAACAACTTCGTTCTGTCTTTGTCCTTTGAGAAGTTGATGTCAAAGGTTATTTAATGCCCCCTGATATGGGCAGATGGCACCTTGATGGCCTGGGGCAGGCATTGGGGCAGGCTGCTGAGGGACCAGCTGCCCTGGTGTCTCGCAGGGAACCTGTGCTGCAGGATTCACCTTCCAAAATAACCCACCTGCCCCAGGCTGGGCACAGGGGATGGAGTGGCTGGGTGCATTCTCCAGTCTCTCCTGCCCCAGGTCTGCGCAAGAATTTAACTCCAGAGTCAGGCAAGGAGGAGCAGAGCGAGGAATTAGGAACAAATTGTGAACAGATGTTGGGCAGAATAATGAGGAATGTACGGGAGGCCCACCAGGATATGTGGATGAAGCCAAACGAGCACGGGGCTGGCTCCAGCAGCAGCTGCTGTCCTGGAGGGAACAGTGTGGGGAGGAGGGACCAGCCTGGAGAGAGAAACTTGTGCTGTGCAGGTTCTGCTCCCCGGGGCCGCCCCTCGCAGCAGCTCCTGCTCTGCTCTGGTTGCACAGCAACATCGCATTAGGATGCAGGATTTCAGCACTCAGCTCCCTTGCTTCCACTCGCCCCCTGAGCTGGGAAAATGGAGACGGCTTTCCCTCTCCTTTCCCTCCCGTTCCACCTCGTCCGTGGCTGCAGCCGGAGGGAGGAGAGCAAAGCCTGTGAGCAGGACAGCTCGCAAAAAATTCCTTGCACGGTGATAAAATCAGTGATTTGGTTCTCTTGCTTGGCTTGTGTCCCTGACCCTCGCTGGAGTGAAAACTTTATTGCATGAACAGCTTGAGTGAGTGCTGCTTGTTTCTGTGTAAAAACTCAAAAGCCTTTTGCAGAGCAGAGCATAGGGACCCCCTGGGCATGGGGTGAGAAGAGAAAAAAATCTTTTTCAAATACCCCAAAGGGGAGTTTCTCTATTTACTCACAAGAGTAAAGATCAAAACGGGTTTTTTTGTCATTAGCACACTCTAAAATAGCTTGTAATGAGTGAGTCAGAGGAAATGCTGGGGAGAGAGCAGGGCCTGTCATTCAGCACATGAAAGGCTGGAAAAGCTCTTTGTCTGTTTTACAGATTAAAGCATAAAGATTGGAGATTACTCCAGGCTGCAGATAATGGTGGGGCAGCTACAGCCCTGGAGAAGTGGAAGGATGTGCTCTGGGCTGCTTCTCCTGTGGCTGGCACAGTTTTGGCAGAGGGGGCAGAGCCCTGACCCTGCCCATCTGTCCTGGCTGCCATCCCTGCTCTGAAAATGCAATATACTTATTTTTCAAGGAAATGCTTCTTTTAATATTGATATTTAAGATTGTTTCTTTTTAAGGGCTCTTTGAGAAAAATGGAGCTTTGCCTGTGAGTCACCCCACCTTGCCAATCAGGCACAGAGGTGTGTGTGTGCAAATCTGTGCACACCCAGCCACGGCTGTGGCTGTTGGAACTGGAAATCAGTCAGTGCTGGGATGTAGCGACTGCTCATGACTCGTGTTTGGTCACCAGGTTGGTTAATTGCTGCACTAATGACACCTCAGGTCAGAGAAAGGCAGGAGAAAAAAAAACCCCACCAACAAAAACGTAACAAATTAAAATGGCAATAAATGCAAATTCTGTCTGGACGTCGCAGGATGGTTTTTAAACCAGCAGCTGAATTAGAGATGAGGAGACACCAAGAGGAACCTTGTTTCCAACTCTGTTCTCTACTCGAGCAGGTCTGAAAACTCATTTTGTGTCATAAAGAAACTTTCCGGGCAGCAAGTGCCTGACACTCCTGTGCTCCCTCCCTCAGTGGCTCGGGGCGGGAGCCACTTTCCCCTTCCCAGCAGAAAACGGGGCTTCATTTTCAATGCTGTGAGTCGGGTGGGGAGGAACAAGGGATGGGACCAGAGAAAGGACCTGCCCAGGGCCCTTCCCTGGGGCAGTGGGACACCTCAGGAAGGACAGAGGTGACAGCACAGTGACAGTGAAGGCTGGGGCTGCACCTTTGGGGGGCTGGGTGTGTGCAGGTGAGGAGGGAGCTCCTCTGCCCCCTCTGCACCCCTAAAGCTGGGGTTGTTTATCCTGGGGAAAAGAAGACTCAGGGGTGACCTCATCACTCTCTACAACCCCCTGACAGGTGGCTGTGCTCAGGTGGGGTTGGTCTCTCTCTCCAGGCAGCACTGACAGAACGAGAGGACACAGCCTCGAGCTGTGCCAAGGGAAATACAGGTTGGATATCAGGAAAAGGTTCTTTACAGCAAAGGCAATTTAGGTTGGATATTAGGAAAAGGTTTTTTACAGAAAGAGTGATAAAGTACTGGAATGGTCTGCTCAGGGAGGTGGTGGAGTCACCATCCCTGGATGTGTTTAAGAGAAGATTTGATGTGGCACTTGGTGCCGTGGTTTAGTTGAGGTGTTGGGGCTGGGTTGGACTCAATGATCTTGAAAGTCTCTTCCAACCCAGTGATTCTGTGATGAAAGGGTTAATTCCTGCATCCCCATCCAGAGGAGCAGGACCAGGAGGGGAACCAGGACCGGGAGGGGAACCAGGACCGGGAGGGGAACCGGGACCTGGCTCACCTCACTCACCTGCCGTGGGAAGGTCGGGGTTGCAGACCTGGGGCTGTGGTTCCTGGTGCTGGCCAGAGTGCAGGCAGAGCCTATCCGAACCCAGGTAATTTGATTAGAAATTAATTGGCCTACATCAGAGCCTGAAAAATCCAACAGATTTGCTGCTGATAAAATTAAAATTAGAAACTGAATTGATTAGCCTGTGCCAGCAAAGGAACCAAAATGTCAGAGGCACCAGCTGCACATTTGCATTTGGTACTTAACAAAGTTCTCACCAAAGCGAGTGAGAGATGTTTGACATTTCCATGATTTCTGCAATTCTAATGTGTGTTTTATTGATATTAATTTCAAAATGCAAGAGAATGATGAAGTGGGGAATGACAGGAGGGAGTTTGGTCATTCCAGCTCAGTGTCTCACGCAGGGTGTGGTGTGTGGCTCCTGCTCTGCCATTTTTGGGAGCAGTTGGTGTTGGACTGGGCATGTGTCATTTTTATGCTTATCATGCTGGAAAAAAAGAAAACTTGGGGAGTGTAAACCCTGGTGAAGTTTTAATTGGGAACAGTTATTTTGAAACATTTTCTTCTCTGATGTATTTCACCTTGGGGACTTATTACTGTGGGAAAATCCTTTCACATTTATGCAAAGGTTTCTGCCAGAGTCTGCTGGGATATTTTAATTTCAGTTTCACAATGAGATATTCAGGAATATTGTGAATAAATTGGAATGATTTCACAATGGGAAATTACCAACATTTTCACTAAAGGAGGGGGGAGGGGGGGATTTTTGATTGTTTATTCAAAACAAAAAGCTCCAAAAGTTAGTTTCCCCCTCCTCAAATCCAGGGGATTTTCCTTGTGGAATTTGTGGAATTTGTATTCACCAGCTGCCCATTCCTGGTCACTGCTGGTGCCTGTCACTGCCCATGGGCTTCCCCCTCTCCATCCCAGCCATCCCTCACCTTGCTTGGCTTCCTTTCTGTCCCTACAGACCAAAATTATAAATATGTCAGATGAAAAGCTTTGCTCTCTTGGAGTGAAGGTGAAGGGAAGCCTATAAATTTTGCAGCCTGTGCCTGAGAATCTGAAGGGCAGCTGAAAATTCCCTTTTAAAGAGAAATCCCTCCTGCTTCATAAATATTAATTGCAAGTCAGTGGTAATGAGAGAGATGAGGAGCCTCTGGCTGTGATCTGATTGTTTGACTAATACAAGCAACAGTTTAAACACGACAGTTATTATTTGATATGACACCAAATTAGAAGTTTCACACTTCATTTTAAAGGTTGGCTTATGGAGAGCAGGAGGAATGTGATTCTGCAGGTCAGGACGATGCTCAGCAGATCTGGAGATTAAATTAGACCCTTGTGGGTTGGGAAGGTGCCACCAGGGTGAGGTCCCCAGGCTGTCCCCAGCATGGGAAGAGTGAGGCTGTGCTGGTGCCTTTTTGGGACTACCTAAAAACAGAGGGCAGACAAAATTAAGGGAATAAAAAGCAGTTCTACTTATTGAAGGGCCTTCAGGTACATTTAGGGCAGACCAAGCCCTCCCCAGGGGCTACATCCAAAATGGACAATGGTCACGGGTTTTCTCATTTTTATCAGTTTGGGCCATTTGCAGACTGGGGGTTCATCTTCCAATTACAGCTTCAGCTAATGAAGTCATTCACCTCAAGTTTGCTTCCCCCAAACTCACTTTTGTTCACATCTCTCAGGGCCTGAGGCAGTGAGGTGTCCTTGATCCCCAGGCCTGGAGAGGAATTGTTGTGTCTGCCCAAAATGGGGAAGCAGCAGCTCACACTGTGTGTGGAGTTCAGAGTTATACACTGAGGAATTGCAGGATTACAAATACATGAAGAATATAAAAGCTGAAATCCTGAGGCATCAGTGCCAGAGCAGCCAACAGCTCCAGGAATGGAACTGCCTCTAACTCTTATAACCAGGCACCGAAAATGTGGGAAAACCAGAATGTTTCCTCCTGCCAGCAACGTCTCCTCAGGGACTGGGGGGTCTGTGCAGTGAAGCCTCAGGAGAGGGTGGGTGAGGCCCAGCCCCAGCACAGCCCAGGGGAGGAGCAGGATGCTGGTTCTGTGTTTCCCCCTGAGGATCCCGGGGCTGCCAAAGGGCAGCACGGCCAAAACCAAATCAGGGATCTGCACAGCACCTGGTGGCAGCTTGCCGGGAGAAAAGGTGTGGCTCCAGAGGAGCAGGGAGTGGGCACAGAATCAATGATCCTTTGGATGATCCAGGCAGAGCTGGAATTCATCCTCCGGTACATTCGCTGGGCATTGCTTCCACCCACCTGCATCACAGGCTTTGGGGAAAACGGGACATTGTTTCTTTTTTTGTGCCAACGATTGATTGTTGTGTTCAGCTGCTGTTTGTGAGGCGGCTTCAGGTGGTGGGTGAGCTGACAGCTTCCTGCAGTGACCAACAGCACCAGTCCCAAAACCTGCCTGGGGCTGAGCAGAGTCCTGTGGATCCTTTGGGAACAGGTAAACAAGGAATAAGCTCAGGATAACCAGGAAAACCTTCCCCTGGATTCCAGGACCTGCTCACATCCGCTCACAATTCAAAGCCCAGGCCAGAGTGACCCTGAGTGACTCTGACCATTTGAAGTCTGGGCTATAATGCTGCTAAAATTACCAAACCTCGCAGCACTTAGGAAATAGCCATTATCAGGAGCTACTTTTATTGCCATGGAAACGGAAAGATAACAGAGCAAAGTCCGGCCACGTCTCTCGGCTGAAGGTGGATGTGTGTGATGTTTATGGATGAGCTGCTGGCCTGGGTGGGGCTGCCAGGGCCCGGGGGGTGGAGGGGTTCATGTGCACATGGATGTGTGGATATGTGTGAGTGCACATCTAAAAATGAGCCTGGGAACTGAAGGAAAAACACAGCTCTGTATCAAACCTCCAGAATTCCCCATTTCTTTGTTTTTCTGGACTTGTGGGAGGTGTAAAATTGATTCAGGCAAGAGCCAGAGCAGGAAAGCCAGCACAGCACAAAGGAAGGTCATTCTGTTAGCCCCTGCCCCATCTGCACCCCGGATTCCTCCTTGTGCCTCAGATTTGGGATGAAAAGCTCCAGGGCAGGGATGTGGAGCAGAGCAGGGGAGGATGTGGGGCTGGTGACACGGGAGCAGCTGCTCCTCCAAGGCTCTGCAGGCAGGGACAGTGCCAGCCCAGCTGACAGAGCAGCCTGCAGGGCCCCTCTGCTCCGTGGAAGAAAGGGGTGATGAAATTTTAATCCCAACTTCCCCAAAGTGCACAGAGCTGTGAATGAGGGCCCCAGTGTGCTGCTCCACCTTCATCTTCCTCCTCCTCCTCCTCTCATCTCAGGCACCATCATCTGCAGAGCCACCATGGAGTGTTTTGTGCTCAGACTTTCCCCAGGACTTCAAGCCACCCAATTTACGTTCCTTTGAAGCACGAGACCTGCTCAATCTCTAATTTATATTTTTTAATTAGGACACCAAAGCGTGAGAGAGCTCAGGGGAACCATGTCCCTTTTAAAAAACAAAGTTATTGCTTTAATAAACACAGGGAGGAAGGCAGTAATGGACACGAGAGCTTCCCCTAGTTAAAAATTTAGCAATCCAGCCATGCTCTTAATGAGAATGAGGATTAATCCCAGGGAACAGGAGCTTCTTTCTTGGCAGTGTGATAAGGATGGATGGTGCGACTGTGGGGAAGGTGAATGGCATGGCAGAGTCCCTCTGGCAGGGGCCTTTGGGGCTTTGGAGCTTCCTCACCTGCCAGCCTTGTTTGGGTCCGTCCAGGAGGGAATTCCTGGGCAGTGCAGTGATGCTGGTGCCTGGCAGGACACCCAGAGCCGGGGCCCAGCTCTGCAGGGAGGGCTCACCCTGTGTGCACACAGCTGGAGAGGCTGTGCCCTGTCTCACTGTGATCCAGGTAATGACTCCGAGCTCCGGTTAAATCCCATTTCGTGTTGTGCCTTCCATTGTCCCTGTCATCCTCTTTCTTCCCCTGCTCACTTTGCAGCAGCCCTGGCTGGCCCTGAGCTGTGATGTCATCGCTCCTTGGGAGCACATTTGCAGGATGACAGCAGCCCTGGCCTAGAACAAAGGAGCCCAAAACACCCCCAGGAGTGTCAGGGCAGCGGTGGGAGCTGTGGGGGCAACAAAGCCTCAGTGCTGGGGCAGCCCCACTGTGACTGACAGTGACAGTGACAGTGACAGTGACAGTGACAGCACAGGGGACACTCACAGCCTGTGGTGACTGAGCTGTGGGAAGGTTGGTGTGTGGCAAGCGGCTTAAAAACAGCAAAAGCATCTTTCAGGAAACAGAATCAGTGACATCAGGGGTCCTCCCATCCCTCTCTGTGCTCGGGGGAGCTGGTTGAGCCATGGGGAACAGCCCAGGGTCGGGCAATAGGAGTGTGGCTGCCCCTTTATTCTGCTTTTCAGCCTCTCCCTCCTCTGTTCATCGTTAAAGGCAGAATGTTCTGTCATATCTTGCTTGGCAGCATGTCAGGAGCCCGTGCCAGGCGAGGCGGGAAGTGAGACTAAAGGATTTCCTTTACACATTCACTCCGTGTAAAATTTTCTCGGTATTCACCAGATTGTTTTGCTTTTGCCCTTGAAAATGCTTCTTGTGCAGAAAACTCTCACCCAGCCCTGTCCACATGGCCTGAACCTCCTCGAGATTGGGCCAACGTCTGGCTTTCCCTGAAAGGCTCCAGCTCTGCTCCAGTAGCAGGTGGGAACCCGAGGGCAGCATCCCACGGAGCCCACACAACAACGAGACAAATGGAGGAGGATGGTGTTTTGCAAGACAAGCCAGTATAAAAGGCATTTATTCCCTCTTTATAGTTCATTAAAGCTGAAATGAGATTTTGCTGCTCGGAATTCAGATGCTTGGGATCCTTTCTGAAAGTGCTGTGAGCTCTTCCACCTAATTTTGGAAGAGATATATTCATATCGTTCCTGATGCACTTTGTTGTGTCCCGAAAGGCTGACAACCTGCTGGCAGAAATTGCAGGAAAATGCAAGTAAACCCAGAGAAATGGTGATTACAGTGAGGCAGTGCCTGCCACAGACCCAGGCCAGGTGAGCAATCACCTATCCTGTGGCTCCAAGCTGTGCTGGCACATGCTGAGAGCCAGGGCAGCCCAGGGATGGAGAATTCCCATTGCACCGTGTCCCCACTGCACTGTGACCTCCTGCTTGTCCCCAGAGCCCCTTCACAGTGAGCCCTGGCAGGGCTGGTGCACCCTCTCCCCCTGCAACCTCTCCTCCATTTTTAGGGATGTTTTCACCAGGCCATCCTTTTCCCCAGCTGCAGTGCAGAGTGTGACACTGCCCTGCCCTGCCAGGGGACAGGAGTTGCCTGATGCTGTCTTTGGGGTCATTTTGGGGGCTGGCCGTGTGTCCATCTGACATCTGCACTGTGCAACATCCTCCTGATGCCTTGTGCTCCCTGCTCTGGGGTTCTGATCCCTGTTTGGGGGCTCTGATCCCCTGTGCTCCCCGCTCTGGGATCCTAATCCTTTTTCTGGGGTTCTGATCCCTGCTCTCATGTTCTGGTCCTTGTTCTGGGGTTCTGATCCCCTGTGCTCCCTGTTCTGGAGTTCTGATCCCTATTCTGGGATTCTTGTCTCTGCTCTGGGGTTCTAATCCTTGTTCTGGGTCTCTGATCCCTGCTCTGGGGTTCTAATCCTTGTTCTGGGTCTCTGATCCCTGCTCTGGGGTTCTAATCCTTGTTCTGGGGTTCTGATCCCCCGTGCTCACTGCTCTGGGGTTCTGCCTTAACGCCTTTGCACAATATATATGCATTTATTAGTCCTGCGTTAAGCATTCTAATGAATCCAGGCCTTTGGGGAGAATTAACAGTGAATTAACGCTGCATCTGAAAAATTAGAGGAATAGTCAAGCAAATTTCTTTTTATTGACTTTTAGTGAGCCATTTAATCCAAACATCTCGTTAACTGCAGTATAACGATACACTATAATGGGTTCTGCAGTAAGAACAATTAGCTTTGCAATTAGCAGAAGAGTGAGCGCTCTGCAACCGGCTGCACTTGGCAGGAACATCCCGTGGAGAGCAAACAACAGCATTTCCATGGGCAGGGCAAAACCATTCAGCTTTCAACCCCAAAATTATTTCTCCTATTGACCCCATGACCAGGGTATGGGGTAAAGTTTGGCTGCTCAGGGTCATCTTATTTCCTCCTTGTCGTTGTGTTGGTCACTGGCTGTGCAGGGTGAGCCCTGCAGTCACTGTCCTGTCTGTGCCATCCCGGGGTGGGCACAGTGTTGGAACCCTGGAGGCTGAAAATTTCAGGTTTTCTGTGCTAAAAAACACTGACCCTCAAGCAAGAACCACATTTAGCTTGAGGCCGTGGAACAGGCTTCTGAAACTGAGTGATGGCACTGGGGTTGTGGGTGTGTGGTTTGAATAGTGTTGTGTGATCTCACTGGGTGAAAAACTTAGAATTTAGGGTTTCAGTATACAGTAATGTATGTGAAGCAATGTGGAGGATTTAGGGTGTTGTCTAAGTCCTTCTTCTTCACCTTTTTCTTGGTTTTAGGTAGTTTTTTCTGTAATTGGGTAAAAAAGGTCCACATTGCAGGCCTTGGGTGGCCATTATTGGGTCAAAAATATAAATAATATAGGTGTCATCTCATTACTGGGTGATTAACACTTAAATAACCTTGGAAAGAGTTAGATCCATCCATTTTACCTCCATTTTCTACCTTCCTAGTCAGAGCTCCCAACTCGCGAAGCTGTAACATAGATAAAAATTAACAAACACTGAGCCTGAAGACGAAAACTGCGACTCCCGTGTATTAATCCCAGCTCTAACAAGAAGAAAAGAAGATAAGAAATCAACAGCACGGGATGGGTTTGTGGGGAAGCCTGGGCTGCTGAGCGTGGCTGCTTCTGTGCAGGCAAGGAGCCCCCAGTGCTGGAGCCCTGCCTGCCCCAGGGACGCTGCCGGGGGGCACAGGCAGGCTGCAGGTCTGAGGGCACACCTGGATATTTCTGCTCCAGGAGTTCTCTCTGTCAAAGGCTCTGTGGCTGCCCTCAAGCCTGTTTGTGGGAGAATATCCATGTGGGATGGTGCTGAGGTGTGGGATGGAATGGCTATCCATCACTCTGTCTGGAGCTTCTCTTCCTCAGAAAGCTGAAGACAACAAGGTTTGACATCCCAGGCTATTGAATAAATAATAACCATCAAAATGTCAGCGTTTAGGTTTTATTTAAATCTCCTCACCAACAACACTAACTTAAACTTTATGATGCACCATTACAGCCTCCGAGAGCGTTCTGCCTGCTGAACAATATGTTCCATGAAAACTGATATAATCTGCTTGTTATCTGCAGCACTGCCTTGTAGTGGGGCTTTATTGATTTTCAGCACAATCACAGTAAAAAGCCTCTTCCCCCCCCCGGTATCTTTTCATGATTCTGCAGGATTTGTTGCTGCCCATCTGTCATTTTTCACCCACTCTTATCTTGGCTGGTTTATAATGGTGAAAACCCACCGGTCACTATTTGTTTGCTGAGCCACGTTAACAAGCAGAACCTGGAGGGGAGGTGAGGAGAACTCCCCAGAGCTGCACGGGCAGACAGACACACAGACACACCACAGACACACAGACAGACACACAGATAGACACAGACAGGCACAGACAGACACACAGACACACCACAGACACAGACAGANCACAGATACCTCACAGGGGGTCCCTGGAGCAGGGGACAGGAGCTCACAGCAGCTCTGCCACCTTGGGAGGTTCTGGTCATGCCCTGCCCACACAGGTTCTGGGGGACACCCCAGTGAGGAGGAGTGTGGTGGGGCGGCCCCTGAAGGAGGAATCTGCTGGCACCGGTCTGTCTCTGGTCTCTGCCTCAGGCATGTGTCCCAGGACAAGGCACAGCTCTCTCAGGGACCAGGGAAGTGTCACAGCCGTGACTCTGATTTGGCCATGGATGTCTGAAGCCTCTCAGGGAGAAATGGAGGGCTGAGGGCAGCTGATAAAGTCACACAGGGATGTCACAGGGCTGAGGGCAGCTGGTAAAGTCACACAGGGATGTCACAGCCGTGGCTCTGATTTGGCCATGGCTGTCTGAAGCCATCCCTCCCGTGGGGTGAATGGCCCCTTGCAGGTGCTCACAGCCTGCTCGGGGAGCTGCTGCCCTGTCCTCACTCCATCTCCAGCAATAATCTAAAGTCAATTTGCTATAACAATTGAGACTGTTCCCTTTGATGAATTCCTGTTTGCCTTTAATTCGTTACAAGATGATGAGACTTGGAGGAAATGTTCAGCTGTCAGGAAAGTGCACTCTCAGACACTTAAATTTGTGAACTTTGATATCATCGACTGAGTCATTTTCCAGAGACTCTCTCTAACTCCCGGCATTGTCAGCGCTGGGTTTTCTGTCTTTCTCACATTTTCTACGGCACCAGGCTGGATATTTTACATTGGGAAGCCTACCTGTGCCTGGGTGAGATTTAGATGCTTTGAAATGTCACTCGCCATATGTTGCCACGATTATTATGAATTACACTCAGATGAAGAGCAGCTCCTCCTGGGTCTGTAGCGCCAGACCTTTGCACTTCACAGGATGCCAAAGAGCCCCTCATGAAATGCCAGCAATAAACAAACCTCATCTCTGCCCAACCAGGCACTTGCTTCATTTTAAGCTTTTGAGTTGGTGGCCTTTGAACTGAGGCCTTGGGCTTGCATGGCAGGGCTCAGCAGGGACAGTCACCCCCCGTGGCACCAGGGTCCCAGCCTGGGGCTGATAATGCCAGCAGAGGCATTGGTCTGAGGCCTTGTGACGCTGTTTTACACCACAAGGACACAGACTCTGAGCTTCAGAAGGCTGAAAATGACTCTTCTGTTTTTGGGATGTGTCTCCCTTTTATACTATTTCACACAGACCAATTTGATTGGTGACACAAAGACAAACCTCTTCACTCACATTGGTCAGAGCAGAGGGACAGCAAGAAGTCCCTCCTAGGGAAAGGCATGGATAACATAGTACAGTTACAAAAACATTTCTCCTGCTTACGGAAAATTCCGTGGGAAGAGAATTTTAGAGAACTAAAACACCTCAGGCATGGAACCAGGGCTACAGCCTTGGACCTGCGAGGGCCATGGCAGGGCTCAGCAGGGACAGTCACCCCCAGTGGCACCAGGGTCCCACCCTGGGGCTGATAATGCCAACACCACAAGGCAGTGGTGTAGGGCAACACTGCTCAGGAAAGGGATGCTGGAGCTCAATGCCAGACACAAAACTGGGATGGTTTTCCTGCTCTACCCCCACAATTTTGCTGAAGCTTCCCTTTAAAGCAGGCAGGGATACAAATGGGGGGGAAAAAATCTCTTTGCATTTCTGAGAGTTATGAAATAATCAGGTGGCATTTCCGTTCATCTCTACTAATCACAAGAGCAAGCTCTCACGAGGAATTAGTTTGCACTAAACCTTCTGCAAATCTTGGAAGCCGCAGATGAGAGAAGGCAGAACTGGAGATTATGACTTTTAAGTTTAATTCATTACCTCAAATTAGCATCAAACTGCCGAGCCCTGTGTGCAGAGCTCATGGCACAGCCCCTGCCCTGAGCTGCACAAACCCAGCGGCTCCAGTCGGGTGAGACAGAGCAGACTTGAGAGCAAGGCTGGAGAGGAGCAGTTCACTGTTCCAAACAGGGTCTTCTCTTGCTGGAAAAGATGATTTGCATTATTAGGCAAAAGAGATTTTAGCACTGATTTTCTTTTGCTGCGTAGTTCTGTTTAAGCTGAGCGAACAGCCTGGGCACGGGAGCTGTGCCCCTGCAGCAGTGTGAGCCAGAGGGGAGGGAGGAGGAATCCTGCTCTTAGAGTTCTGCTTGGATGAGCTCCAATCTCCCTGGCAGGGACAGAAAATGGGCAGCAGGCTCTGGGGGGTGTTAGTGATATTTGTACCTGTCAAAAAAAAAAAAGAAAAGAATTCTGGAGACAGGAGATGAGGGAGCTGCTGCTGGGGATGGTGATTCGGCTCCCCTGATCCTGGGGGGAAATGTAGGGATAAATTATTACAGCTCCGAGAGCAGTGGAAATTTCAGAGATAATTTTTGAAATTGATGAGTGTGAAGTTTCAATGAATCACTGAGGGGGGCTGGAAGGACCTGGCCAGCGGGAAACCCAAAGCTGAGCCACCCTGGTCCTGCCAGGATCAGCATGGTCCCCGTGGCCCTTCCCAAGGGGGGAGAGAGGAGCATGCAGAGTCCTGGGAACACGCCACAGAGTGCACCTGCCCCCTCCCGGTGCCAAGAGCCACCTGTGGGGCAGCTCATTGCTCCTCACACAATCCAGGGTGGTTTATACGTGCACAATAGAGGGAAATGGCTTTGCTGCTGGGATCAATCCTTCAATCGAATGCCTCTCACTCCATTGTAACTCCATTTCATCACCTGCTCGAGGATTTTCAGGTTTTTCACTTGACAGAACAAGAGCCGTGGAGAGAAGGACATAAGGATAAAAAGCACTCTAGTTTCCATTCAATGCAGAATGACCTGGGCAGGAAAGGAAACCTCAGGAGCTACGATGATACTCTGCTTATGTCTGTGCTGCACTCCTGACGCTCTGTGCTATGGTATGGGGGGTTTTAAAGCAGGGCTCAGCACCCACTTGAGCATCCTCTGCTACCCATGGAATGCTCCTGCCAGCTCGTGGCTGTGCCTCAGGCTCTGTGAGAGGGGAGCAGGACTGGCCAGGCACAGCCAGAGCCCCTCTGCCCATCCAAAGGGGATTTGGTGATGGCAGGGGGGTTGGGTGAGGGATCCCACAGCCCACATTCCCTGAACGGCTTTTCCAAGCAGCCTGCCTGGCAGCTGCTGCAGACCCGGAGGCAGCCAGAGCGCTGCTCACTGCCGAGTGCTCACTCAGCCTGAACCAAAGGCTGTGGCAGTGAGGGGATGGCCCAGCCCTTCCTCTGTGCCTTCAATCAGGGGATGCTCCAGTGAGCCAGAAACAGAACTGCAAAAACCATTAGATCCAGCAACAGCACAGCCAGGGCTCCTGCTCACAGCCACACAGAGCTGTCTATCTTGGACTGACCCACCACTTCTCCTCCCAGCCTTGTTTTCATCCATTTTTCATCACCCTGGCAGTGCTGCGCTGCAGCTGCCCCGCACTGTCCCAGGAGCAGGGCTGGGGTGGGTTTTCCATCGTGCTTTTGGAGCAGACTGGGGTGGGCAGTGCCCGACCTGGAGCCCTGGGCACAAGCCAGCAGCGACAGGCTCCTGGGCTGTGTCCCGGGGGGGACAAAGGGCTTGTCCCCAAGTGCCACCTCGTCCCCAGAGCCGAGCCCGAGTGAGTCTGGCAGCACCGACCCTGTGCCAGGAGGGCAGCAGGGGGTCAGGACAGGAATGTTCCACCCCCCACACCTGCCCGCACGAGGGGACACATCCCCACAGCAGCAGCACCCTAACGGTCCGCTAATTACGCCGTTTAATTAGATGACATATTCGTATTTCGGTAATGACTCTGCCCGTGCTGCATTTAGCTCCTCGCGCTGCAGTGACGCAGCTTCCACCCCGTTCGCTCCCTCCTAATGAACAACCACTTAGAATTTTAAAAAGTGGAGAATATCTTTCTGAGTTAATTAGCTTGAAATTAGCTTAATCACAGCTCATTTAAACTTATCTAAACAACAGCATGAGGAACTCTAGGAAAACTTGGGCTCAGCCTTACTCAGCTTTCCACCCAGTGAGCCCGGCCGGCTGGGGGTTTTATGCTTCTGTTTCAGACTAATTTGAATATTAATTGTGTGTGACCTGTTGCATTCAGCTCATGCAGATCCAGCCCACAACTACTTTATTTACCTGCTCTGCCTCCTGCAATCGCTGTCAGGAGTAATGAATAAATCCTGAATTTGATCCTGAACAGAGAAACGTCATGCTGGAACAAGTTTATTATTTCATGCGCTTTTCAGGGTTCCTGAACACGATGTTAAGATCTGATCAATTGAACATCTGGTTTTCCTGGAGGTTGAGGCAGGATCATGCAATATTTACATCAATATTCTGAGATCAAAGCAGGCTGCGAGTCTTCAAAAAAACCTCCACGCAGAGGGATAAAACGGAGTGCAGGAAACCACCGCTGAAATCCAAGTCAAGCCCTGCCCTGTGCAGACAGATCCTGACACAGAAGGACACGAGGAGGTCCCTCAGCGCCACAGGGGACTGCTGGGACATGGGTACCGTTAGAAGGAAGGGATCCACGAGATCCTGGGATTCACTTGGCCCAGTGTGGAGTGACAGCCCACCTCGGGAGTTTGCTCTCACGTGCTCCCACCCAGACTGAGAAGTTTTTAACGTGCTCTTAGCTCCAACTTCAAAGAGGGAGGCAGACCCTTTAATGCTGAATTTCGGTTTCCAGAGCAAGTTCCACAGCACTTTCCCACCACAAGCATTGGGAGCTGCCTGGTAGCGGGAGATGCTGTGGCAGTGCCAGCCCTGCTGCTACTGCAAACACGGAGGAGAGCAGAGCAGAGCAGGGTGGAGGCAGAAACCCTCAGAGATCTCATTAGTGAGAAGCATCCTCCAACTGCTGCCGTATGGTTGTCAAACCCCAGCCTGCTCAGGGTTCAACCACAGCACAGAGAACCATGTCCTGGGCACAGAAGGGAGCCTGGACAGGGCTGGGCTGATGCAGTTACCTCTGACCAGAGAGCTCTGGGCTGCAGGTTGTTCCTGAGCTGTGTCACAGCCCACTGCCCATCTCCTGGCTGCAGAGATGGAGAAACACCCCAGCCATCCCCACTGCAGAGCAGCTGCTGATGGGGTCAGAGGTGGAGCATGGGAGGCCTCTGTTTCAGTTCCATTACACCAGGCTGAGGCTTGCTCTGCTGGGCATGAGGAGCAGCTCACCCTGATAGATTCTGCTGGAGATGAAGAGCAATTCACCCTGATACATTCTGCTGAGGATTGGCGCTGTTTTACACCACAACGACACAGACTCTGATCTTCAGAAGGCTGAAAATGACTCCTCTATTTCTATTTTTGGGGTGTGTCTCCCTTTTATACTATTTCACACAGATCAATTTGATTGGTGAAACAATGGCAAACCTCTTCACTCGCATTGGTCAGACCAGAGGGACAGCAAGAAGAAATCCCTCCTAGGGAAAGGCATGGATAACATAGTACAGTTACAAAAACACTTCTCCCGTTTACAGAAAATTCCCTGGGAAAAGCATTTCAGAAAACCAAAACATCTCAGGCATGAAACCAGGGCTACAGAGGATGAAGAGCAGCTCACCTCAGTATGTTCTGCTGAGGATGAGGAGCAGCTCAACCCAGCATGTTCTGCTTGGGATTACAGGCAACTCTCACCCAAGTACCTCTCTAATTGCAGGTTTGCTGCATGAGCCGATTATTTTCACTGTGTCAGTACTTCCCAGAAGGAGCTCCCTTCAGGGACACTCATATTTCCCATATCGTGGCAAATGTAAGCAGTACTGAGGGCCTGTTTCACCACCCTGCTCTTTGTGCCACTCTCATTAGCTGTATGAGGCAGCACCACCAGTGGAGCAACTCCTGTGTTTTTAAATCAGACACAATATCAAAATACTTCAGGGCTCCTTCAGCAGAGAAACAAACACCCTCTGCCCGCTGCAGTGATGCCTGGTCCCTCTGGCTTAGTCATTTACTCTGCAGTTAGCAACAAGGTGAATTTTAATTCCAGACCATTTTTTTTCAGTCCTGCTGCTCCTTGTGTGTGTTGTGTCTAATAACAATGTGAGCCATATGGTGCCTCCAGCGCTGGGACTGCAGCCATGGGGTAACAGATGTAAAATGGCCCAAGATAATAGATGGAAAAGTTTGTCTTCTTGCTTTTGAGGAGTTTGAAGAGCTACCAGAAACAGCGACATGAAATATTCAGCAAATTAAACATGGCTGGAGTACATAAAGTCCACCCCAAATGGAAATTAATTCTTCTGGGGACCCATTCTAGGACAATTTGGAGGCACAGCTCCAGAACCATGTCTGCAGGATGAGCTGCCTGAGAGCTGCTAAAACGTCTCCTTCATCAATCCTTTTAGGAACTACCCAAAAAATGTCCATCAGAGCTGACTGGGGCAGGGCCTGGAGCAGGGAGAGGGGTGAGATGGCACCCTGAGGTCCTTCCTTTGCCTGGATTTGGAACTCCCAGACTCCTTTCCTACCCAGATGCTGACCTTGCTCACAACACACACCTGAGCTCTGCAGAGTCCTGCCTTACCCAGGCAGGCAGGTCCCATGGTCCAAGGATTTCCAATCTCATTGGCACAAAATAATTGAAGCAAAATGAAAATTAGATTCTAAGGGATCACTTTTACAGCTCCTGCAAAGAGCAGAACTGGTAGGGGACAAGTCAAAGCAGTTCCCAGCCCATGTCAATACTGGGCTGAGACCTCACTAGGGCTTGACTTTGCTCTGACACAGGGACTGGGAGGCAGGAGGGTATTGGCCAGCCAGGAAAGCTCCTGAGGATGGTGTGTTTGGGTTCATTGCTCCCAGTGCACGGCCTGAGTGCTGAGGAGCTGGTACTGCTCATTAGAAAGGCATTAAAACACGACTTACAAACGACTGCGGAGTTCCACAAATGCCACCGCCCCATCAAACAGTTATTCAGTTATTGATTTGCATTAAACAAGTAGATAAATACTTAATCTGAGCAGCAGCAGCACTCTCATCATAAACTGAATTAGTGCCTAAAATGTCTCTGGCTCCTCAGCAGACTCGGAGCTGTGTCACTGCTCCCAGGTCTGCAGCCAGAGCTGTTCATGACCCACATCCCCCACGGCTGAGCCCCCCAGGCTGCAGCACATTAAATGAGCTCAAAAAAGATTTGTTTTTTTTTTAGAAGTGATAAACAGGCTGATAATCCCAGGTTTTGTCTCTTTATGTTGTCGGTGGGAAGGAAAAAGGGCTGAGAGGAGAAAGGTGTTCTAAAAGTTTATTTAGTTCTTATCATTCTGTTTATTCCGTTAATAAAGTTTTTTTTATACTCTTTAAAGTTTTGAGCCTGTTTTACCTCTAAAGCATTTTCTCCTAATCCTTATCTCAACCCCATGAGCCTTATTTTAACTGTTTTCCCCCTCCTCTGGTCCAATTACAGCAGAGGAAGGTGAGCAGATGATTTTTGTGAGTGCACTGACATTTGGCCAGCAGTCAACCTGCTACACGGAGCCACAACTTTTTTGTCCAGTCCCTCCAGAGGCATCCAGGGCTAGCAGGAGCAGCTGGGGGGGGGACACAGCCTGCACACTGTCGGTGGGAACTGAGGCACCTCCCCTCCTGCCTTCCCTCAGTAGCAGAAATGAGCTGCAGTGCAGTGTGGAGTGCCAGAGCAAGGGAACAGCTGGAATCCGTGTTCCTGCAGCTCCTCCTGCAGCCCAGGCTGGCCGGGGGGGCTGTGCTGGGGTCCAGGGGCCATCCCAGTCCCAGTGGCTCTGCAGAGGGGTGCACTGAGCTGCTCCATGTCCCCTTCTCCCCATGGGTCACGTCCCTCTGTGGCTCTGGGGTTGACTCTGGAGCTGCTGGTGGAGGCAGTGTCAGGACAGGCAGAAAGGCCGCAGCTGGAGGCAGGAGAACTGTAAATAGTTTTAAAAGGTAATTAAGACTTTGGACAACTTTCTTATTAGAGGTGGAAACTAGTATTGATAACCTTCTTCCTGAGCTGTTCTCCTGTGGAAGGATTTGCTGCAGGAAATCAACTAAGCAACATATTAAAAAACACACAAAAAAAAATCCATTCTCATCATCCCTTTTCACATCCCATCTTCCTTCCCAGGGCACCTCCTCTCCTCCTGTCACCTATCAACAAACAAACAGTTTGGCTCTAATTGCGAAGGACACACTTTAAAGTCGGGAGCCCATGGAGATGGATGGGCGGGGTGGGACGTTCTCCACACTGACACCGTGTCCCGGCACGGGGCGGGAACAGTCTGGGCTGATTTACTTCAGATTTGAGCCGGGAGTAAATTGGAAGGCATGAATCATCTTGACGCAGACGCTGCGGAGATGGATTACCTGGTTTGGCAGCTTGCTCCTCTCTTCCCACAGCCATGCTTTTCTCCTTTCACTGAGGTCTCATTTCCCGGACACAGAAGCTTCCTGCTCCATGCCCCAGGGATCCCTGTGTCACCCTCCAGGTGTGTCACCCTCCAGGTGTGTCACCC
Organism: Cyanoderma ruficeps; assembly: GCA_008694505.1. Taxonomy (NCBI): domain Eukaryota; kingdom Metazoa; phylum Chordata; class Aves; order Passeriformes; family Timaliidae; genus Cyanoderma; species Cyanoderma ruficeps. The sequence goes on along the minus strand of VZDJ01000274.1, from coordinate 3,283,784 downwards.
TCCAGGTGTGTCATCCTCCAGGTGTGTCACCCTCTGTTGCCCTAAAGTTTTTTGTCTTTAGTCTTTCTGAAGAACTTTCACATGCTGCCTTCTGTAAACAATGTTTATTCTTAAAATGTTTACATTCTTCTCCTCTGAGAGAAGAAATGATTGATGGTCATGTCCACCATCCAAGTTAAGAAGTGGCGACCTCTGTAACCAATCTCTGAACCTCTGCACAAATGTATAAAGTAATTAAATTGTAAATAAAGTAGAAGAGTTTGTCCCCTCACTGCGATGCTTCTATCCTGCTCTCTTTCTGTCCCTAAAGTGGGACACACCCAGCCTCGGCTAGTGACAACCCTCCAGGTGTGTCACCCTCCATGGCCACACTGGACCAGTGGCTGCCAGAGCCATGAGGTGATTCCATGGCTGTTGGAAGCTGCTGTCCCCCTGCAGACCCAGGCCTAGAACCCTCTCCTTTCATCTGGCACCTCCACAAATAGCATTGGGCTGAAATAGTGCCACACGAGCTCTGTCTCCTACCCAAGTGGGTGCAAAGTGCACGATCTCTTTCTGCCCAGGCTGCTAGGGGCGTTCAGCACATCCATTCCTGACTTCTTCCCCCCAAGAATTGCATCTCCTTTTAAGACATGTAGCTGAGCAGCCACGTGCAAGGGCTGCATGGCTGCTGCCCCTCATTGGCAAGCGACTTTTGCCTTCTCCATCAGTCACTCTATGGAAAGCAGAGCTGGAAGCAAAGGGAATAATGTTGCTCCACATTTCATTCACCAAGCAGGACTCTCCCATTGTAATCTCTGGGGGTCCAGCAAAGCGCAGCACACCAAACAGAAATCTTGACTCACTTGTAGGATGAGGCAGGGCTCTGGTCCAGCAGGCCTAAATTCCCAGTTAAATAAGGTCCCTACACCTTCTCACCTTAAAGAATTCAGGACTTCACACCACAAATTATGAGCTAAACAGACAAACAAGCCCCAGCCCTGTTTTGCAGTGATTGCAGCAATCAGAGCCCAGCTCAGGTTGGCTCCCAGGGACTGTAAATCCTGAACTCTGCAGGCACAGCCCCGGTTGATGGTTGATAGCAAGTGATTAGCCTTAATTCCACTCTTCCTCTCTTTTAAAATGGTTCATCTGGAGCCCCCACGGTGTTCTCTGATCATGGCACAGGAGCAGGACCATGTGCAGGGGACAGGGGCTGCCTCTGCTCCTGCTCAGACACCTCCAGCCTCCCCTTCCTGATTTCCTTCTTGTCTCCAGCTTAACTCCTCCTGGAAGTGATTTTGTCCTTGGTGGGAGGGGATTTGGAAGCAGAGGGAAATCAGGGGATGGGAGCAGCTCTCTCCTGAAGGGTCCTTAGAGCAGCCCTGCACCCAACACAAGCTGCTCTTCTGGGGCAGGTACATTTTGGGAGCCACCTTCTCCTGTCACTCACAGCATCTAAGCCCTGACTTGGGACATCCCCACTCTCCCCAGAAGCTGATGTTCCCAGACCAAGCCATTCCCAATGTTTCCACCTGGCCTGCGGGGCTCTGGAGCCTGTCTGAGGAACACGAGTCAAGAAGCAGGTTGTCTGCATTTATTTTTAAGAGGTGGTGGATCTTTGATCACAGCCTTGCTTCCACCCTCCTCTCCATCCCCTCCTCCAGCTTTCTTTGAACAAATCATTCCATTTGCAGAGTCCTGTTGTTTAATTTTGCCAGTTGCTGAGTCTCAACCTCCCGTTAATTGGTTTTGCCCGTCTTTGTGCATTCCGTTAAATGAGAAAATGCCACACATAAAATTTTAATTTTGAAAGCCGCCTTGTTTGTTTTATATTGAAATTACCCACGCCACGTCGGCCCGCAGAAACAGACGCTTTCTCATTTCATTAAAAACTCTTTGTGATGATAAAAAAGCAGCAGAAACGAGATAAAAAGTGGTGTTTCCTTAAAGGCACATGAAAGTGAGAGAGATAAATCCCGTGTATTGTGGGGATCAAATCCAGCACAAGGCTGCGAAGTGGCGATACCGGCACGGAGGCTGTGCCAGCAGCAGCGCTGCAATAGCTCCTCTCCCAGGACGCTGCAGGCTCTGCCTGGCCTGGCCTCTGTCACCCCACGGTACTTCTGTCCCCTCTGTCACCTGCCACTGCTCCTGTCCCCTTTGTCACCCAGCACTGCTTGCCTGTGGGTATCTGCAGTGAGGCACGCAGGAGCCCTCCAGCTGTGTGCACTGTGTGTGTCCTGTGTGCCCTGTGTGTGTCCTGTGTGTCCTGTGTGTGTCCTCTGTGTGTCCTGTATGTCCTGTGTGGTCCTGTGAGTCCTGTGTGTGTCCTGTGTGTGTCCTGTGTGTGTCCTTTGTGTGTCCTGTATGTCCTGTGTGTGTCCTGTGTGAGTCCTGTGTGAGTCCTGTGTGTGCCCTGTGTGTGTCCTGTGTATGTCCTGTGTGTCCTCTGTGTCCTGTGTGTGTTCTGTGCACTCTGTGTGTACCCTGTGTGCCCTGTGCACCCTGTGTGTGTCCTGTGTGTGTCCTGTATGTCCTGTGTGTGCCCTGGGTGTGTCCTGTGTGTGTCCTGTATGTCCTGTGTGCCCTGTGAGTCCTGTGCACCCTGTGTGTGCCCTGTGTGCCCTGCGTGTGTCCTGTATGTCCTGTGTGTGTCCTCTGTGTGTCCTGTGTGTCCTCTGTGTCCTCTGCGTCCCCAGCCCTGCTGATGGCTGGCACGGTGAAACCATCACAGCTCAAAGCCACAAGGGCAGAGGGGCCCTTTGCTGCCTGGCAGGTGGGAACAGGGAAGAGGGATCAGCTCCTTCCTCTCCAGACCTGCTGTGTGACACACACGGGGGATTTAACCAGCTCTTCATGAGGGATCCTCAGAAGGACCAAAGCCCTCAGCAGCTTCCACCACCCTCCAACAGCTGCTGGTCATGGCAGAGCAAACTTGTCACCACTCTGCTGTGCCTTGCTCTGGAGCAGATGTGACCACTGAGGGAGGTATTCACTGATCCCTTGGGTGCTCAGTGATCCCATATTTATTCTGCCCAATGGGATCTGTAAGTCAGCACAAATAAACAAACTTCCAGTTTCAAACTTGATTGCTTCACTTCCCTTTACATCAAAGTGAGTTTATTCTACTTGATTTTCAACGTTCTTCGGCAGTTGCTGAATTGCTATTCAGCTTTGCACAATTTTTCCACCCACAGCCATTTTAAAGGTCATTTAATTATTATTACAGAGAACTACAAAAAGATGGAGAATTGTTTAAATGCTTTAAGCTTCAACAGGTTATTGGCATGGATTTTTTTGTAGTCGTGTTAAATGGATCAGTATTTACAGCTCGGGAGTGTTTATTGCACTGTCACCTGGTGATGCTCAGAGCACTGAGCCAGCCCAGCAGCACTGCAAAGGGAGGTGCTCAACTGCTCCCTTCAGGGAGAGTCAAAGACATTTCTTTGAACATTTCAGACCCCAAACCCCCACAGCATTCCTCTCTGGGAAGCACTGGACAGTTCTGCAGACCCCGCAGGACTGTGGGGATGGTGGCAGTGCAGGAGTAGCCAGAAGTGTGTGATAACAGCAAACCCCAGAAACTGAGGCTGCTGGTGAGGCACTGCACCTCCTGAGCAGCCAGAACAGGCTGCTGGGGCACTGCTGTTCGTGGCTCTTAGGGAGCTGCTGCATGCACAAGTTTTTTCCCTTAATTTCATCAGTACATGAATGTGTCTATTAAAGCAAACCTAAATGGGAACCAAAAGCCAGCCTCTTGTTTTCATGAAAATGTGTCTTCTACCAAAATGCAACTGGTAAATGGGCAACTTTCCACCTTCACAGAAACACTGCATGGAGCAGGGAGGAAGAGAAGGATGTGCTGCTCCTCCAGGTTTGTAAAGAGGCAGGATTGCAAACAGGGACAGGGGTGAGGCACACCAGATCCACCTCCTGCTCTGAGCAATCAGAATTTGCTGGTAGTTAATGTGGAGAGAATTTAACATTATAAACCAAAGGACAAGTTTTCATTTCTGCACATCAGACTGGACAGACAAGCCCAGCAGAGAACGTGTGTTTGTCAGCAGGACTGGAAGTGGCATTAACCAGCCTTGGCCAATCTTTAACCGGCTTTCTGCATCTCCTCATCCTTCTCATCCCAAATGCTCGCTCCACAAAGCTGAGACAATAAACCAGAACATTTAGACTAAACTGTAAAGCCTCGCTTAGGCCTCTAGGTGGAAGGCTGAGAAAGCAAATCTGATTCTTAGGAAAAGGGGTAGTTGTCCCAAAGAGGAAAACAAAGCGCAATCACTTCTTTGCCCCTTCCCTTGGTGTCAGCCGTGAATCAGGTGTGTGGGCTTGGGAGGATGTTAAGACTGGCGAGGTCTGAACTGAAACTGCCTGACAAACAGACCTCAGATCCCACACACTGAATATTGCCTCTTGAGTCTCCACTCCAGAAGCTGTTTTGCAATAAATGCATCACTCCTGCACACGGTTGTGTAAAAGCGGAAAGACAGGCTGCGGCCGGGCTGGGCTGTCCCCGCACAGCAGCGGGACCAGGATTGGGGCTGGGGCTGAGAGTGGCCCAAGCCTCCAGCCACAGCATCCTGAGTACCGTGCTGGCCAGGGGAGCTCCCCGCGCCCCGGACACCACAAAAATCCACAACTCCTCAGCGGCAGCAGCAGGCAGCGCCCGGCTCCGCTCCAGCCGACACGCCTGGCAGCGGGGAAATCCCCAGGCGAAGGGAGCGAAAGCACGGCGTTGCCTCACTCCGCCGGGCTGTTCCCGTAGCAGAGCCAGCGGAGGGGGAGGCCGGTGCTGTTTGCTCAGCCTTGCACAACCGCTGTGCGGCGGCGCTCCGCTCCGGCAGCGCTCGGCTCAGCCCTCGGCGGCGGCCCGGCCGTGCCAGGCATGGGAACGACCTTTCCCCCGCTCCGCGGGCCAGCTGACACCTCCTCCAGGTGTGTCCTGAGCAGGTGGGAACCACCTCCTGGCCCCTGCTGGCAGCTCCTGAGTCACCGGCCGCTGGCGCTGACATCACGGGAGCGGCGAGCGGAGCCGCGGCTGTCTGTCGGTCTGTCTGTCCGTCCCGCTGACACACATCCGTGCCGTGGGACGCCCGGCGCTGCCCCACATTGCGCAGGCAGCGGCACGGCCCCCACGGCCCCGCGGACCCCGCCGGCCCGGCCCGCAGGAGGAGGAAATGAATTTCCTGACTGGCGATGTGTGATTAGAGCCAGCAAAAGCGTCGGGGAAACCCAGCCTGTGTTCCCTTGCGGAGAAGGTGCCGAAGTTGTCCAGGAGTTAACCATTGGGTTTGGGGCTTCAGAGGGGCTGCCACGTCCTTCCCTGACTTCCTGGGTCCCCAGAGCTGACACTGCTTTCAGTTCCTTAGAACAAAAACCACTTCCCAGATGGATGTGACTTCTCAGGAGATATTTGCTTAGCAATAGGCACAAATCTTCTGCTCTACACATCGACCTGGGCGGGATAAAATATTCTGTGACTGTCTATTTAAACATCTTACGTTAATACCATGAAGTGTTTGTTCAACTTTTATTATTCTTTTAGTTCTGAAGTAGCGAATACTCCCAGGCATGTCAGAGTACAGCAAATCCAGAGCTGCAGGTCACTGCATCCAAACTAAACTGGGGCTGAGCAGGCAGGGATGTTTCTGGATGAGGGGAACACTGACATTTTCCAGCAGAGAGGCTGCAGCTGGGAAGAGCTGAGCAAAACAGTAAATGCTTCTGTCACAGCCACTTGCGCAACCGCTCGGTTTTCCCCAGCATTACTTATTACTTGAATTTTTCGCTTCTCTCTGCTCTTGACCAAGCTGTTGGAAATTCGAGGTTTCCTGGTGAGGCAGGAGTGCTGCTTCAGGATGGAGAGGGTGCTGCTGGAGTGTGGATGCTTCGGGCACTGCTGCTAGGCTCGATGCTGGGATGAGGGGATCACAAAGGGGAGGTATCACCAGATATTGAATTCCTGATGCATCCTGAGCAGGGATGGTGGGACTATTCCCCCTTGGCTTTGGCACAGGGGTGTGGAGGAACTGCTTTGCCAGGTCCAGCTGAAAGCCTGGGTGATGGTGATGTGCTGCCTCTCTCCCTTCAGCCCTCAACAACGACAGATTTATGGCCCAGAAGTCCCTCGAAGGATGGCTCTTTGCCTTGACAAAAGTGCATGAGAAAGAAATTATCAGGGTGTGCCCAATCCATCTGTCATTGAGGAGAGAGGTTCATCCTATAACTTAATGCCTTCAGTCACTGAGACCAAAGGTAGAGATCAAGGCTGCTTACTCAGAGGAGAACCTAAGGCCGTGTCTAGTCAGGCACACACACTGGCAGCCAAATAAATTCCCTTGGTATGGTCCCTCAGGAGCACGCACTCTCCTCCAGAGCTCAGAAACAGGCCTGCTCTGCAAGGAGCCCTCAGGCTACTCAGGGAGTAGCTACTCTGCAGAGTGCTTATGGGGATCTCCTTAAAACCCGTGGAATAAGTTCAAAATAGAATGTTCCAGAGAAAAATCCATCTGCTTGTCTGCAGCTGCATATGGAATCTCACACTGGTGGGTGAAGGCAGCACTGGGAGGACCACAAGCAGTGTGACAAGGACTGCAGGTATACAGGTGAGTTCTGCACATTCTTGATCAGCTTCTCCTCTAGTCCTCCCTTGCTACATTTTCCTTTTTTTCTGAGAAGACCTGAGCTTCATTTCCCCTCTGCAACCACTGCAGCACACAGCACTGAGGCCAGGAGCTCTTGCCCAACACACAAGTGGCAGTAACCTTCCCTCAGTGCCTCCACTGGGCGTGTGACCAGACCAGGGCTTTCACTCCAGCAACCCAAGATGGTGCTGCCATCACAGACTTCTTCCTCAAGGCCCGTCAGAGCAGCAGATGGCCTCCATCACCATGAATCCGAGTGGCTGCACTGGAAAAACAACCATAAAGGGATGTTGCTCAGCTTTCCTCATGAGGCATGCTGACCCTCTTCCAAAGAAAGGGCATAAATCATTATTTGTTTTTCTCTTTAATTCTGTAATGTGCTGAGTCCTCTGTAATAAATTATACTGCTTGCTGTAAAAGAAAATCCAGAGGCAGCTCTGCGAGCCTCTTGAGTCCCTGAGTTACAGGTGATGGGAGAATTCAGTTCATCACCAGAAGCAGATGTAGGTGAGTGCAGTGAGATGAGCCATCAGGTCACTCCACAGATGAGCAAGGCATTTAGGACACCAAAAGTGTTGGAAACAGGAAGATCCCAGGGCAGCCAGTCCCAGCCATGTCAGCCCCCAGAGAAGCTGAGGAATGAGCTCAGCTTGGAGCAGGTGCTTTACTAGGTACTTCATTACTCAGGGTTTGTCTATGCAGGATTCTTAAGAAAATTAAATTGAATTAACTAAGTCTAAATTAGAACATTAAAATTCTGCATAAAATTCTCATTCAGAATTAAAGTGGCCTTAATTCAGTTTAATTTACTCCCAAATGCTACTAAATACGGGCATTTAAATTGTCTTTAATTAACATAATGGTCCCACACAGGCTTTTATAAATGAGATTTAATTAGCCCTTTTTTAGAAGTGAGTTAGTTGCCTTGAGCTTCCACAGGTAAGCAGCCAGGTCCAGGGCCACGTTGCTGACTGGGCTCCTGGTTGTGGCTGGTTAGCAGGAGTTGCATCACTTCCCAAGGAAGTGGCACAAGGCCAGCTTCTTCCCCACCTAATAATGGGAGCCTTGAACATCACCTAGTTTGACTGTGTTAAATGCATCAGTGGGAGATGAAAGGGTCTGCCAGAGGATGAGCTCTTCCTTTAAACCCTGGGACATGGGGGTGGTGATCTCTAGAAAAATGTGACATCAGAATTTTGTGAGACTTGCTCATGAGCAAGAAACCAGGCTGGAGGAAAGTTTACACTGAGTCAGCAGAGAAGGGGGATGGAGAACTGGGAGGGAACTGAGACCGTCCACAGGACTGGGGTCCTGCTGTCATAGAGCACCATGTGTCCCCACTGCCTCTGGAAGCTTTAGTTCCTTTTTTGCACACCAGAATTCCCAGTTCAGCAGGATGAGATGCTGCTGGCCGCTCTTAATGACCATCCTGAGGGCATCTGGCCTTGCCAGCCCCTGTCCTCCCCTCAGTCTCACACCTTCCTCCTTGGAACAGCCCAGTGCTCTCTTGTGTTACGATGGGGACTTCCACCTCTTTCCTGTGGCCACAGATGTGCTGTAGAGGGACAGAGGAGTGAGCCCTGCTCAGCAGTGCCAGCTGACAGCCACAGAAAGGGATGATGCAGCTGCCCTGCTGTGGGCACAGCACTGGCCAGAAGAAGCAGAGTCTCTTGCCTCAAGGTAAAGAGCCTCAGTGCATCCATGATCCCAGCTGCGAAGGCTTTGTTCTGTGATTCTCCATGTCCTCAGAAGCTGCAGCCTCCACCACAGCCCTTGCAATACAAAAAAAAACCCCACCAAAAAACAACACAACACAACCCCAAACCAGTTCAAAGCAGTTTGCAAATGTGAAAAAGGAAAAAAAAAATAGTCAAAATCAGCCATGAGGAGCTCTGAGGTGTGACCGGCACGTGACTCCCTTGACTCTTTGGGTGGAAAAGCCAACAGCCTCCCCCTCTGCTGGCTTTTCCTTCACCAAATCAGAGCGATGCAGCTGCTGTCACCGCTTTGCATAAATCAGGAGATGCAGCTTTGTGCCTCTTCCTCGTGCTGTGTCCTATGTGAAGTACATCTGTGGCCATGCTTTCTGGTGCAACAGACTTTAGCCTGGAAGCAAAAGCACACAAACAATGCTAAATTCATGCTGACTGGAGTAGATTCCAAGGGAAAGAAGTGTTGGGAAAGCACCTACTTAAGAACTGAGTACGGATTATCTCTGATCTGAATCTCGCTGTGTGTGTGTGTTACTGTTGAGCACACAGTGCGGTTTCAGACACAGCCATAGACAAGGAAAAATGATTGTTTCGGGGTAACCACAAGGAAGATGAATGCAAATGTATTCCTGTAAATGGGAGAGTTCCTCGCTCCTGAGTTGGGCTCCGGTACATGGCCTCGGGGAAGCAAATTTGCAACTACCTTCATTAAATTGTTTAGGCATGATTAATCAGAAGTCAGAGAGATTCGAAGTTTTTGCACGTTTCACAACGCAGATTTTAACCCGTGCAGGGGCGGTTTAGCGGGGGACAGGCACTGGTGGGTGCCAGATGTTTCCTGCCGGCACCTATCTCCTCCGCACGCCGGGGCTGATAAGCCACCGCCGGCTGAATCACGGACAGCCGCATCACTGGGATGCAGGTGATGCAAGGGACGTTTGTCACGGAACCCGTCCCCCTCCCGGCGCCCCTGTCCCTGTCACAGGAGCCGGTACAAACTGGGCGGGCCGGGGCGGCCGGGGAAGCGGCGGCCGCTCCTCCCCTGGCTCTGCCTTCCGCCTCTCCGGTATAAATAGGCGGCCCCCGCCCGCCCCGCTCTGGCCCCATGGAGAGGCAGCGGCAGCCCGGCGGCGGCAGCGGCGCGGTGAGCGCTGGGGGGATCGGGGCGGGGGTTCGGCCGGGAGCGGGGCCCGGGGTGCGGGGCCGCCGCTAACGCCGCTGTCGCCCCGCAGGTCCCGGCGGCGAGCGGAGGCCGCCAGTCCCCCGCCGGGAGCCATGAGCGCGGGCAGCGTCGCCCCGGGCTGGCCTGAGGCGCTGCCGGCCGCGGCCCGGCCCGCAGCGGGGATGAGCGGCAGCGAGAGCCCCGAGGGGCCCGGGGACGGCCCCGAGCTGCAGCTGAAGGTGGATTTTTTCCGCAAGCTCGGCTACTCCTCGGAGGAGATCCGCGTCGTGCTGCAGAAGCTGGGCCTGGGCGCCGACACCAACACGGTGCTGGGGGAGCTGGTGAAGCACGGCCCGGCCGAGCGGGACGGCCCCGAGGCCCCGCCCGAGCCCGGCGAGGCCCCGCTGGTCCCTCGGGGCGGCGCCGGCAATAAATCCCCCGCGCCCGGCCCCGAAGAAACGGAGGGCGACAACCTGAAGCCCATCGTCATCGATGGCAGCAACGTGGCCATGAGGTGCGTCCGGGGTGGGCGCGGGGCTGTCGCTGTGTGACCTCCGGGGATGAGCTCCGCCAGAACTCGGAGATTAAAAGCTTGTGAGCGCGTCGCTCAAAGAAGCCACTTCTGGGTGTTTGGAAAGGGGCTGGTAATATTTTCCAAGGTGCCTTTTCAACACACGAGGACGAGCATCACGTTTGCCGGTGCGGGCCCGTCTTGCCGCCCGGAGGCAGCAGTCACGGGGCGATGATGAGGGCAGCAGGGCTTCCTTCAAAACAGACATTTCCTCCTGTGCTCTAGCGCTGAGGGGTAACCGAAGAGACGTTGTTCTCGCAACTAGTGGCTTTGTGTAAGTTCCCGTAGCAGGAAGTTGCTCAATAAATAATGATAGGGTTAATTAGAGAAGGCTTTGTAATACGGAGCTCCACTGGAGATTTGTCTTCAAATTGTACCTCTTGTATTTTGGTTAATTTCTATATAAAGCAGAGAACGATGAGATGTCAGAGGTGTTGCCAAGGCAGGGCTGTGCCTCATCCTCAGCATTTCACGTGTCGCAGTGTTGCTGGAGCAGGTCCTGCTGAATACTGTGACCAGAGTCCCCAGTATCCCTGAAGCATCCAGAATCTCAGGGCTGGATATTTGTTGTGGTTTTCACCCTGGGTTTTACACCCATGATGGTGAGCATTGCTTGCCCTCACCCCAACCCCAGCAGTATGTATTCCCCACTTCTGCATAGTGGGGGTACTCGGCTCTTAAAATTTAGTGCACCAGGTTCTGAACTGGGTTCTGAAAGCTTTTTTTTCTGTTGCAACTCAGAAGCCGCCTCTTTTGTTATTTATGTTTGTGTATTCAGGTTTTATAAAAAATAACCCTGGGTGCAGGTGGAGCTGCCGTGTGGGTTGCAGTAGGTTTGTCTGAGGTGAAAGTGCTGCGTGGAGGTTTGTTTGCAGGTGTGGTTTTTGCCAAGCCCTGGCTGACACTTCTGAGAACAGAACTGAGAGTGATGGGACACAGGCGAGTCCCAGGGCAAGTGAGGAAGGGTGATGGCAGTGGAACAGGGCTGGAGATTGAAAGCTGTGCCTGGCATCCCTGAAGAGAACTTGTTCCAGTTCCTGTCCTCCCCAAAGCTCTGGGAACACTATGGAAAATGGCCTATTGTGAGCCCAGGCTGATAAGTGACTCTGGCAGCAAAGTTTACCTTGGATAAGTGCTTGGGCTTTACCAGCAGGATTGGCTGTGTTTGTTAATGATGAGCCTCTTACTGGTGAAAGTTACCCCAAAATGCAAAGGGGAAATCACAGCAGCTGTGAGTCAGGGCAGGCCAGAGCCCGGGGTCTGACATGAGAGAAGCAGTCTGGCTTTTTTAAGCAATTTGCTAGAAGGGGAATTCCATTCTGAAACTTCCTGTATTGATGGTGTGATGTTCCCTGCTGATTCATTTGCAGTGTGTACAGCGGCCTCCCTCAACAGCTCTTGACAAACTTATGCAAATCATACTGGAAATTAGCTTTTACTTCCTTCTAAGGGAATTTTTCTTTGGCTGCTGCCAAATCAGATCAGCCCAATTAGCTGCCTTCTGGAGGTTTGAGGTTGGTAGCAGGGACTCAAAAAATTAAAAAAAAAAACCAACAAATCAAAAAAAAAAAATCCACCAAAAAGGATTTGGTTTTCACATTTATCTCTGAAAAGCTGTAGTAACCTGTGCCTGGCTATTTACAGCTAAATCCATCTGATATTGGAGAAAACTTTTAGAGCATCTTCTGATGGTGATTGTCAGCCTCCTGTAATTTAGAATTCTTCTTGGAGGTGCGTTAGGTGTCTCTTTAGGTGCTAGCTCTGTTACCAGGTGTTTAGTTCTTCTAGAATAAGTACTTTTGTACAGCTGTTCAACCTTCTTCGTCGTTTCAAAGAAAGGGTGAGGCGTGGAGGGGAAGTGAAACTTCTCTGTAGTGGTGCTGCAATAGTGCCACGGCAGGAATGGCTCTGGTGAGGGGCTGCCAAGGGGTGGTGGAAGCTGAAATGTCATTCAGGTGCAGGTGGAAGGAGTAAGACTTGGGACAGGTAGTGCCCAGGTGAGGAAAATCTTCCTGAATTCTGAGAGCAGTTCCCCTTTTGGATGCAGTGCATGAATGCTGTCACACAACAGTTGGATCCCCACAGTGACGTATCAGGCTGGAATAGAAGTGCTGAAAGTTTGCCAGAAACACTATCAGCAGGAGAGCTGATTGCACTGTAAATACTACTGCTTGTAAAACAGGAGGGGCAGTTTCCTCCTAGAAGTTCTGGAAACGTATTGATATGACCTAATGAATAATTAGGTAGCTTTTTGCATCAGTTCGTGCCTTCTGACAAGGTTGTCAAACTTTGTTCTCCAACTGCCGTGAGCTGTTCATTCATGCAATGCTGATCACAGGAGATGTTGCCATTTTGTGCAAGGAGTGCAATTGTAGATGAGGTTTTGATTCATCATGGAATGAATCATCTTTCCTTGAGGTGAGAGTGCGTATAAAATATCTTGTTTTCCTGAAGTGATCAGGACAAGTTTGCAAGCACACCCCCAGTGAGAGTACAGTGCACCCTGGCAGGAAACAGCCGCTGGTGTTAGCTGTCAGAGCAGCACAAAGGGGTTTGGGATCACATTGTGCTCTGGGCTAAAAATAGCCATCAGAAGGCCAGGGTTGAAGCAGGGGCTGTTTCAGAGCAGCTGCAACAGTTCCAGCTGCTGTCTCCCTCCCAGTGAGTATTTGGGTGTTCACTGGTATCCTGAGGTGCTGGAATGAGCAGGGGTGCTGGGCAGGTCAGAGTCAGGGTGTTGTTACCCCAGACAAACATCTGTGTTTGCTGCCTGTGCTCCTCAACACTTTACTGAAGCTTGTCCTAGTTGCCAGCTCCCTTTGCTCTGCATTGCCTGACTGGTGTGTACTGAATCATGAAGCAATTAAAGTCCTAATTTTCTCCTTTGCAGCCATGGGAATAAAGAAGTGTTCTCCTGCCGGGGTATCCTTCTGGCTGTCCAGTGGTTCTGGGACAGGGGACACAAGGACATTACAGTCTTTGTGCCATCGTGGAGGAAGGAGCAGCCTCGACCTGATGTACTCATAACAGGTATGAAAACCAAAAGTAGCTTTTCAGGCTGACTGCTGTGTCACTTAGTGAGCTTGCAGAGTTCTGCCTAACTCAGTAATTAACTTCAGAATGGAAAGTCTGAGTAGTAGGAGCTGCAATGAGCTGAACTGACCAGGGAGAATTAGTCATTAACTTCTCCTCTAAGCCAGCTTTTGCCTGAACCAGTTGGAATAGTTCAGAAAACAAGGAATATAATACTGCTCTGCTTCCTAACTTCTTGTCTTTTATTTCATGATTTTTTTCCCCCCTCTTGAAGGGGGATACACTTTGTGCTTTGTATCTAACCGAAGCATATTTAGCCAGAATTATTCAAATTGAGGGGAGCCTGCAGAAAGCTCAGATTTCTGAGTAACTCAGAACAGTGATGTGTGGACTCAACATTTTCTGAGCTTGAGAAGAGCTAGCTCTTCTGGAGGGAAACTTTTCAACAGTTTTGTTTTTCCCAAAACAACCTTGTGTGAACAATATTTTTTTCCTCATAACAGCAGGTGTTGTTTGCTATTTCTGTTACTTAGCCACTGGGAGAGGTGTCAGCCCTATGGACCAATAACATGCCTTTTTAGCACAGTATGTTATAAAAGGGCTGAATGAATTGTAAATAAACCTGATTTCTTGACTGGAGTCAAGCATCTTTATTTTGTGTCCTATTGTGACAGCGATGAGCAGGGCTGGATACAGTCTGGGTTACGGAGACATGGAATGACTTCATGTTGGGAAAGATGAGACAGGAAAAGCTTACAGATATGATTGGTTGGCAAGAGATTCTAAAAATATAAAGCCTGTGAGTGAAATAGAAATGAAGGCAAGCTTTGAGATACAGGCATGGCAGGCAGGAAGACAGTGATTAGCTGGAGATGGGTTTGGTAATAGCAAACAAAGGGACGCCAAGGGACCCAAGGGAGCAGCTCCAAAGGATTAGGGAAAAGGTAGATGAGAAAGTAGCCTTTAGAGTTTAGAATACAGAGTGATATGGTGAAAAAGCAATTCTCATAGGCTGTATGTAAATACTGTAGGATTTGTATCTTGCGCCGGTTGGTTGCTGTAAATTAGAATATTCAACACAAAAAGAGATATAATGCATTGCAACAAGGACCTCGCTCTCTGGCCCTTGCTCTGCCTCTCTCTCTTTGGGGCCTCCCTTCAGCTGAGGCTGGGGGCTGAAGGCAAGGCCCTTTTACCCTTGACCCATGCAATAAACCACGTGTTCCAAGAGCCTCTCAGGCCTTCAGAGTTCCCTCTCCCTGCCATCGCCAGATGCTCCTACAACTTCCCGTGAATTTTATTTATAATGTCACTTCAGCTGCGCGAAGGGCCGTGCGGGTGCGCGCTCACAGTTGTGTTCTCGGGTTTGGTTTCTCACCCGAGATTCAGGTTGTTAAAAGTCCTTGGCCCTCTAAAAGCCCTGAGCCGTGTCACAAGAGAAAAAGCAGAGTTTTCAAGGCCTTGTTTTCAGGTTTCTCATGTTGTTTATTATTTGGTATCTCAGAGGTTTCTCCGCACCCAGCCGAGGTCCGGACACGAGGCGACTGCCCGCCGATGCGGCGTTGCTTTACTCTTATACAGAGAGTTACGTGTCCACTATTTACAATTTTGTGCCAATGTGCAGCACCTATACTAGAAGGGTCATTTCTACCTTGACCCAGTCCCCTCAAACTACTTTGTGTCATCACCACATCTGAAGATGGAGGATGAGGAAGAAGGAGAGGAACTTAGGGCAACACCCCAAATCCTCCATCTTGTCCCCCATTTACCTCTATTCTAAGAACCCCTAAACTACAAAATTTTTTACCCCATGCTGTGCTAAACTACTATTTTCACACCTTTGAGGTTTGTAATTCCTCTCTCAATGTTGGAAGCCTCTCCCATGGACTAAAATCAAACCCAGTGTCTTCCTGGGCTCTGTGCCAAGGTCTCCATCCCCCCTGGACCGGCTCCATACCCCCCTGTCCAGGGTTCAAACTTCCTTCCTCAGGTCTCAGGTCATCCAAAGGGATGCCCTGGACTCTGACATTGTGTTTTCTCCAGACCAGCACATCCTGCGTGAGCTGGAGAAGAAGAAGATCCTGGTGTTCACGCCGTCGCGGCGGGTGGGCGGCAAGCGCGTGGTGTGCTACGACGACCGGTTCATCGTGAAGCTGGCGCACGAGTCCGACGGCGTCGTGGTGTCCAACGACACCTACAGGGACCTGCAGAACGAGCGGCCCGAGTGGAAGAAATTCATCGAGGAGCGCCTGCTGATGTACTCCTTCGTCAACGACAAGTATGGCTGATGCCTTCGGTTTTTAGCTGCTTGTGTTCTTTGCAGGTCCAGTGCTGCGTTAGGGTATAAATCTGAGCTCCGTACGGAGTGTTGGTGCGGTCTCTTCGCGTTGTGGTCGGGCAAAACAATCCTTCCAGGCCTGAGGTCCGAGGACACCCTCTGCATCAGGCCATGCAAAGTATAAACAGAAGTGAATTGTTGGGGAGCAAACTGGGGGAATGTGACTTCATTACCTGAAGCTGTAACTGGACAATTAACCCCTGATGTGCAAATAGACAGAACTTTGTCTGAAAAACTTGTGACCATGGTCCATCATGGGTGTAGCCTGTGTGAGGCTTTTGCACTGCCCAAAGTGTATCTATTGAAGACCTTTAATAAATATCCACCTAATTCTCCTAACTTTGTCTAGCCTCTGTCCCAGGTAGCCACTCCAAGCCGTCATGGTCACATCTTCCTGGGCTTTTAAGAAGGGTCTGTGTGAACACACTGTCTTGTTCTAATGAAGGAGTAGCAAGTGATGCATGAGAAGAGCAAAATTCCAGTGAGGAAATAAAGAAAAGCTGTAGGATACAAAGGCAAAAGAAGTTGGTGGCATCTCAGTAGCTGCTCCTAATTTGGAGCTAGGAGCTCCAAGGAGAGCTTCAGGGTGCAATTTCCTCACAGGACAATTGTTAGCAGGCTCAGCAGCAGGTACTAATTCTGGTTGACAACCAAGCATTGAACCTCCCCTGTGCCTGAAGGAAAGCATTTTGTGCTGGTGTGGGTTGGGTGGCAGGAGGGTTATCTCTGCAGGAAATGGGCTTTGTAGGGCTCAGATAGCTTTTGATCTTCAACGAAATAGGAGGCTTTGAGAAGAAACCAAACCTCAACTCAGAAAAGTGAACTGTCTCTTACTGGGGTTTGTTTTTCTTTAGGTTTATGCCTCCAGATGATCCCTTAGGGCGTCATGGCCCCAGCCTGGATAACTTCCTCAGGAAGAAACCTGTCGTTCCAGAACACAAGAAACAGCAGTGTCCTTATGGTAAGACCTGCCTTCTTTATGTGTAGAACAAGGTGTCTGTGCAAATGTCATTCATAATCTAGTCAAATCCAGCTGCTCATTCTGTGCTCTGGCTTTCCTTACAGGGAAAAAATGCACTTATGGCATTAAGTGTAAGTTCTACCATCCTGAAAGGATCAACCAGCCCCAGCGCTCGTTAGCTGATGAACTCCGTGCCAACGCAAGGCTGTCTCCAACCAGAAGTACCAGTGCCAAGGAGGAGAAAAAGGGAAAACGGGGTTCCCAGGCAGAGCTCTTGTGCTCTGTGCCCACAGAGAGTGACAAGAGCTCTTTACAGAAGGCATCTGCAGAGAGGAAGAGCTTGGCCCACAAAGCCAAGCCCAGTGACGTTGTGCTTCAGGCCAAAGGCCGTGTGTCAGGCAGTGTCTCCCCTGACAGGTACCAGCAGCCTCCCATGGACTCTCTGTCTTACATCTCTCAGGAGTGTCTCGACTCAGGCATTGGGTCTCTGGAGAACCAGCTGTCTGACATGTGGCCCCACAGATGTTCCAGTCACTGTGACCATTCCCATGCCGAGCAGGTGGCTGTCTGCACCTGTGGTAGGCAGAGACCCGTCTACCCGCATTCCCCCAGCTTAGAGCAGAACGGTCTGGTCCCTTACAAGCACAGCTCCCACAAATCATCTTCCTCCGGTGCTAGCTTCTTGCAGTACAGCCCTGAGATGTCTCCCTCAGGAGCAGCCCACTCTTTCTCAGGCTATGGGGTCCCTGTACACGCGGCTGCTGCAGGGCAGTACAGCCTGCCCGGGGAGTTCGGCGCTGCGCTGCCGCGCTCCCGGGAGTTCTGGTCCGAGCCGTTCCCGCTGCCCCAGGTGAGATCCCCCGGTGTGCCCGACCCCCGTGCGGTGCAGAGGGCCCCGGGCCCGGCCTATGGAGACTCGGGGCCCTGGGCTGGCTCGGAGCAGTTTGCTGAGGAGAGGGCCAGTGTGCACGTCAAGCTGTGCAGCATCTTCCACCCGCACCTGGTTGATGCTGTCATGAGCCGCTTCCCCCGGCTGCTGGACCCCCAGAGGCTGGCAGCAGAGATCCTCACCTACAAGGCCCAGAACCCAGGTATGTGAGGCAGCTACCAAGGGCAGGCAGGCATGGGGGGAGCGTGAGGGGCTGGTTTTGCCTCTGCAGCTGCCACAGATGCCTTCTGAGTTGATTCCTTTGGAAGTGCTGGACTCCAGCTGGAGGCTGTATACCAGATGTGGTGTGCTCACAGTAAATTCTGCTCCAGCTATGACTGCATGCCTGTGGGAGAGGTGAGAACACCCCAGCGTCCCACCTTCCCCAGGGGCTGCTAAGCAGGAAGAGAGGCTGCAGCTCTAGAGCAGGACTGCTCCTTTGGGGTTCGTGGGAGTCTGGCACACCCTGAATTCCTGCAGTTGTCCATAACTGGATGGGAGAGAAGTGGGTGCTGACTTTGTAGTGGCCTAAGGCTAGTTTCTGAGGACCCAAATGCCTTGTCAATGCTGTTGTTAGGTCCTGACTAAGCCTCTACACTAAATCCCACCATTCAGATCTGAGGCAAATGTTGGGTTATTAGTGTAATCTAAAGCTGGGTTTATCTGACTGGTTTTACTGGTGCACTTCTTGAATGATGTTTTCCACACCCCTCCCACCTCAGTTTGCCTTCCTGAGGTGAGGTAATTCTGCCACATGGACCACAAGTGCTTAGTGAGCTGCTCAGCTCTCAGGAGCACAGTCCTGGCTCAGGAGGAGCAGCTGGACCCTGCTCCAGAGCTGTGTGTGATCTGTGTGCCCGGCATGTGCTGACAACTGCGGTGTCACAGCAGGTGGGTGAGCTGAGCATGCTGTGAGTGCTGCTCTGGAGCTGTCCCTGTCCCAGGCTGGCTCTGTACAGCACTGACAAGGATTTATTATGTGCCTTTTGCCTTCAGACAGCAATAGAACAGCTGCAGTCACATCTGGACTGCTGCCAGGGGCCTTCCTGAGGAGTCTTTAATATTTTAGGCTGTAGAGCTGTTGCTTTGTCTTCTTCCTCACCAATATTGCCCTGTCCCCTTTGGCTGTGCCCAACTAGAGCAGCATCCAGAACTGCAGAATAAGGCTTATTTGGCAAGACTGTTCTGTTTCATTTCCTCTTACTCTGTAATATATTTTGTACTTGTAGGTACTGTAAGAGATTTTAAATATGCAAAACCAATTGCTGTAGTAATTGGTTCTGGTCCTGGAATTTTGCTGTGCGAGGGATGCAGAAACGTTCCTGGCACTTGCAGGCCAGAAGCAGTTGATTTGTTGATACACATTGTATCTGTGTGTTGTTGTTTTCTAAATACAATACGCCCTTCTGTGGTCAAACCAAGGTTATTGAGTGGCAAATTAGGAAGGGGAGAGTGGAAGGCAGCTGGTCCTGAAACCCTCCTGGGAGCAGTGTTGTCTATTCCTGCTCTTCCCTCTGATGTCCAAGGAATGACCTGCCCAGACTGGCACCATGTGCCATGAGACCACAGGGACACAGAAACCTGTATACCTGGTGAATAATGATACATTACAAATTAGTAATGTTTCATGTTAGTAAGCAAAATGCTTCTTAATTTTAAGTAACCTGATACTTTGCATATTTGTAAATTACAGAAAAAAAAAAGGTTTTTAATGTTATTGTTCAGCACCTTGCTGCTTGCAGTTTTAAACAATGCTGTTCTCACCTCAGCCATATGTTACTTGGCAAGGTGGGTTTGGGTTCCTGGTGGTGTGCTGGTATCTGCTGCCTCTCTTGCAATGAGAAGATTAACATTTTGTATTCCCCAGCTGACACTTGCTGAACTTTCTGTATCACTATGCAGCATAGCCATGTACTGAATAGCCATGTGAAAGCCATGGCAGAGAACTGTGTTATAGAAATAAAAACAGCTGAGTTGACGTGTTTGGTCTCTGGTGGCTTTGTGGAGGAACATTCAACATTTTGGTTGGCTTTCCAAGGAACTCAGAGAAATTATCCTTCCTCCCCGAGGTTCCTGTGGCAGGCTTTGGTCTCTGTGTGCAGTCTGAGGGCTGGTTATTGACAGGCTGTTAATCGATGCAGCGAGACCAAAACATCCATGTGCTGTGGCAGATAAGGGCATGTGCAGTGTCTGCTGTTTATTTGGCTGTGCTGGGGCTGCTCAGTGCCTGGGGCAGGCACTAGCAGGACAGGTGGGACAAGCAGCAGAGCACAGTGTGGGTGTCCCAGGTGCTAAAGCACACCCATGGCAGTTTTGGACCCAGAGTGGACTGTGTTTGACTTTAACAGGCAATTCCACAGCACAGCCTGGACATAAGTACCTGTTTTATCCAGTTACAGTACATCTGTGTCAGATGCTGAGTGTGGAATATATGAATGTTCACATATCCAGATTTTGCTCTGAAGATTTGTTAGGGACTGGAAGTGCAGCAGGAATGTCAGTGCTCATGCTGTGGTGTACGGATCTTCCCCTCCCACCCTGCTCCACTGCAGAACTGCACGTTCTTATCTCACTGGTTAAATAACTTTATGGCCTGTATTGAAACATGTGCTCTTCGTTTACCACAGGGCAGTGACTCTCCAGTTAATCAGAAACCAGGGAGGCAGGTGCTCCCAGAGACCAACTGCATTTCAAAACAAACCTGCAGCCTCCCAGTCTGAAGTGTCTTTATTGACTGTGGGAGAGGAGGCCTCTGAGGATGTCACTGCAGTGACAGAGCTCATGTGACTGTGTGTGTGTGGTGGGGGGATGGAGTGAGGTGTCAGGGCTCCTCACTGTAACCAGGTGAGGAGTTTGCTGCTGTCTGTAATGGGATCTGTAGCTGAAAAATGCTCCAGGATTTTAAGGCTGGTGTTCCTGTATGTAGAAAATAGGTAATTCTAGTTTTACAGGATGTGTAAGGGAGGTGAATGTTTTTGTGTCCCTCAAAGCTGCACTCAGACAGAATTAAGTGAATTAGTGCAGAGGTTCATTATCACAAGCAGGAGAGGAAGAGCTGGAGCTGAGTGACTTTGGTTGTGATGTTTATTGCAGTGACAGCCCTGAGGGCACATGGAGCAGTCTGGGAGGATCAGCCCTGGCACAGATGTGGTGGAAGTCACTCCCCAAGCTGCTGTGTGTGCTGCTGGGGCAGCCAGCCCTGCTGTGCTCTGAATTTTCTCCTTCATCCACACAAAGTGCTGTGTCCCCGTTTCCCAAGCTCACTGTGGTGCCAGAGATTTGGGAAAAGGGAATGCTGATGGGAACCGTTGCTGCTGCACATTTTTTTCCCCTACACACTCCTCAGTGCCAGAAGTGGTGGGGCTGTCTGCCTGCACACTTTGGCAACCCTGCTGGGGCTGTTAAAATGGGGTTTTTGGGGTGCATCCTTTGGCTCAGCACTTCCTGGGGCCTGGGGGTAGAGCCTGCTATGACTGCAGGGTGTTTGCTTTGTGTTCCTGGGTGAGGCAAACTGGGTCAGAGCTGTGTGTCGCCTCACTGGGCTGTTGGAGGGAAGGAGGTCACACATGGGCCTGTTGAAGGTTTCCTGTGCTCAGGGGCTTCCCAGCCCTCATCCTGTCAGCTGTGTGCACTGAAGCCTGGTGCTGAGCTTCAGGAGAAGCTGGTTCCTCCAAGCAGGCCACTCTGCTCTCCAGGGCTTGCTCACCTCTCCTTGGCCCCACTGCCCTGTGCTGCCCTTGCTCCCTGAGCTTCCATTTGAATTCAGCTGGTTCCTCCTGTTGGGGTTTTCCAGGATGTGGCCAGGTCAGTTCCAACATTTTAAAGCATTTTCAGAGGCAGGAATGGGAAAGGTTCCTGTGCAGGCTGTGGGAAAGGGGATGGGGGGTGAGGTGATGTATGTCCTGTGGGAGCAGATCCAGCATCAACCCCGTGCTCCCCCAGCGCCGGGCTGCTGCTGTCCCCATAAAGAGGAGTAGATGCACTGAACATGGCACAGCTCTGCACCCTGTGCCCCAAACTGCTGCTGCAGCACAGCCTCGCTGGGAGACAGGGCTGCGGGAAAAGAGCACCTGCAAAGTCAGTATTGCATACAAGAGCAGGGAAAGGTGCTGGGGAGGAGCTGGGTGCTGCCCCAGGGCAGTGGGGGGAGGCTGGGGTGGGGTGCTGATGGTGGTGCTGCCTGTGCAGATGCTGTCAGCACTTGCCCTCCAGCCACATGCTTTTCAGTTCCCTCACATGCCTTCCTAAGGGCCCTGAATATCCCGGTGTTCCCCAAGGCCAGGGGCTGTCCCTGGAAGCCAAAGGCCTCTCTGGGGCAGCAGCAGCAACCTGCTCAGCCCTCCTGACAAAGCCACTGAGGCCCCTGGCCAGGACTGGGGAGCAGTGTTGCACAAGTGTGTTGGAGTAAATACAGCCTCAGGTTAAGCAATAGGTCAGGAGGTTTGGTGTGGTGGCTGGGGAAAGGTTTCCATGGCCTGTGAGGTGACTCTTGCCGTGCTGCAGGTGCTGTGGTGAGGGGCTGCTCCAGTGAGGGGTGCAGTGCTGGTGGCTGTCGCTAATGCTGCTTGATGTCACCCTCCACCTCCTGCAGCCTGGCCCCTGCGGGCTGGCTGGGGATTTCCAGCCCAAGGATTGCCACAGAGAGGGGCATGGTGGCTGCAGCAGGAACGGGACCTTGTCACATCACTGTCTAGTGCTCCAGTGGCCTCAGCATGGATGCTGCTGTGGGAGGTGGGGGGGGCAGCTTGGGGCTGGGGTTCACTGCAGCAGGGCCCCCAGAGCAGCTCATTTGCAGGACCTGGTTCACTTTGGTATTCCTGAGCAGCACGGGGCTGTCCCAGCTCCACCCCGGTGGGGCCAGGTGGGTGCAGGGTGAGTCAGGGCGCTGCTATTTGTGTTGCATCAGTTCCCTGCATGTGGGAGCTGCCCGGGCACGTTGGGAGGACAGATCCCTGCCTGCTGCTGGAGCCTGGCCCCAGCCCCTGCTGCGGGTGGGTTCTGGTCCCTGCTCTGCTCAGCTCATCCTGCCCCCCTCCCCAAAGAGCTGGGGGCTGCTGCAGGGCACTGGTGCAGCTGTCCCGGCTCTGCTGGGCAAAGACCAGGCAGACACAACCGATGGAGAGAGGCTGCCTGTATTGAGCAGAGGGAGCCCGGGGCAGGATGCAGCTCCCCTGTGCTGGGCCAGGCTGGGCACCGGGCAGCCGTGCCTGGGGCACCGGCTGCCCCTGATGGAAGCCTCAAGGAGCTGGGCCGGGGTTGCGACAGGAGCAGCTGAGGGAGAGGATGGCTCTGGCCAGTCAGGAAGTCAGCGGGTGAGTTTTGCAATCCATCACCCCGTGCAGGGGGACTGAAGCCGGCGCTGACCAGACTCCATGTGCCTGGAACCTCCCAACGAGCAGCAGGGCAGGAGGATGCTCCTCGGTGGGCTTCACCAGAGCCAGCCCTGGGCAGGGAGGGCTGTGATGTGTCCTGGGACAGACCCATGGCCAGTGGCTTGTCCTGACCTGCCTCCAGCTGGTTCCTGCTCCTGGGACATGGCTGCAGTTCTGCTGGATGGGGCTGGGCCCGGCCAGCACCAAGGGATGGAGGCACATACAGGGATATAGCTGGGACTGCACCAGCCTGGCCTGTGTCCTGCAGGGCCTGGGCAGGGAGGAGTCTGTGGATCCTTCCTGGTTTGCTGAGGTCCTGCTCACACCTTCACTTATATTTTCTGCCTGTCAGGCTGGATGGAGCCACGTGGTTGCCGAGGTGCCTCCATCCACTGGCGTCCTGGAAAAGAGCAAAGGAGAGAGAGGGGGACACCAGTGGGAGCACCCAGACAGGCTCCTGGTGGGAACAGATGCAGAGAACTGGGAGCCTTTCCCAGCACCTACATCCCTGGGCTGCCCAGTGCCACCAGGTGGGAGCTGGTGGATTGCCCATTAGCAGAGGTCAGCACATTGCCCTATCCCCAGCTCTGGTGGCAGGCCCAGCACATTGCTACTGGCTCCCTGTGCCCCCCACAATTCCCAGCCCTTACCTTCTGGACTCTCTCCCTCACTCCCACTGGCACTTTGGTCCTCTGCTTCCCCTAGCAGCTCGGGGCTCTCAGCACTGTTCCACTGCCACGGCAGCTCCTGCAGCTGCAGCAGGGTGTGAGGGTCTGGGGTGTGGGAGGGGACGGAGGGCTGGCACCCCCCGGGGGACTCACCCGTTGCCGCAGGCTTTGCTGCTCCCGCAGCAGCTCCAGGAACCGGCTGCTCCACAGAAGCTTCTCAGCCCCCAGCTCGGTGCAGAGGAATCGGACATCGGCCTCCAGAGCCTCCAGCCTCCCCAGCATGGCCTCGCTGCCATCGCCACGCCGCTGCTGCCCCACCACTGCCCTGGCACCACAGCTCAGCTGCTGCCAACCCCCATGGCACCTGCCAGCCCCAGGGACACCCCTGGGACAGGGACCCACCTGTGTGTCCAGGCTCCCACGCAGAATCTGAGTCCGCATCCTCCTCGCTCCCCTCCAGTCTGAGCTGCAGGGCTGTGCCGAGCTGGAAGCCAACACGGACACTCGGGACTCACAGGTTCGTGGGCAGCTGAGCCCAGCTGGCACCAACCCTGCCTGGGGAACCCCCCTGGTGCCACCCAGCTGGCCGTGTCACCGGGCTCAGTGACACGGGGGCTGGCGAGCACCGCCGTGTTTCCCACCGGGGGAGTTGTTACCTCCTCGGTGACCTGGAAGGCGCCATCCCAGCAGCTCTTGTAGCACATCAGCAGGACCTGGGGGAGAGGACGGCTCACCCCTGCCCTGCGGAGTGCACAGCCTGGGGTGGCGTCCCCAGGGCTTCTGATGGCACAGCCACACGGCGTCTTGAGCCAAGAACCAGCCCCCGGGACGAGGCTCCTGCTCCTGCACCGGTGTTGTGGCGACACGTTCCCCCGCCCTCCCCCTGCCTAGCTGCAACAAACCCCAGCCCGCAGCAGCAGCGATGCAGCGATTGCACCCAGCAGCACCCCTGCCCAGCTGCAACAAACCCCAGCCCAGAGCAGCAGTGCAGCGATTGCACCCAGCAGCGCCCCTGCCCTGCCCCGGCTCCGGCCACAGGCAGCGCTTGGAGCCGGCACAGGAGCGTGGAGGTCCCTGGGGAAGGGGCTCTGTGGTACCGACCCACGCCAGGCTCCAGAGCCCCCGCAGTCCCCGCAGCGCCGTCACGCAGAGCGACAGGAGCCACCAGCACCCGGCGCGGAGGAGGCGCCGCCAGCTGGGCTCGGGCGGGGCGCGCTGCCGGCCCATGGCACCCTGCGGACCGGGAGACACGGCTCAGAGCCCGGGGATGCCCCTCGCTCCGAGCACTGAAGGAGCGGTGCCGGCTCGCCATGAGCCAGGACAGCGAGAGGGGACCGCAGAGTTTGCGGGGCCGGATCCCCGCAGGCCGGACCCCCGCTGCCCCCTCCCCGCTGCCCCCTTACCCAGCCATGCACCGGGCGCGGCCCCTGCTGCCCCTCGGCCACCGGATGAAGTCCTGCCTAATCCTCTTGGTGACGAGGCTGTGCAGGGATTAGCGTTTCCCGAACGCCCCACCTTTGGGCTGCACAAGGACAGTGGCTGCTCTTCTACGCTTTTCTTTGCTCAGGATCTCTCTTTCACAAGCAAAGGACTCAGGATGTATTTCTAACCGCTGCTTTTAGCTTTAATTAGCATTCAGGAAAAGCCTGTGCAGCTCCCTCTGACTCCTGTGCCCAGGCACTGGCCATCCTGGGGGGCTTTAGTCACTCAGGGTCTTTAGGAAGTAAAACAGAAGGGTTCAGAAGTCAAATGGAAGTTGTAGGCACAGCTGCTGCTAACCCAGCAGGGAACAGCTGATCCTTTAGCTAAATCAAGTGTTTGACATTTCTTTCTGCCCAAATCAATGTGCCCCCTCAGGCTGCTGCCATCAGACATCGACCTGGGCAGACCAGGCTGTCCCCTCCTTCGGTGACAAACACAGCCAGAGGCAGGAATGGCTGCATTTCTCCACTATCCCTGCAGCACCCCAATGTGTCCCAGGGAAGGCCAAGCTGACCCTGCTGCACAACCTGCCTGCACACAGGCTCTGAACTTCTCCAAAATGTTTTGCCCAAAACAGTCTGGCAGCTTTCCTCGAGGTCGGAGGTGCAGCAGAGACTTCAGCCTCTGAAATCCAGGTGCTCCAGCCACCCCTGCTTGGAGCAGCAGCAGATGTTCATACCGAGGCCAGGGAATCAAAACCATCAGCTGAGAGAATTCTTTTTTCCAGAACTATGGAGGAGCAAAACCTTGTAGTTTATGTTTCCTAGATCTTCCACCCCCCTGTACTTAAACTCTGTGACTTAAAACACACAAGTAGGCCAGTTTTGCAGCTTGGCCTTTAAGCTGCTCTATCCCGACCCCCACAGCTCCCTGCAGGATAAGCCAGCTTCCCCCTGGGAACAAACACAGAGCTGCCTTGATCCCCAGGTCAGACACAGCCCAGAGAATTCTGCTCCCGTGCACTCCCAGTGCCTGGAGAGAGCTGAGGAAGACCCCAAACCCCAGGGGAGCAGAGGTGCAGCAGAACACACGAACCCTCGGCTGTCCCAAGGGCCGTGCACGCTCCGGGGACTCAGTGACTGTCCCATGGGACTCAGCCCTGTCCAATGGCCCCTTTCCCACGTCTCCCTCCAGCAGCAGGGGTTACACAAACACATCCCAGCACTGATAAAGAAGACAACTCCCCACGCTGAGTGAAGCAAAGCTCAGTTCAACAGCAACACCAAGATTCCGACCTGGCTGCTGTGAGAAGCACCCGGCCCTCACTCCTCTGTCCTGCTCCAGAGACAATCCAGCTGCCTCATCCCTGATCTGTAAGCAATATCTCACCAGCAGAACCACGGACATCCCAGTCCTGCCTTGCAGCTGGATCAGACACAGCTGGAGATCAGAGCCTGGCACTCCCTGCAGAACTTAGTTACAGCTACCCCGAGGAGAGAAAGCACCAAGTGAACCTCCCATGGGCCACAGGACAAGGAACAGCTCCAGTGCCAAAGGAAAAGAATTCCAGCAAAGTCCCCATAAAGCAGGTGAACACTAAAAAGCACCAGGAGTCTTAAGTTTGCTCTGAATAAACCATGAGAAGAGACAAACATGGAACTTTTATTGTTTATGTACAAATGACAGAGGTTTGTATTAAAAAGAGAACCCATCCAAAGTCAGCGACAGCAAAGAGTTGGCTCTGAGCTCTGGCCCTTCCTGCACCTACTGCATTGAGCGATATTGGGAGATGGTGTTTGAAATGAAAGTAAGAGAAAAGGGTTAAACTACCTCCCTCTCTGCTTGAGTAAGAATCAAAAGAGCTGCTCCACAAAATGAAGAACCTTCCACTACACGGACTAAACAAAGAAACCCAAAGTCAACTTGTAACTATACACTTCAGCTTTAAAAAAAAAGCACAACAAAACCAACAAAACAAAACAAAACAAAAGAACAAACCTGCAGAGCTAAATATCAGCAACAAAAGTAATCTAAGTCTCACAACATGGATGGGACACACTGAATCCTATCCCAGTTCCAGTGGAAAAGGAAATGCCTCTCTGTGGGTCTGCAGGTGACTGGGGGGCAGCAGTATCAGCCACTTCAGGAAGTTCCCGACCAAGGTGGATGCACAGAACAGTCAGGAATTCAGAACGACTACAACTACTACACCACCTTTGTCTTCCTGCAACTCAGGTGATTTAAAAATGATGCAAAGTACACGGTCCAGGATTTCCTCCCCCCCCATCCAAGTCCCTCAGAGTGAGTCACTCCTGGTGCAGCTGCCATCCTGCTTCAGGGCTTCTCAGTGGGGAGTCACAGACCTAAATCCCAGGAGCATCAGCACTGATGGCTCTAGTAGTCCTGCAGAGAAAGGACAGCACACGCACATTAACACCTTCCCCCTCCGATTCCGCTCTCGGAGCTGGGGGGTCTCAGTCCTCTCTCATCTCACACACCACTAGCTGCAGGCAAAACAGATCTTTTTCTTGTAGCTAAACATCAGAAAGGACCCTTCCAACCTTGAGTATCAACTCAAACCAGATGCTTTTGATGCTCCAGATCATGACAACAGGATGCAAAGCAGCTTTTTCCATGAGAAGCACACAGGAGTTAGCTGTGACCCGGGCTCACAACAGCCCACCCGGGCTCACTTGCTGTCCCAGCCAGGGGACAATGCTGACCTCACGCTGTGACTCCTTCAACCATGACAATAAGAACTCAAATGACAGCAGCAGCAGGAGGGTTTTTAAAGCTTGGGAGTCAGCCAGCCCCTCCAGTGAGCAATGAAAACACAGACAGAGCACGGATACTTACGGCTCTTGGCTTTTTGTTTAACTTGAGATCAATCCTGTGGTTGGAAAGACAAGAGAAACGTCCATGTCAATACCTGACCCAACACCAGAGCGACTGCACAGGGCACAGCTACGACAGAGACTACGGTTAATCCATCCATTCCCAACTGGCTGAGCCAGGGCTGTTCCCAAGGTTACTGGGCATGAGAGCGGCAGAGGAGACTCGAGGTATTATTTGCCAAAAAGCTGATTCCATCCACTCCCAGACAGAGTTAATGAAGGGGCACAATCAATCACAGGGCACTTAGGCAGGTGAATAAGGGGAACTAGGCATGCTCCATGTTAATTTAACCTGCCAGAGGTGGAACTATGCCACAGGTAATTAGCCAGACATAGTGTCAGAGTTATTTACTTGGATAGAGAGAGGAGTTAGGATGACAGGGATTATATGAGCCAAAGTTATTGAGTTTAGTACGTTTTTCCAAAAGGAAATATCCGAGTCTATACTTATCTCCTTAAGCAGCAAAGCCAAAAGAATCAGTTTTTAAACTAAGCTTTAAAGTTAAGAAGTTTTATCTATTTAAATATGAAACAGAAAGGTAAAGAAGAGTGAAGTTAATTTATAATTTGCTGAAGTTATTAAATAAAATGTTACCTCCATCACGCTTTTCTGTTTTTAAAAAAAACTTCCCAGCCTAACCTAATATACATACCTACAATTAAACAGATAAACTAGGGGTTAGCGAGGTCTCAAAAGGCACATCGGTGTCTACACACTAACAACACAGCACAAGTAACTAATTCAAGTCAAACTTACTCAAAGTCATAATCAAACATGCCAGACGGGCTGAGGGGCAGCATTTGAAAGGAAGAAAGCAATAGAAATTAATATACTAATGAATTAAATCAATTAATTGATTAGCCACCCTAGCGAGATTGCTAAAAAATAAAATGAAATAAATAATAAAGCCAGTGTTCAAACACCATCAAGTTCTTCAGATATCTCAACCAGGACTGGACACAAAAAGCACTCTGGGTTGACAGAGTCCCCCTCCCCACTGGATTTCTGGGAACAAGAGGTGTTAGCAGAGAGGTGGGTCTGGTTTACACAGGGCAGTTCAGGAGCTGAAGGAAGAGCAGCTGCCAGACCTGGAGAGGGCAGAGCTCGGGGCAGGAGAGGAACCCCAGGGCTTGGGAAACCAAAGTGAGGGGTCAGGAAGCAGGGTGGGCTTAGGGAGCTGGGGAGGGGACTGGGCTGCCAGGGCAAGGCAAAGCTGCTTCAGGCAGAACCCGGTGCCCAACCTGCACTGGGCCGTTCCCCCCACGCCCCCAGTGCTGCTGGCCCTGCAATGGTGGCCCGGGCACGTTTGGCCAGAGCTGACCAGTCTGGTGACTGTCCCACCCCCTGAGACAAGTGCCACAGCACAGGCTCCAGACACAGCTCTGCCCACAGCTCGCACGGGTCGGGAAGGATTGACCATGGAACCCCATCCCAGGGCTGCACTGCCAAGAGGAAACAGCACTGGGTTCCCTCATGTTAGCCACGAGAACAGCTGAGCACGCAGGAAATATCCACCCTGGCCTTGCTGGGGTGTGGCACAGAGGGAGCAGAGGGGCAGCACAGCCTCTGCAGCCACACCTGAGGCCCTGTGGGCACCTGAGGCCAAAGGTGCCCAGCTCCCCACACAGCGAGGCCGTGTTCCTGCAGGGCCCTTCCCCAGCACCTCCTGGTTCTCCAGGAACGGAGGGAAAACCCAGAGTTGTGCTGGCAAATGGAAGAGCTTCTGAGTAAAGAGGAAAGCCAACATTTCTTTTTATTTTTCTCTTTTTCATGCCAGACCCCTCAGGGGACAGACCCACAGGTCTGGCTGGAGCACCTGTGGGGTTGTGGGGCCTGGATCACTGCACTGGGTTGTTGCTGGGGTGCTTTTAGCCTAAATATACTTGAAAATTGTTTGGTCTTGCCTGCCAAAATTTAGGGGATAGTCAGTAACAGCAATCACAATTTTAACAGAGCTTTTATTACAGACAAATTTAATTATCTTTTTATCTTTTTAGAGTATCTATCTGGCCTTGCCAAGCATTACAAAGAGTCAGTTCCTGCTTCACTGAGCCCCTTGGAGTGTCTGACGGGGCCTGGGAACACAGAAGCTGCCACAGGTGAGCAGGGCAGGGCTCCTCTGTCCAACAGCCTGGCCTGGCAGCAGCAGCCAAAGCTGCAGAGGGGGAATGTGAGGGAACCCAGAGCCACACAACCTGTTGGGGGGCAGCTTCCCCCCAGCTCCAGTCCCCAAAGTCCGGGTCATGGACCGGAGCAAAGGGATTTATGTCAGTTCCAGCACCTGCCCTGCACCCCACCATGTTGTTGGCCATGGTTTGTGCAGGGAGGATATTTTATAATTTGTTTGAAATGGCAGTTTTCTTAAGCTGTACTTCAGTTTTACAGGTTGTTTCTCTGGACTTGTTCACGGATGTAGTTTCTCGTGTTATTCCTGAACTTCTTCCAAATATCTACAGGCAAAAAAAGAGATTTGAACTTCTTTGATTCCCAGCTCACGAGGAACCAAAGGGACATCCAGTCCTTTCAGATATTTGCCCAATTCAGGCTGCTGTAGGAAGGAAATTCTGACCTAAGAATTAAAGACACGCTAATGACTCAACACTTAACGAAGGCAAAAAAAGGAGTTAAAACATTTTTCGAGCATTGTACCTACCTCGTGTCCCCACCCCAACTGTCCCCCGCCCCCCTTGTAAACTTTTACCACTCTAAACCCTTTCTCTAATTGCATGGCAGGTCCCTTAAAGAGGAGAGCCTGTCCCTAGGCAGAGCCAACAGCTCAGAGCCAGCACAGACACCAGGGAGTTTTGAAAGCTCCATTCCTTCTATTAAATCCTTTGGCCCCAGTTCAGCAATCCTTGCAGAGGGGCACAGCTCTGCAGTGTCTCCTCTCCACGGTTTTCCTCCCCCTGACTCCCAGGCACTGTCACTGCCAGCAGCCCGGGCTGAGGGCACAGGGACCAGCTCATCGCCCTCATTACGCCTCACAGGCGGAGCTGGACAGGCAAATCCAACCAGAAAAGAGTTCAAGGAATCTGTTTCACGTGAATTTCAGGTCAGTTTAATAACAAACACTCTGAGGTGAAGGTGACACAGCAACTCCTCTATGCCAGCACTGAGACTCGGCTGGGATGTGAGAGCTGGAAGGGGCTGGAGTGGAAATCCAGATACTGCGAGTATCCAAAACCCCAAAAACATTCCCATTTGCTTTCCACCCTCCTTCAAAGAAAGCACTAACATTCCTGTGCTACTGGGCTCTGCAGAGACCAAGCAGCAAGCTCAGGAGGGCAGGACCTGCTGGAAGGAATAAGCTTTATCCTGGAGAGATGGGAGAGCTGGAGAAGCTGCCCAGAAGCACAGCTGTGCCACAGCTGGAGTGAGCACCCTGTGCTGCCTGTTCAACTTCCTCAGCACTTTCCCCTCCTCTTCCAAAACCAGGAAAACCACCCAAAAACTGACCCCAGCTGCCTGTTATTCCTACGTGTTACTGGTTCCCCTCAGGCAATAAACTCAATCCAGCCCCAGCCAACTGTCCAGGTGTGGCTGTGGTGAGCAGACTGCTGGTCCCACTGACCTGTGTCTGTTTTTGTTCTTTCTCTTTTTGTGGCTGCTGTGGTGGCTCCCAGAGGAAGTGGAGGAAGCAGCTTTCTGGGGCTTCACACCCTGCACGGAGCCATCCAGCTCTTCAGCATCCTCCTGGTTGGGCTCATTCTCCTGGTTGTGGAAGTCTGGAGAAGTGTCACTCTCTGTGCCACTGCCCGGCTCCCCTAGAGCAGGACAAACCCAGGTGAGCACCAGGGTGAGGTGCCCTGGCACAGCCCTGAGTGGGAGAAACAACCCCAGAAGAGCAGCAGAGACACCTGAGCCCTGCAGCCCAAGTGACTCAGGTCAATCACAGAGCCTGGGAAACAACTCTGCAGGATGGACAGGAACCTGCTCCTCAGCACTGAGGAACCACATCCTATTTGGTGCTGATCACAAAAACGTTTTTTTCAATATCCTGGAGGTGAGTGGTCCCTCCCCACATCTCCTGTGGCTGACACATGTACAGCGACGCAGTGCTTCAGCTCATCCAGCCTCTTCCTCCAAAGAGCACCAAATTTCAATCCCTTTTACACACAACAAACCCCTGCAGAGCGTGGAAGAACTTGGGAAGTGAACAGCTGGAAGCAGCCAGGCACAAGGACTGGGAACAGGAGCCCAAGTCCAGCCCAGATCTGGAAGGCTGAGACAGGGCTGAATGGTGGGGAGAGTGTAATTCTCCCCAAATTCAGGGAAAAGTGACAAAGACACTTACGCTTCTCAATGAGCTGGTCCTGGACTCCAGCTAATGCACTGACAGCCTGGAAAACCAAAGGGGATGTCAAGCCAAGCAGGGATTCACTTCCCAATGCTCAAAGCATGGAAGCCAGGTCACACAGACACGTCCCTCTGAAGTGCCCCATGTGGCACCAGGGGCCCAGGGCAGAGACAAAGCCAGGGGACAGCAGTGACACCAGTGACAGGCATCCTCACACTCCCCAGGCACCCGGGAAAGGGGCTCTGGAAGAGGCTGCAGGTGGGATGGGGATGCTTAAGGCAGGGAGCCAGAGCAGGTACGGGACTTCAAATGGGGAAGTCATTCTGCAGGTGAGCACGGCACCACTGAGGCACCAAGGGACAGGGATGGGATGGGGATAAAACAGGAGCAGGAATGGGGACAAGGAAAGGGATGGGAATAGAGACAGGGATGGGGACAGGGATAAGGAGAGGGGTGGGCACAGGGACAGTTACGGGGTCAAGGCTCATCTCCCTCAGCCCATCTCGGCACTCACCGCTGCTGAGGTGACCGAGGACTTGCTGAAGAGTCTCTCGGCCTCCTTGAACTTGCGGTTCCTCCGGTCGTTTTTGCTGTTGGAGTTCCTGAAACAGAGACAGGCGGGATAGCGGGGCGGGCGGGCGGAGGGAACCGGGCAGGTGGGCAGCGCCTCCGCCACTCACTTCTGGTTGGTGAGATACCGATCCCAGCCGCGGATGATGTTCCCGTACATCTGCGTGTCCTCCAGGTAGCTGCCCTCGAAGGCGTAGATCTGCCGCTCCAGGTTTGCCAGCGTCTCCTGCCGGGAACACCGCCGCGCATGGAGCAGGCCCGGGCCGCGCCGCTCCGGCCCCGCCGCTCCCTCCCCCAGCCGCTCGGCCGCCACCCGCACCGCACCGAAACCCTCCCCGGCGCTCACCGCCAGCTCCTGTTTGCGTTTCACCAGCTCGGCGAGCTCCCGGCGGGTGTCCGGGATCTGCGGGGGCCCGCCGGCCTTGGCGTGCAGCGCGGCCATGGCGGCGCGGCCTGCGCGGGGCGGGGCGGGGCGATGCCGGCGGCCGCCGCTGGGGGCGGTGCTGAGGCGGAGCGGCCGGAGGGTCCCGGGCCGGGCGGGAGCGGCCGCGGCACCGCGGGCGGGACGGCGATAATCGCGATAATCGTGACCGGGACGGCGTTAATGACTGAAAAACCGCACGGCTGCAGCATTCTGTGATTGGGACAGCAGTAATGAGTGAAGAACCGAACGGCTGCAGCACTCTGTGATTGGGACAGCATTAATAACTCAGTAACATTAATGATTTCACTATTCTGTGACTGTACCAGTCTTAATGATTTCAGTATTCTGTGATTCTGCCAGCATTAATAACTCAGTTACCTAACGATTTCACTATTCTGTGACTGTGCCAGCCTTAAGGATTTCAGTATTCTGTGATTCTGCCAGCCTTAGTAACTCAATAACCTTAATGATTTCAATAATCTGTGATTCTGCCAGTCTTAATGATTTCAGTGTTCTGTGATTCTTCCAGGCTTAAGGATTTCGGTATTCCATGATTCTGCTAGCTTTAAAAATTTCGATATTCTGTGATTCTGCTGGCCCTAATGGTATCAATCTTCTGTGTCTCTGCCAGCCTTAGTAACTCAGAGACCCCGTGATTCTGTGGTCTTTAGGGTCCCTCTGAAAGGAATGAGGGATTTGTCTCTACAAACCAACTGTGGGCCTGCTAGTGGATAAAATTAGTGCTGAGGTATAGAAACACTGGGAAGGATTCCACTGATTGATGAATGGAATCAGAGGGATTTGTCTTTACAGATCTACTGTAGATCTGCTGATAAATAAAACTGGATACGGAGAGATGAAAGAAACAATGGGACGAAACATAAATTCCATAGGAAATCCACCGACTGACACAAGGAAAAGAAAAAGGGAGGTTGTGATAAATTAGAAGGGGTCTGTATAAGGTGATTTGGGAAGTCTGTACCTGTCAAGTACCTCAGCCTCGGGGAAAGAGGGAAATGCACCCAGGAAATTGGGATAAAAAGGAGGCTGTGTCCTCTAACAATCTGAGAGACCCCATGGGAAATGCCCCATGGCCTCTCCCTTTATTCAAATAAAGTTACAGGACTCCTCTGTTTCATTTTTGGACATAAGCCTCAGGTATTTGTGGATTAATTTTCTTGACACCCCCAACCCAAACCTTTCTATGTTCCTCTGAAACTGTGTCACTCCTGTGTCACTCAGATCCTCTGCACTGACTCTGGGGGGCCAGTTTGCTTTAGCAGTTCAGTCATCCTGTCACTTCACATTCCTGTGTGAACTGTCAGGGGGCACAGGATGACCCACCCTGGCCACCCTCAGGTGAGAAAGGCCCGGCCAAGGGAGTGATACAAACCTCCTGTGCTCACAGCCCCTCCAGGATACAAATTGGGCAGTTTTTAACTTATTTGCTTTCTTTACTACAGAAACTTCATTTCTTTTGAGGAAAAAAAAAAAAAAAGACACTAGAAAAATATTACAACTGAAATCAAACAGAGCTAAATTTACAAATTGTTTATTTAAAAACCCTTGTAGTAGATATAAAGGAGCTCCTCTTGCTCAAACCCCCTCCTACCCGTCTGAAACCCCACAGCAATGCCCCGTATTTACACTATCAATGTGTACAACAAGCACCTTGGTGTACAGTCTGTACACAGCAGGGACGAACAGGTGAGACCACAAACACCCAGGTGGATCAGTAAAGTGTGGGACACACACACTGAACATAAAGCAACGTGGAGGAGACACCAAAGACTCTGCAGCTCCCAGGGACTGGTGCCTCTCTCCCTGAACACTGACTGACTTCTTTACTGTGTTAAACAAAGGACATGGGTAAGTTTTTTTTATAAAAAGAGAACTTAAATAGTGCAAACTGGTTAAAACATGTCACCCTAATAAAGGTGTTTCTGTGTGACACAAATAAACCCTGGGGTGGGGTCAGAAATAAGGGCTCCAGCTTTCAACCCAGACAACTCCACATCCAGGACAGTTTCAGCATCATGTGTGGGAACAGGAAACTTGGGTCACAGTCTCATCACCTGAAATTCCAGGAACTGTTTAACTTTTGTTTCCCATTCCCTTGTGATTTTCAGGCAGAATTCCAGTGAAATGCCCACCCCTCAGTCACCATGAGGCAAATTAAATACCCAAAACATACAGATACGTGAGGGTCTTTGCCACTTTTCTGCCATTTTAGCAGTGATCCAGACAAATTCTCCTGTCAGAACTCCCAACAGGCAGAGGAATTTGGCAAACTACGGAACAGGACGTGCATCAGGTACTCTCTAAATAATCTTTCAGTCTGTAGCATTTTCAAAGGGCTATAACAAAACAAGCCATCAAAATAATTTTCCAGATGCTGTCTGTGTTTGACATGGTTTGCTGGAAGAGTCTGGCAACGTCTGTGGAGCGTTTCCAGCACCAGAGCTTTCACGTCCAGGTGCTCTTCGGCTTCTTGGGAGAGAAATAAAATAAAAGTAAAGCTGTATTTCCTGATATGCAAAACTATCAAAGACAAATAACGAGCAACGCCCCCCAAAACAAACTATGGGAACGGACCAGCAACACAGAAAGGACTTTAAGGCAACAAGAGGCATCAGTGCTGCAATGCTCCGTGTTCACATCCCAGTCCCGTTCGGTCGCGAGGAGTTTCTCTCCTCTGCCTCTCCCCGGCTTCTTCCTCCTCCGTTAACTGTCAGACTCTTCCTCCTTCTCCTCATCCTCGTCATCGTCCTTTGCGTTGGCCTCGGATTTATCCGAGGACTCGTGGAGCAGGACGTACTCCCTGCTGCTGAAGCCAAACTTGAGCACGTCCTTCTCCTTCAGTTCGTAGTAGCGCTGGGGCTCGATGCGCTGGTTGTTGAGGAAGGTGCCGTTCCCCGAGCCCAGGTCGATGATGTAGGGCCTCACCCTGCGGCCCACGGTGCCGTCAGCCCGGGTGTACTCCACCAGCCTGCAACACACAAACTGCCTCAGCCACGGACAGACAGCGTGCTCGGAAAGCAGGTCAGACAGAAATCGTGCCCCACGAGCAGGTGGGTCTGTGCAGTGAACACAGACTCCTCCCAAGATCAGAGCAGCAATGAGAGCAACAAGAAACTGTGAGACAGAGAGGCTGCAGCATTCCCTAAACCTCTGGTGATGTAACACAGCACTGGGAGAAATGTTCTCCTGCATTGGGCAGATGTTCTCCAGGAGAGCACTGCTGGCTGCAGCAGCAGCAGGAGCCCCCTCTGCATCACAGCACAGCTGCCCTCACTGAGAGAGCAAACCAACAAACCTCTCCTCTACATGCTTTTACTGTCAATCACACCTGGTGGGTTATTCCAGCCTGGATTCACACCCCGTGCTACATCTAACCCCACTATGTGATTTCTCTGCTTACAGTCAAATTACAGGAATGTCAGCCATACCTGACCACTGCTGGGATGATCCACAGCAGTCACACACCAATTCCATTCCTAATGTGCCAACAGCAAACTTGGAATGAAAGAAAGGCTCCAAATATTTCAGAAGGCAAAGAGCATAGAAAAAGAAGCCTTTAGTTTCTCATTCTTACTACCTTTTATA
The DNA here is from genome assembly GCA_008694505.1 of Cyanoderma ruficeps. Classification (NCBI taxonomy): domain Eukaryota; kingdom Metazoa; phylum Chordata; class Aves; order Passeriformes; family Timaliidae; genus Cyanoderma; species Cyanoderma ruficeps. The sequence goes on along the minus strand of VZDJ01000274.1, from coordinate 3,247,187 downwards.
AGGTGCTCTGATACAGACTTAACATGCTTGGTGAATAGGAATGGCACCTCTCTAATCCCGTTGGTTAAACCAGAGAAACAGCAGAACACCACCTGGAGAAAGACTGTTTGGAGAAAGGATACTTGCTTGCCAAGATTGTTTGGAGAAAGGATAGTTGTTTGCTGCTGCCCTGATTTTTTCAGCTTTCTGATGTTTTGTATTTCCGTACTTGAGTTCTCACGCATGTAACATAATCAAAGAGTGATGTTTAGAAAAACTATGTTTTTTTTTCCTGGGAGAAGGACAAATTGATAGACTTCTAACTTGACCAGTGGGGTCAGACAGCTGTCAACCTCACAGCCCAATTGCTGATCAAGTTCCAAACACTATTTAAACTCTAATCCCAAAATAAACTTCTTCTTTCTACTCGCACAACTGGACAGCGTGAGTGTAGTTCTTTCGTGTCTGTTGGGCAACAGTTTGCCAAGATTGTTTCCAGAAGAAACTTTCTTGAGAAAATTTTCCTTGGGAAAAAGTTAGCAGCTGCTAGCAGGCTAAAAATCTCTCAGACCCAGAAACACCAGGCCCACATAAACTCATCCCTCCCCTGGTTTCGTGCCTGAGATGTTTTGGTTTTCCGAAATTCTTTTTCCCAGGGAATTTTCTGTAAACAAGAGAAGTGTTTTTGTAACTGTAACTTTGTTATTCATTCCTTTCCCTAGGAGGGACTTCTTCTTGATGTCCCTCTGCTCTGACAAATGTGATTGAAAAGGTTTGTCTTCTTGTCACCAACTAAACTGGTCTGTGTAGAACAGTATAAAAGGGAGACTGTCACAAGCGCGACACGAAAGAACAACTCTCACCGTCAGGTTGAGAAGTGAGGAGCGAAAGAGGAAGATTATTATGATTTGGGGTTTAAATAGGGTTTGGAATTTGATCAAGGATTGGGGGATGAAAAGACCACCTCTCTCACTCCAGTGGTCAACTCAGAAGTCCATCACTTTGTCCCTCCCCTTGGAAAGGAATGCTTTATTCATCAAAACACCGCTCTTTGTTATGTTTAAATCGTGAGAAAGCTCCAGTAGAATGAGAAACAATCCGAAGGCCGAAAATCAGAGCGACAGGAGACACATCCCAAAACTAAAGGAATCACTTTCAACCTTGTGAAACGGGAACCCGTGTGGCTGTGGCGTACAACAGCGTCACCCCCCTGCCCCCATCCCAAGGCGTTTCCTGCCTCCCTCCCGGGCTGCTCACCGGTACTGGAAGACGGCGTGCTGCTTGGAGCAGGAGGGGTGGTCGATGGGGATGTCGGCGATGCGGCGGTGCCGGCCCAGCAGGTAGGCGCTCTGCCTGTGGATGTACATCACGGGCAGGAACTCGTCGTTCTTGAAGGGGTACAGGCGCCAGCGGGTCTTGGGGATGCGCGCCTCGGGGGGCTCGCTGTACTTGATCACCACGCCCCTGAAGGTGTTGGTGTCCTCCAGCAGAGCCCCCGACAGCTCAAAGCTCGGCTTCTGTTTGTTCTCGGTGGTTTTTTCTTTGGGTTTGTTCTCCGACTGCCAGAGCTCTGAGCTGTGGTCGCTGCCGCCCTCGGTGCCCTGGCGGTGCTCTCGCCTCCTCTCGTTGTAGAGCTCCCTCTCCGCCTGCTGCTCCCGCAGGTTCTGAGCGTCCCGCTCGTGGCCGCGAGCTCCCGCTCTGTCACCGGGGTTCTTCTTCCTGTCAGAGTGCTCCTTGTGCCTGTCCCTGTCCCCGCTCCTGTCCCTGTCCCCGCTCCTGTCCCGCCGGTGCTCCTGCTCCAGTGGGTGCCTCTGCTTGCGCTCCTCGTTGCCCCTGCGGCAGTGATCATCTCGCTCCTGGGAGGGACAACACAACGGGAGAGCAGCATGTCGACCTTGGCCTTCCACAAAATCCCAACCCTAGGCACTGGGAAAACACACTGGGATGTGTGTGTGCAGCTCTGATACGCTGTGGAACAGGTTTCCTTGCCAAACTAGTCGGGTTCCCACAACTTGCATTGAATAAAGCACCAGAAACAGGCAGCGTGGCCTGCTCTGGGTGAAGGGCACAGCTCCCAGGGGTGTCTGGGCTGTGGCACAGGCTGGGCTCGAACAGGAGCTCCAGTCATGGGTGGCACAGCCTGAGCTGGGCAGCGACAGCTCCTGACTCGCCCAGATCCTCCCGCTGCTCACGGGACACGATGCAGGGCCCAGACTGAACTGAGAGGTGAAGAGGCCTTCTCTACCTGGCACGGCCGAGTCTCCGGGAACCGCGTCCGCTGCGGTGCCCGCAAGGCCCCGCTGTACCGACAGCACCTCTTACCTGCTTTACCCTCACGGCGCCGTGATGCGGGCTGTGGCTGCGGCTCCTCCTGCCTCGCGGGGAGCGGCTCCTCCGCCCGGACCGGCTCCTCCGCCGTGGCGACCTGGGGAACAACGGGAAGGGTTGAGCGGCGGGGTCGGGCCGAACGTGGGGCCGAGCGGCCGGGCCTCCTTACCTGCTGCCGCGGCTTCCCGCGCGCGGCCCTGTCGGGCCCCGCCGCTCCTCTCCCGGCGGCGACGGGCTGCGCCGGGGGCTTCGCCGCTCGGCCTTCACCGCCACCTCCCGCCGGCGCCGCCGCTCTCGCCTCCGTTCCTCCGCCGCCGCCTCCATGGCGCCCGTCCCTACGGGAAGTGCCGCCACTTCCGGCCCGCGAGCACTTCCGCCCGCCGGCGCTTCCGCCCGGCCGTTGCTGCGCCTGCGCGGGGCCGCGCGCGGCGGCGGCGGCGCGGTCGCCATGGTGACGGGGCCGCGGCCGCCATGGCGGCGCCGCCGGAGTCGCTGCTGCGGTACAGCCAGCCCGTGCTGGTGTCCCGGCGAGGAGACAGGGCCTCCGCGGGGGTGAGCGGCAGCGGGGGGCATGCAGGGGGATACCGCGCCCCGCCGGGCGTGAGCGGGCAGAGGGCACCGCGGTCCCCTGCCCGCTGCTACTGCGCTGTGCTCTCCTGTTCCCGCAGAGTCACCCGCAGAAGGGGACGGCCCCGCCAACCCCCGCCAGCATCCCTTCCTCGCAGCGACCGCAGGAGCTCCTGAACCTCATCCTGCCGCCGCGGTGAGCGGGGCCGGACCGGGGCCGGCAGCGCCCGGGGGGGCGCCCGGTGACTCCGGTAACGGCCGGTGCTTCTCTGGCAGGGAGTGGGAGGAGGCGCGGAAGCTCTGGGTGCAGGAGGTGTCCACAGCGCCCAGCACCCGCCGGGACGTCGTGCAGCTGCAGGAGCAGCTGGACCGGCAGCTGCAGCAGCGGCAGGCGCGGGAGACCGGGCTGTGCCCCGTGCGCAGGGAGCTCTACACGCAGTGCTTCGGTCAGTGCCCGCCGGGTCTGCCCTCACACACAAAGGACGGGCTGGCAGGAGACGCCTGCGCGTGAAAAACGGCTTTAAATCCTCGGAGTTACTCTCTTAGGTGCACTTAAACCAAGTTTATTTAAAGTAACTTAAAGCCGTGTATGTCTTATACGTTCTGATGGCACAGTGCCGGTCTCCCAAAGGGGAAGGGTGGCCACAAATTGGAGGGCAGGATCCTCTGAAGGCGCCCCCGTAACTGCAACAAGGCATCACACATTTTTAAATGTTTGCTGTTACAGCTTTAGGGGATCAGCATCACTGGCTTTACCTGAAGGGGCTGCACCACCACTCTGCTTTTACCTGCTGTGCTCAATGCTACGGCTGCAATGTAACAAAACAAATCAATTATTCCTGTCTCTAGTACATGTCATGTTCTAAATGCGGGCCCATTTACCCCAAAGGCCCACGTTTACCTTTCCAGGACCCTCTTTATTCCCTCAGAACCCTCTTCACCCTTCTGTATAAAAGCTAAAGCTTAAGGCCTCCCTTCCAGGACTTCGTTTTCCCCTTCAGGGCCCCATTTACCCTTCCAGAACCCCATTTATTCTTTGAAAACCATCTTTAATCTTCCATGACCCCATTTACACCTCAGGACCCCAGTGACCCTGTTTCACACCACCACGTAATAGGGACAGTTTTTATCTGTCCCCGGCTGTGATGTGCAGGGGATGGTTGCGAGGAGGGGCTGGGTGTGAGGTGTGTGTGTGCAGCCCTCCCAAGGTGCAGGGGATGGGTGAGAGGAGAGGCTGGGTGTGAGGTGTGAGTGTGCAGCCCTCCCGGAGGAGGCCCTGCAGCCGCTGTTCCCCGTTTGCAGACGAGCTGATCCGGCAGACCACGGTGAGCTGCGCGGAGCGGGGGCTGCTGCTGCTGCGGGTGCGGGACGAGCTGCAGCTGACCCTGGCCGCGTACCAGGCGCTCTACGAGAGCAGCGTGGCCTTCGGCGTGCGCAAGGCGCTGCAGGCCGAGCAGGGAAAGGCGCACCTGGAGAAAAGGGTGAGTGGGGCTGTTCCGGAACGTCCTGCATGTGGAAAGAGCGGATTTTCTATCCTTAAATCCATTGTTTCCACGGGATGGCAGCAAAGACCGTCGAAGTACTCAGCTCGCTGTCCTCGGGGTTGGCTGTACTTCTGTAGCTTGTTCCACAGCTTGAAAGGCTGTACCACACATCCCTTTGTTCTCACGCCTTAAGTTTTAGCTCTCATGTTTTTCAGATTCTGTGCAGCATTAGTGTATAACTCTGAACTTCATGCAGAGTGTTAGCAAGTTCTCCTCACAGTTCAGTTAGACAAAACAATCCTCTTCCAGCCCAAGAACCATGGACACCATTGCAGCTTCAAGCCCAAAAGTATAAACAGTGAATTGAGGAGAGCAGTCTGGGAGGATGGGACTGCATAACCTGAAGCTGTAATTGGACAATTAACCCCAATATGGAAATGGACCAAAACTTTTAAAAGCGTGAAAACTTGTGACCCATGGTTCATCCTGAGTGTAGCCTTGGCCAGGCTCTTGTCTGCCCAAGGTGTATCCTTTGAAGGCCCTTTTAAAAAACCTACTTTATTCCTTTAACACTGTCTAGCCTCTGTTCTAGGTAGCCTCTCAAGGCATCAGTCCCATCTTAGCTGAAAATTGACTGTTTGTCAACAAAACTTGAGACATTCGTACTCTTTTCCAAGATTGTAGAGCTGGAAGAGGAAAAGAAGGAGCTGGAAAAACAAGTGAGTGAAGAGAAAGCAAAATGTGAGGCTATTGAAAGGCAGGAAACTGAACGGCGAGAAATAGAAGAGAAGAAACACAGTGAGGAGGTTCAGTTCCTCAAACGGACAAACCAGCAGCTGAAGGTCAGTAAAAATCCAGAATTGCAAACACTTGTGGTAAAATTCTCATTAAAAAGCATTAAAGCTATAGTAACACAACCCACCATTTAACATTAAATATTACCCAAGAACAACTGTGCGGGGACTGGATAATTATTTGTGCATGTGGCTTTGGGGAGAACAGAGCTTCTGCTCTGTACTTTGTTTTTAAAAGGAAAAGAATCCCACATCTTTTGAGTAAGGAAAGAATGTCACCCTCAACAACGTCAAATGTTTCTGGCTACAGCTGAAAACATTTCCCTTAGAGCAAGCTGCTTTTCCTGCAGATCCTACTTTCTAATTCACATTTTCAGGCTGCCCTGGATTGTTTTAGGACCCAAAATCTTTGCTCAGATGTGTGTTGCCCCTGAATCTGTTTCTTCAAGTACCTGTACATGACCAGCTGTGTGTGCCACTGCTGTGGGTTATTGTGGTGGCTGCTCCCATCCATCCACTAACTGGTATCAAATTGTCTCAGTAATCACAAAACTTGCTGTTCCCAGCTACTCTTGTCCCAGAGACAGTCCGTGTTCCAAATGTTGGAGAGCCAAATACTTAATTTAGCTCACATAGTCCGGCCTGAAATCAGAGAATTCAGACCACTGTTTCAACAGCTTTTATTAAATTTCCCCCTCGATGCTTCACATTGTAAACCGAGTCCCTCATCGTACAACAGAGCCAAGGCCAGCTCTGTTCTCCTCAGAACGCAACAAGTGTGCATGCCAGCAACGACAAACTGATTTATAAAACATGTAGGAATGGAATTGCTGGGGAACAAACCTGGCCTGGCTCTCCTGGCAGCAGCACAGTGTCCCTCAGCTCCTTGCTGTGAACATCCAACAGAAAAACTAGCCCTTCACAGCACTGAGGGTTTATTTTTTAGTTTAGAGAATCTAATTTGTCTCACTGTCTCATCTGTTTTTCAGGCCCAACTTGAATGCCTCATTGCAGCAAAGAATTAATTGTTTTGTTGTCCTCAAGGCAGGCTCAGAAGAGCTGTCAGAGCAAGAAGCTTGCAATTAGTGACAAAGATTTGTCTTCCTAAAACGATCTTGAGTTTTCACTTACCAGTAACAGCAGGCAGTGTAACTGTGTTCTTTCTTTCTCTCTTGAAGAGCTGAAATTCAAGAGCTTCATTAATTACTGCTCCCTCCTTCAGAGCCATCTCAGCAGTCAGCTCTTTGAACAGTGAACTTGTCTGGGACTTGCCTGTTGGTAACGTGCTAATGGCCTTCAGAGCAATAACCAATAAACCTTTTTAAATGCAAACATCTCTCTGACATTATTAGTTGGAAAACGTTGTAGAAGTCTCAGAAACAATATAAAAGTGCCTACAAGAAAAGTAAGTCATGTACACCAAGAAAGAAATGGCAGCTCACTCTTGGACAGGTGTCTTGGGGTGTCAACTGTACATGGAAATCCCTTGTCAGAACATGAGCAGACTGAGCACAGGTGACACCAAAGCTGTGGGTGTGATTGTTTCTAGTGAAATGAAGAGGCACAATGGCAGTCACGGGTTCATTTCTCAGGGGAAGCAAATGAAATCCCTGCCTGAGGTACCTCTGTGTGCAGCTGGTTACATAGCAAGTGAACACAGGAAAGAGAATTCCCTGCAGTCATGTGAAAAAACCCCATAAAGCCAGTTTCCACAAAAAATACCCACCCAAACCCCACCAGTGAGAACACTGGGATAGCTGTTTGGCTACTGCAGTGTTTGCTGGCCTAGGACAGCAATGTGGAAATACCATCAGCTCCAACAGCACAAAGAACTTTCAGATGATGCAGAAACAAAGAGATGCTGCTGCTGGGGCCAGGACAGACTGGTCACACTGGGCTTTGAACAGGAACCGCAAGTTTTATAGTAAAAAAAGCCACCACATACTAGAGCTGTTTTATGTAAAGTTTAATAGAATAAGCAGCTATTGCTTATGTTTGTATTTTTTCTGCTTTGATCTTTGTCCCTCCAAGCCAGTTTTTTTCTTGTTCTTATTCTTATTTTTCACGTTGTGAGTTTCATAATACCGGACTCCGACTTTCTTGGAGCGCTGCTGCCTCTCGGCTCGTCTCCTCTGCAAACACAAAACACATTAGCAAATCCCCAGCATCCAGAGCCTCGGTGTCTGCAACCCTCCAATGGTGTTCCCTTTGCATTCCACATGTGTTAAGTAAAATAAATAATTTCGAACAAAATGTTACTGATGTGACTCTATAAGGAACCCGCCCCACTAAGCTCCACTTCAGTCCTTACAGAAGAGATGCAGCCTGGTGTGCATAGTCAGGTACGAGGGAGGTGATAGAAGTTGCCTCAGAACATTCATAACTGAATTCAGTTTTCATTCCCCTCCTGTTCATGCCCAAAGTCTCAAGGCTCTTTAGTCAGAACAGGCTCTTTAGTGATATCACCAAGGATAAAAAAGGCAGTTTATTTCCCTGCTCAGTTGTACTACAGGAAAGCACACTTACCTCTTTGGATGTGAGTTTCTTACGAGGCTTTTTACCCAACTGNCATCATCATCATCTTCCTCTTCTTCTTTCCTTTTTCTTTTCTTCTCTGTACTGCCTGCAAACAGCAGAGATCATGCACTTGGTATCTTCCAGAACACTCATTTGTTTGAAGAACTTCAGGCTAAGGGAAACCATCTCAACTTCTTGAGCAACAAATTCCCTTGGCTGTATTTAAGAGCTTCTACCAAAACAACATGAATGTTCCTCACAAGGCAATCACAGCTATTACTGTGAAAACTGTTCTTGAGAAGCAGGTTGCTCCAGCCCCATTCAAATCCAGGAGAATTCCACAGTCCTGTCAGGACAGGGCTCTCTCTCCCACCTGACTGTGCTTTTACTCAAACTGACTACAACAACTGAAGCAGTAAAAACATATAGCCTGAAGTATTTCTGCTTTTGTAACATCCCAAACCCCATCCACTCCTTCCTGTAACACCCCAGGGAAGGGGAGCTGCTCTGGCTGCAGCTGACCAGAGCCCAGGCAGTTGGAACCCAACATTTGCCTTCACTGTATGTTCCCTCACCAAGAGGAACCTCTGCCATCACACAGCTGTTCTATAGGAAGGCCACACTGGATCAGCAGCAGCCCCTGGGTCAGCTAGAGGGAGATTTAAGCAGTTTTAGGGGAAGAGAACTTGCACACAGGATCCAGTGGATGCTTCTCCCCTTAATGCCGTTGTTTTCTCTGGCTCGGGATTTCCAAATGTAAATTAAGAACATCTACCAATTTTGTTTTACCTCTGTCTTCAGTTTCTTTGGGTTCTTCAGCCTTCTGGATGGATTTTGCAAACACTTTGTCACTCAGTCCCTTGGGGATTCTATGAAAGATAAAACCAGCAATAAAAGATTGTTGTTACACAAACTGTGACCACCTCTGAGAAGCCATCAGACTCCAGCAGATCCCAGTTCCCTGTCAGCATCAAAGCCAGTCTCTGCACAAGAATATTGCAATCCCCTTGTTACTGGAGTTACTCTGCTGCTGTGCTATATGAGAGAGAAAACACAGCACTTAAACCTTGAAATCTCAGTCCTCACAAGGCTGGTGGGTGAGCTTTGTTAAAACTGGGCCTGCTGTATGGGCCAGGATTCACTGCACAATCAGGAACACCCAGGGATATCCAGCCTTGGAATTACCCCACATCAAGGAGAGATCCAAGGATTCAATATTGCTGCCCAGAAAACCAAGATAATGATAACCCTAATCCATAGTTTAAGAGGCAGCTTTCCAAAAGTGAGAAAATTTTTAATTTACTGGTAAATAGCAGCTCTTGGAATAATCTTTCAAAAACAAACTGCTACTTGGCCCAATTTCCAACCCTTAGAGCTAAGCCAGATAAGCTGTGGCAACTTGTGCGTGGCAGCACGGGGGAACTTATCAAGCAAGTCAGAAATGGAGTCCAACTACAGCAGAGCCTCAACCCTTTTCCCCCCTCCAATGTATTGGACAGATTCAGGTACCTTATTGCTGAGAATCTCTTGGCCTTGGCTTTATCCAAAAATTTTTTGTATTTTGCAATCTTGTCCTCCAAAGCCTTAAGAACTGCTTTAGAGCTCTCCTGGGCGCCTGGTGCAGCCACCTGCGATTCCTTCTCTTCTGCATCCTGATGCTGCTCATTCTCCTCATTCTCTTCGTTCTCCTCCTCTCCAGAGGAATCATCAAAACCTGTGTCTGTGTCATCAGAACCTGGCACATCCACAGGAACCAAGTCTTCTTCTGAGAACTGAGGTGCCACGTTAATCCTGCCAAAGTTCTGCCGGACCTGGGACATGAGCTGCCTCATTTCAGTGTTTGTGTTGTTCCCCTCTCCTGCTGGCTCCACATCTGATGCCACCAACTCAGAGACTTTCTCCTCAGTACTCTCTTGGATGGATGTCACAGATGCTTCCAACACAGGAGGCTGCAAGGAAGAGCAGGATATACTATCCCCAAAGTCTGTCCCACCATGTCCAGGAACAACTTCTATTTTCTCTCTCTGGAAAAAGCCTTAGATGACAACATGACGACTGACATTTCTGGTAGTCAGTAATGACTCAGACAACTCAGTAAAGAGCACTGCTACCTGGTCCTCACCAAATTTGGGTGTCACCTGAAGGACCATGCTTGGGCAGAGCCCAGGACAGGCACTGCCCAAGTCTCATGGCACTCTGGGAAAGGCAGCAGTGAATACCATTAGGAAAATCAAATATGTGGGAAGAGGAGGCACAAGCACCACGTTCTTACCTGGGCACCTGGCTGACCTGGGGCTTCATTCGGTGCATTCGGTGGCTTCACAAAGAAAGGGATTCTGCCCCTCTGCCAGTCATTGAGAACCATCTTGCTCACAGTCTGCAAGTCAGGCTCACCACCCTGAGAAAAAACAGGATCAGTTTATGTTTTATGCCCATGTTTGCAGGGCACACAGCCTTCCTATGCCCTGTGAGCAACAGAAACATTGCCATTTCCCATGCTCAGAACAGGCCACACACTCTTCCAGCCCACAAATGCAGGAAGCTGTTGCACCTTTAGCAGTTTTCCAGTCCTAGCAGCAAGTTTCTCAAGGAAGTCTTCTGCATCTGTCCAGGAATCAATTTTGTATGTCTTCCTGATGTACTCTGCTTTGGCTCTTTCCAGCACAGCACTGATATGGTCTTCAGGGCTCCTAATCTTTTCAACTTGAACCTGAGAAAGCACAGAAGAGGATCAGTAGAGGATCACAGAAGAGGATCAACCCTCTGAGACCATCACAGCGACAACAAGCAAAGCTTTCCAGCAGCCAGTGAAGACACATACCACTCCCTTCAGCACAATGTCTGTCTCTGAGTCTCCTGATGGATAAACCACCCCGGGGCAGTCGATGAGAAAAATCCGCCTCATCAAGGTGATGTATTGCCACACCTGCAAGAGACCAGCAGCTCCCATCAGCACCTTCCACACACTCCCTGTTTAATGGAGAGACCAGCAGCTCCCACCAGCACCTTCCACACATTCCCTGTTTAATGGAGAGATCACCAGCTCCCCATCAGCACCTTCCACACATTCCTTGTTTAATTTTTGAAGATCAGAGTGAGAGAAACAGAGCCTGACCCAGCATTTGGATCAGGAGAGCACAGTCAGGGAGAGAGGGCAGCTGAGCATTCCCATCACAGCCCTGCAGTATGGCAGAGTGGGAATTTGGGAATGCTGCCAGAGCAGTGCCTCAGAGCAGGGACTGTCCATTAGCCCCTCCTCAGGGTCACACAACCTGTGCAGGTCAGTGCAGAACCTGACAAGGTCATTACGCTGATTTCACACGAATTCTGCCTTTGACCCCATTTGTATCTTTAACAAAGGGATGTTCCTACCTTTGTCTCCCCTGCAATGGGGGCCACACTGCACACCTTCTTGGACCGTAGGGTATTGATCACTGAGCTCTTGCCAACGTTGGGGTAACCAATGAATCCCACACTGATCTGCTTCTTGTCAGAGTGCAACTGGTGAGAAATAACACGTTGTTTTACACCTTGGAGTGAGGGACAGAATTACCACTGCAGTCCTGAACTCACAAATGCCATCAAAGCAAAAGACCACAGACAGTAACCCTCCAAAACCAACCACAGGTGCCCAAAATTGTTTTGTACCTTTCCAAACTGCCTTAGGAGCTGTATGAAGGCACCTTTGCCGAATGGGTTTGTGAGGCTGGCGTGGAAAGCAAGTGTTGGATACTCCTGGGAAAGGACAGCAACCCAGCGCTTCTGGAGAGGCAAAGGGGACTGGGTTAGAGACCCTGGGCTGGAGAGTGACACTGTGCTCAGAGAGGAGCACACAGCATCTGCACTGGGCTCATAACTGCAGCTGGCCATGAACATTGCTAGGGAAGAACCTTTGAAGCACTTCCCCAACCCAACAGCTAAAAGCACTGAGTATTGTTTGTATAAAAGACAAACAATTTCCCAAAAACGCCTTCACTGCTAGCTAAAACTCATTAGTTTAATGACATAAAGCAAACCAGCTGGGGTGGATATGGATCCTAGGCAGACTAACATTTAGCACACTCTGGAGACAACAGCTGAACTGTTAAATCCAGACAGAGGAAGTAGGGAATTTGTGGCTGGCGTGTGTTGCTCAACTTGGCCAAACTTGGACAGATTTACATGGTAATTGTTACTTTTACTGCAGGCAAGCAGAGAACTCCCAGCACCCCAGTTGCAGTTGAGCCTTCCAGACCAGCATGGGGACTGGCACGGAGCTACAGCACAACAGGAACAAAGAAGGTCCACAGAACAACAGGCAGGACTGTGCTTACAGTGACCCAGGTAGGAACGAGATCACATTTGTTCAAGACAAAAATGAGATGTTTCCAGTGCTTCTCCTTTTTAAGGTAGGATTCCACATGAGGGGAGCGAGTGCCCATGGGATCCCGGGCATCCAGAACTTGAACAACAACATCTGATGAGTCAATCACCTGAAAAATAAAAAGAAAATCACAGAGAAGTAAAGAACTTTGCAGAAAGCAAGATATCTGTACCTCCCAAATGAAAACTAGTTATATTTGAAACTACATAATTAATTTAAAAACCTTGTATCCCTCACAAACTGCTACTTCCCCAAACACCAGTGAAGTTCAGACTAACACCCCTTGATGCTCTACTCTCTCCTCTCCTAAATCCCCTCCAAATTCAGCCTGGACAGCTGAAAGACTTTTACCTGTTCTTATGTGCCAGGGAAAGAAAACACAACATCCAAATGGGAAAACTAAAGTGCTGCAGCACACAAACCCCCAGTGTTCATCATCCATTCAGCAACAACTCCCTTCTACCATTTCATAATGGATCAGGGTATAAAAAGGATGTTTTCTGGACCAATATGAAACACACAACCAAGCAGGAACCTGCTGTTAGTCCACGAAGCAACTACAGCAGGGAGCTGTCATTTTACGACTTGCTTCAAGCCAAGTGAATTTGTTTCACAGCTTTTTCCTGCAGTGTTGGCAGCCTCTTACTGAAATCTGTTTTGCTCAGCCATTCCCAGTGCTTTTCGATCCAAATGAAAAGGTTTTAAGCTACATTCAGAAATTCAGAGCAAAAAAGCCAAGCAATTTCACACCTAAGAGTCACTGAGAGCACACAGACTGCTCGTACCACCCCAATTCACTCAGTCTCCATTTCTCTGGCAGCCTTGGTGGCTCATGGAGAATGGAGGGTCAGAGCTCTCCCAAGATGACCCCATCAACACGCCAGATGTTTTTAGCCTACAGGAACTTAAGGGAACATGACTCTTTTACTTGTGGTGAAGGCCCAGGAATTCAAGAGAATCTTAAACCTTCACTCTGCCAGTCCTCTTCTAGATCACGTACTTTAAGAATGTTTGTTCCTGTAGGACAAGGGCTCAAGAATCAAGCTCAGTCAGGCAGAGATTTGGAAATTAAAATCTGCTCTTTTTGAGTTTTTCTCACTGTTGCTGTACAGGATTTCAATGCTGTGCTGAAGCCCCATACTGTGTAAAGGCTGAAAGATGTGAATTCCTGCTGCAAATTTCAAGTGCCATTTACCTTGTAGAGTTCACCCCAGATTCTTTTGGACTGTCCTTTCTTAAAGATTTCCTCTTGTGCTTCATTCCTAGAAGACATCATCACAAACATCAGCAACCACAGACTCAGGGTCAGGATCTTCTCGTCTCTTAAGCCATTTACAGACAAAAGAGGGGACAAAGCCCAAGTAACAGTTGGCATTTAGCCAAAATCCCAAATTCAGCTGATCTCCTTTTCCTTCCTCCTCACACAGAAACAGCACTGATGGAGGTACCAGATACTCCTTTAAAAACAAGGCTGGCTTTTCATGTGTGTAAACAATGAATCACTTTTCCTTTCCAGTCACCTTACACCAGTGTCCTCTGTCACCAGGTCTCGGTCCTTGCCCTGGTCATAAGACTCTGACGAGGCCTCAGCATTCTCCACCAGAGACTGCACATCACTTGCAGACAGATTTGGTCTTTTCCTTTGTGATTTGGGGCCAAACGTTGTTTCAAATGTTTCCGTGTCAAGAATGTGAACTCTGGAGGTCTGAGGAAAAACAGGTTGGTAAAAAAAAACAAACCAACCCCAAGCACAGTTTTTTTCCCCATCTCTTGTGACAAGCAGGGAAGGAGCCCCAAGTTCAACCCTGGCAGCCTGTGACAAGTGACAGGCACTTCCCTGACAATGTTTGAGTTTTGCAGCTCAAGCTTTGAGAAACACAAGAGTGGATATTTAATAAGCAACAAAACATTCTGCACTCGCCAACGAGCCATGCTTCAGTTCTTCCACCATAAATGGTGTCAAATGCAATTACAGCCACCAAGATGAAAATTCAGCTGCTATCTTTGATCGTTTCTTGTTTTTCTAACAAGAGCACAAATCTTGCCAAATTCTCAGATTTTTGTCAGGAATAATTACAATCAAAATTGTGGATTTTAAAGCTTGCAATGAAAGCCAGCTTGTCCTGGAACAGCAAACAATCCATCGCTGAAAGCAGCAATTTGTTCTTGTAATGCACGTTTTAACACGACTTTTCCCCTAATTTAAATAATGTTCTTATGACACGAACTTAGAAAGTTTCCATATGACAAAGTAGCTACCTACAGTCCAAAATAATGGTTTAGACACCGTGAAAATAAATGGCAATAACTAAAACTTGATGTACTAGAAATGAGGGCTGAATGAAGAAGAATTTCTGATACGGGACAGAAGACACGCATTTGAGCTCAAATTCATCCCGTGAGTGTCTGCAGGGTGCAGCAGCCCCAGGAAAGGCCCAGGAGCTGTTAGAGGCATTAGAACATCAGTGGCACACTAACCTATCTAAATCAGATCATAATATGATAGTAGCATAACCTGTCATAGAATCACAACAGGCTTTGGGCTGGAAGGGACCTTAAAACACACCCAGTGCCACCCCGTGCCATGGGCACAGACACCTTCCACTGTCCCAAGTGCTCCAAGCCCTGCCCAGCCTGGCCTTGGACACTTCCAGGAATGGGGCAGCCACAGCTGCTCTGAGCAATCTGTGCCAGGGCCTCCCCACCCTCACAGGAAAGAATTTTTGGGATAATTTCCTATTGGAAAATGACAATTTTTATTAAATAATCTACCTTTCTTTGCCCTCACACTTGATGCCCACAGTGACAGGGAATCAGAACCATCCTTCCCAAAGGAATCTATTACAGCTGCCCTAGCCAAGGCTCCCTGAACATTTCCCCAGAGTGAGCAGAGACAGCACCAATGTTCCCAGGAAAATCCCTGTGTGCACACACCTGCACAGCCAGGGATACCCACATGTGGTTTGATCCTGTCGTAGAACAGGGACATGGGCAGCTTCTTCTGCTTCATGACCACCCTGTAAGGATCCTTCATCACAGTCTCCATCTCCTCCTGGAACTTCTGCAGGGATGATTGCTTGATCACACGAGTATTTCCTGAGAGTGAAAAACAAACCCTGCACCTGGTCATTCCTGGTCTCAGCTGCTCCAGCTGGGGACACTAATAAAACATGAACTTTCCATCTGGGAACAAAAAGACCAGTGACAAACCCAAAGGGTTTTACTTGAGACCAAGCCCAAATAGGCAGCCAATGCCTTTCTTTCCCACCACTTATAGGAAATTTTAAAAGTATCTCTAGGACACTTAACAGCCACAGACGTGGGCAAGCCTTGGGCAACAGCCACAGGAGCCAAATAACCACCCTTACCCCCAAAGGACAGGTGCAGGCAAGGGGAGATAATGATGCCTCAGGATTTTAGTTTTTATATTTTTCATATGTTTGTAATCCTGCAGTTCTTTAGTGTGTAACTCTGAACTCCACACACAGTGTGAGCTGCTGCTTCCCCATTTTGGTCAGACACAACAATTCCTCTCCAGGCCTGGGGATCCAGGACAACTCACTGCCTCAGGCCTGAGAGATGGAAACTAAAGTGAGTTGGGGAGGAACAAACTTGGGGTAAATGATTCATTAGCTGAAGCTGTAATTGGGAGATGAACCCCCAATGTGCAAACGGCCCAAACTGATAAAAGTGTGAAAACCTGTGACCATTGTCCATTTTTGCATGTAGCTTCTGGAGGGGCTTCATCTGTCTGAAATGTATTTGAAGGCCCTTCAATAAATAAAACTGCTTTTTATTCCCTAAATTTTGTCTGGTCTGTGTTTTTAGATAGCCCCAAAAAAGGCATCAACAACAGCAGGGCTCCCTCACCTTCCCTCTCAGCACCTGTCCCACACAGCTCCCAGGCCCCATTCTGACACAAACACCTTTCAACACACAAAGTCCAACAGTTTTGAAGCTTGCTGAGTCTGGAAGTCGGACAAAACTCACCAAACCATTTGATATTTGGTTCCACTCTTGCCACAGTGCCTGGTGCCACAGTTGACTGATACTGCAGAGGTTTGATCACTTTGCCACGTTTGTTCCTAAGGGACAAGTGAAGCCACATCAGTGCACAAAGGGCAGCACCGACCTCTCCAGCCCTTGTGTGTCCCAGGCCAGAAGCAGAGACACAAAATGCAGAGAGACCCTTCCCTTAGAGCTGGTGCTTTCCACAAGGGTGAGTTAATCCAACCCTGAGGAGCAGCAATCACAGCCCTTGGTGTCACTCCAGCCTGGCCAGCCCCTCCCTGCAGCTGCCTGTGTCAGCCCAGGAAGGGCTCACGGGGCTGCAAAAGGCATCAAGGGCCATTTTCCAGCAAATCCCACCGTGTTCCCTCACAAAGCCTTTAAAGTATTTCTGCCCACCAGCCCTGCAGGACTCACCCACACAGGATTAACACGATGAGACCTGGTTCGAATGCAGGAATATTTCAATATCCCTCCTCCCCATCTGCTCTCCAAACCCTGGGAAATTTGGCAAAATAACCCAAACATGCTGACGTGAAACAGGAATCTCAGAACTGCCACGGCACAGACACGGTGGCTGCTGCTCCCCTGCCAGTGACCCCTGAGCGTGGCACAGAGGGAACAGGGGGACCCCTGTGAAGAGCTGAGGGGAGCTGAAACTCTTCGGGTATTTTGGGGAGAGCTTTGGAGCTGGGCTGCTGCGGGAAATTCGGGAATTCTGTGTGATTTGAGCCTCACGACACTCCAGGCAGATGCACCAAGTGTTTCCCAGCCGTACCCCTGGCACACCGCTGGGCTGCTCAGAGCTCGGGATCAGGCTCCGCAGCTTACGGGGACACAGAGCACACGGCGGAGCGACACCGTGCCGGGACCGAGGCGTTTTGTCGCCTGTCCCTGGCGCGGCCCTGCCCGGCCGGTACCGGGACCGCGGCCAGGCCACGACCGCGCTCACCTGCGCTCCTTCTGCCGGTACATGTTGAGGCGCCGGATGGTGGCTCGGTCCCGCATGTTGTTCCCTCCCTCGCCCCCGATGCGATCTGCGGAGACAAGAGAACATCAACCTCGGTTCCGCCCGGCCCGGTCCGGTCCGGTCCAGCCCGACCCGCGGCCCCGCTCGTACCGGGATTAGTGCTGGCGCGGGAGGGATTGATGGAGCAGCGGCCCTTGTAGCGCGGCTTCACCATGGTGCCGGTGTCAGTGGCGGTACCGGTGTCAGTGGCGGTGCCGGTGGCGGTGCCGGTGTCAGTGGCGGTGTCACTGGCGGTACCGGTGACAGCGCCGGTGGCGGGACAGGCCCGGAGTGCTCGGGCCGGGCCGGGGACACGCGGGCGGCACTTCCGGCGCACGGCAGTGTGTGACGCACTTCCGGGAGCCACCGCGCGGTGGCGCAGGCGCAGGCGGCGTCGCCGGGCCCGGTTGCCACGGCAACGCGTGGGCCCGGGAGCCCCGGGGTCCCTTTGTGTCCCCCCGTGTTCGCCACGTTCCCCGAGTGCCCCACGTGCCCCTGTGCTCCGTGTCACTGCCCGTCTCCGGGGCTGCCGGTGCCGCCCCGGAGCGCTGCGGTCTGGTCGGGTCCGGCCCGGGGCCGCGGGGTTGTTGGAAGGCCCGGCGGGGACGCTGGCACGGGAGCCCCCATTGTTTGGGAAATGGTGTTTGTTCACAGACACGGGATGGAAATGGTTCGGGAGAGCGGCAGGAACCCTCCCTGCCTCTCGCTGATGGATGGGGGCTGCTGGTGGGACACCGGGGCTCCTAGAGGGCACCGGGGCTGCTCGTAGGACACTGGGGCAGCCGGTGGGACACTGGGGCTCATAGAGGGCACTGGGGCAGCTAGTGAGACACTGGGGCTCCTGGTGGGACACTTGAGCAGCTAAAGGGGCACTGGGGCTCCTGGTGGGACACCGGGGTTCCTAGAGGGCACCGGGGCTGCTGGTGGGACACCAGGGCTGCCAAAGGGCACTGCCTCAGCAGAGACTGGAGCACAAGGCAGTGCTGATGGGCTTTCACAGGCACACGGGGCTGCTCTTTCTGGGTTACTGGCAAAGAATTTTAAAAATTAGCAATCACAACGCTGCGTGTTTTCGTGTGCGTGTAAAGAACTGCGTGGATGGCGCGCTACCAAATCAAATCTGTGCGAGTCCTGCGTCCAAAGCGTGAGCCCACATTCGTGTTACTGCCAGATTGTAACAGCAGTTTGAGAGCTCCTCACCTAGGGGAAATGAACAAAGCTGAGCTGAAACAGTGTTAATTGATACCAGAGCTTAGGCCAGGGCCAAGCTCAGCACCTTGGGGAATACTTGCCCAAAGCTCTGGCCCATCCTTCCTAAACACTTATTAGCAGCAGAGCGTTCCCAGGCAGTGCAATGTCCTTCTGGTGCTGCTAATGCTCCTTTAAACCCAGAACAATAACAGAGCTGCTGGGGTTTTGTTCTTTTAATGATTTTCAGCGTTTTGCTGTGAGGTGTAGAGTCCCTGCTGTACAAGGGAGCCATGATGAGTCAGGCCTTGGGACATGTTTTGTAAGACTGAGTCTGGGGTTGGAGGCTGTTTGGCTTAAGCCTACACGTTCTGGTTTTTCTCTTAATAGAATTATCTGTGCCTTGGGCATTGAAAAAGTACACATTGATGTGGGCATAAAAAAATGAGTTCCAAATTGTAGATAATTGTTTAAGCTATCAGACTCGAGGCTCATGTAGAAGAGTTTTCCCGGGACAAGTGTGT
Organism: Cyanoderma ruficeps; assembly: GCA_008694505.1. NCBI lineage: Eukaryota > Metazoa > Chordata > Aves > Passeriformes > Timaliidae > Cyanoderma > Cyanoderma ruficeps. Next base: position 3,228,426 of record VZDJ01000274.1, on the reverse strand, counting down.
TTTCCATTAGAGTCGATATCAATCTGTCAGAAGAGCCTTTTGATTTTCAACATTTTAGACTAAATAGTTGAGTAATACTTTTGCTCTGCTCTCCCCAACTCTTTCTTCCTTTCCCTTAAGAAAACTCCCTCTTTATTGTTAGCAAGAGATCTCTGGGGTGCAGCCAGAAAGTCGCTGTCTCTTTCTGTGAGAGGACAGCCCCAGCCAGCTTTAGGCAGGAGGTTGTGGCAGGGAGAAGTTGTCTTGGGGATGCCCCGGAGTTGGGTGCTGAATTCCCAGGCTGGAAGCATTGGTGGGATGACTCAGACCCTTTACCCAGCCATGCCCCACATCCCTCTTGGGGTGGGCTACCAGCCTGGATTTTCTGTCATAAGATCCTACTGATAATGTGTGGGACCTGCATTCAAACTGGCACCTTCCTGTGGGGCTTTCCTCACTCTCACATATTCCCTGACCCAAATTCCATCACCGGGGGCAGCAGTTGGTGTTTAACTTGCAGCATCCCCGAGGCTGCAGCTGCTTATTGTGTATCTGATAACGTGTGAGTTATTTTGCTCCATTAAACTGATGTTTTGTTGCTCTATGACTCACAGCTTTTCCTTTGCTATTGATGCATTCCCCCATTTCAATCTTTAGTTTTTTCTCTTTCTGTTACCTCTGGCTGTGTCTGTGCCACAACAAACCAGGACAACAGGGTCACAGATCATTATCTGTCACCTCTGCTACGTGGCCTCAGCTCCTCAGCACCACTGCCCTGACCAGGGCTGAAATGAAATAATTTTGAGTTTTATGTGGCCTCATCTTTGTCAAATCCCAGTGAATGTGGTTACGTGATGCCATCGGAATGACTCATTCCCATAATTACATATGTTCTGAGGGGTTATTCCCATTGTGTTATTAAAAGCTAGTGATGTTGGATTTTTGGCAGGGACCGTCTTCCTGGTATTATCTACAGATTTTGTCAATTAAATGAAGGAAAAGTAGATTTCCAAGAGTTCAGAACAAGACCGGACTTGCACTCGGAGCCCTTTTTCAGTGTGGCATTGAGCTCCACTCTTTTATTTAACAGGATAAAGCAGCATCAGCCATCTCCCTCTATTGCAGCAGCTCCCTGCAGAGCACAAGGATGCAAGTGGATTTTGTAGCTCATCTTTAAAATCAAAGCAGAAGATATTGTAGGCAGTTTATCACCACAGCTGAGTTCCTCAGGCGTGGCTTCCCAGGGATACAGCTGGCAGCAGCAGGAGGAAGAGCTCCTTGGCAAAAGGCTCCAGGTGTGACAGCTCTTGAACAGGAAAAACAAAGTGATCCTGGATTGTTGCCTTGGATATGGAGTTCCCAAAAAGGTGACTGAAAGCAACAGGGGAACTGAGGAGGGAGGAGAAAACTGAAGTCAAGACAAAAGGCCGAAAGGTGTAGGAGGACTCTGAGAGCCCAGGCTGAGCTGTGGCAGCGGGGTCAAGGCCTTGGTGGGCTCAGAGCTGTGCAGAGCCCTGGGCTTCACTCCGGGAACATCTGCCAGCCCCGCGGCTCCGGCGTTCACCAGCACTGGAAGCTGAATGTCCTTCATTTCCTGCAGTGAAATGGGAATGTTTTCCTGTGGTTTGATCTGAGCAGTCATGGAAAGGAACTTCTGCCCCCACAGGCTGGGCTCTTCTGTGGCACAGGAGGGGCTGTGGCCACCGAGGCCCTGGCAGTGTCTCTGAACCAGCACTTTACCTCAGGCTGTAAATAACAATAGACCTACCTGGCTGCCTCTTTTTTCCCTTTCTTCAAAAATCCTGGGAGTTCCAGCAAGCAGCTCCATCCAAGCTATGGTTTGGCCTTGAGTTGGGTGTGATGCATTACCATGTGCATAAATGNTATATATATATATATGTATGTATATCTGCATTATCCCTTTTAGTATTCTCAGACAATGTAATCCAAACAATAGTTTCAGAGATAACCTGTTTCAATATCCTACTTTGTTTCCTTTAATCAAGGCTAAGATTTCTCCTGAGTGAGAAATCATTTAAACATAAACATGAGCTAAGGAGTCTGTACACTACCTCCACCTCTCTGGGGCTGGAAAGCCAGTGAATTACTGTGTGAGGAGCGTGTGTGCACACAGTTCATTGACTGTAGATGATGAAAAATAGAGATTTATATTATTACCCAGAGAGCGTTAAGAATGTGATAGAACCAACGTGTGTTTGGGGACATTCATCTGCTTTAGGTTCCAAATCTCAGCAAATACGAGAAAAATTAAATAGTTCCAAACCCACGGCTGCAAGCTGTCCATTATTCCCGGCCCTTTGCTCTCCCATGGCATGGGATGCACTGTTTAAAAGCTGAGGAAAGGGACTAGAAACCACCCTGCAGATTCTGAGTGAATGGAATTCTGTCCAGCAAATAACACCAGGTTGTTGAGCAGGGAAAATGAAACTGTTTCCTGAGCAGTGCAGTTCCTGACAAAGGGTCTGTCTGTCTGTCTGTCCATCCAGCAGTGGCTTCTCCAGTTCAGCATCAAGCTGATCAAAGCCCAGGGTGGGAATACATGCAGGAGTCAGAGCAGTGGCATTCTCATCCATGAACCTCGTGGTTCCTTTGGCTCTCAGGAGAGGCTCCTTAGGTCTGTGGACATTTTGGATTTCTTGGGTTTGCCTCCAGTTTTGGTGAATAAACAAATGAAGCTGGTTCAGCAAACCCATTTATTGATTTATTGGTTTAAAGACATGTATTTTACAGTGATGCCATGGAGACAACACCACAAGAGGGTTATTTAGTGCATGGAAAGAGAGCATTCACGTGTGTGTGTGAGTTGAGGTGACATCACCCAGCTAAGGACATCTCAGCTTGGACTGGAGAGGTCAGTGTGCAGTTCATGTTGGTCAAAAGGTAAAATATTCCTAAATTCATGACTGAACCAGCTCTCTGGGAGTGGGAATAAGCACAATTTTTGAGCTGACTCAAAAAAAAAGAAGAAAATAAATCGGATTTTTTTAAAATATTTTTTTCTCCTAATTTTTCTAAAACAATTTAATTTTAAAATCACCCCTACTGAAAAATCTTGGATATTCTTAATATGCATCTTAAACTTCCTGTTGCCTTTGTCCTTTTTTCTTCCCATTTTGCTCTGAAAAAAGGAAGAAAGTAGGGGAAAAGCTACAACAGAAAGAAGTTGGTCAGTTCTTCTAATAATCCCTAGAGTTCTCTAAAATAGGTTCTGTTGATTTATTCCATGCAGTTTAGTTTTGAAATAGTTGTGCTAATAGTGCCAGGAGGTACTGTAGGGAATCAAGTCATTAGCAGAGCCTCATGTAGAAAACTTTCCTAATGCATTCCCCTTTCCTTAATCCTGGCTGAGAGCTCGGTGGGGATCGGGCACCAGGAGGGAGGCACAGGGAGTGACAGAGCTGAGCTTCCCCAGGGGGTGACTGACTGGTGGGTGCTGGTGGAACTGGAAGGGAAAATGGTTCTCCTTACAAACAATGCCATGGCACAAACAAAATACTTCTCTCACAGGCTAGAAAATAGAGCAAGATTGGATCATTCAGCTGGGAAGCTTTCAGAAATCATATGAACGTGATCTGTAAACAGCTTAAAGGATGACTTGTAAGAACCTCTTTCTCCCCCTGCTTGGTATGCTGGTCGTTTATCATTGTGCTGAAATGGAATCCCCTTTCAAAGATGTAACAGCTTCTTGTTTACTTAAACACGAAGTGGACGATAGGCTGAAAGGTTTTTCTGCCAGCAGAGCAGTCACGGAGAGCTTGGTACAGCTCTGGAGCCAAAACAACTGTGCAGCCTCCACATCCTGCACCGAGCCAAGCCACCCTGGGGTGGCTGGGTGAAGGGACTTGGGGTGTCCTGGGCCAGGGCTGAGTCCTTGGTGGGCAACACCACAAGCCACAGGACAGAACCAGGGCTGTGGGTGTGGGCAGGTGACCCCTCAGAGTGACAGGGAGCTCTCTTGCAGGTTACCCTGCACACCTGCTGGCTCGCTCTGCCCTCCAAATCACAGAGCAGAGGGTGGTATGGAAGCAAGTACAGCAAAGATTGGATTCACCAGGGTTAGTCTGGGGGGAGGTTTCCCCTGCTCTTTGCCCTACCAGGGGAGTTGGAGCTCCAGCAGCACGTCCCTGATCCACCCTGGGCACATCTCTGTGAACCACGGCACCATCCCTCGGGTCCAGAGAGCTTCTGCTGAACTCTGGAGAGATGAAATGTGTCTCTACACGTTTATACAGAGAAAGCACATTTTAAAATCGCAGGGCAGTGAGTGGTGAGACACCCTGTGACGCTGCTGAAGGAAGAGCTCCCTGAGCAGAGCAGCAAAGCCATGCATCCCACGCAGGGCTCGCCAGGTCTGTCCTGCACAGTCCTTGTCCCAGTTCCTCTGCTCAGGTGTCAGCTCTCGCAGAGCAGCAGAATCCGGGAAATTCCAGCCAGTGGGATGCAGACAAGTAGTTTCTACCCGATTTAAAAATTTGTTTCTCTTCTGCAGGACCTGAGCTGTGCCTTCCCCCTCCCACCTGCCTCCCCCTCCTGCCACACGCCAGGGTGGTGGCCGGCAGCCGGACTGGCTGTCCCCAGCCCGGGATTGTCCCACAACAGTGACTGGCTGACAGGAGTCACAGCGTTTCAGCAGCCTGTGGTTTGCTGTAAACTCTCATTTTCTCAATCTGCTGTGTGTTAAGCGGATCCTTTAGTGGGGAATTCCTCGGGGCTCAGCGGGGTGCAGCTGGGGTCCCTCACGCAGGACAGCTGATTTGTGGCTGCAGTGCAGCTGGCAGCATTTTCTGGGATTTTTCTTAAAGCTTTGGTGAGTTTCCCTTCCACAAGTGAGTCTCTGTCCTGTGGGACACCAGCCTCCATAGGGGCCAAGGTATGAACCACACACTCAGGAAGCTGGTTGTCATTTTGATTTTGGTTTGTTTTTTTTTTTAATTTGAAATAATTCTTTGAAGCAGATTCAGGGCAGATACCACTGACCTCTTACCACAAACTTTTAACATGTATTCGCAATGATAAAGTCATACAGCTTAAAACACAAAATAAGGGGTGAGGGAAGAGAAAGAGGCCACTGGTGTGTGTGTCTGGGTCCCAGGTCAGGGAGCGTGGCCATGTGGGTTCAGTCTCATCCCCTGGCTGAGTGGGGCTGTGCTGGGGCCACGTCCTTGGGCTCCAGCTGAGGCCTTTGATCATGAAATCAATCCCATGTCTGGGTCCTTCACTGGCTTATGCTCCACCTCTCCTCCCTGCAGCGTCCCCACAGAGCCCTGGGGCTGTGGGCTTTGCCTCCGTGTGTGCTCCCACTCCTCAGCAGCGTTCTTGCACAGTCCTGGGCGGGATGGGGGGTGTGTTCAGCCTCCTTTAGTGCTGTGTGTGTGGCCTCTGTCAGCCCGTGGGTCAGTCTGGAGTATATGTCTGTCTCTGGACACGTGTACATGGTGTAGCAGTGCTCTGTTCAATAAAGCTTTCATATACATAGCAGCAACGGAGTCTTGCCTTCAGGTGACACACGGCGCCGGCTACTGGGCAGGGCTGGCGGGCGTCGCGGCCACCGTGGCCCCTCTCTGTTTGTTCTTCCTCTTCTTGGTGCCAGACTTCGTGTCTTTGGTGTCTTTCCGATTTCTATTCCCATTATCTTGCTTTCCTTGCTCCTCCTTTCTCTTCCTTTTCCCTGTAGTGAAGCAGAGGGGCAGCGTGAGGTGGGCCGAGGCATCAGGGAACAGGCCAGCCCTGTCCCCTGCCTCAGCACTGCTGGTTAATGACTGTGCATTTAGTCACTGCTCGGAACCCTTCCCCCTCAGAACACTCAAAACAGCTGCAATCCTTGTCTATTCTATAACAAGATAACCAAACCACCATCCATCCTGAAGACTCTAATTCCTGGGGAAAACAGGTAGAGAAGACAACTCCCATCACAGCAGCACACAGGCATGCACCCTTGGCTGTTCTCTGGCCAGGGAAGAAATTAAAACAGCTGAAGCCTGTGGCACACATGGCAAGCTGTGCCAAGGATCACCCCCCGGGGTCTGTGCCCCTTCCACCTGCGGCTCCTCAAAGCGCCATCACATCCATATCCCCTGCCCTTCAGAGGAGTTGGGAGCTGCACAGCACATTTGTGACACTGGACAACTGGCTGAGTCCTTGTGCCTGGCCTCTACAGGGTGTGGGGAGGGATGGTGAGACCCTCCACTGATGCTTTAAGTTTGAGCTTTCATGTATTTCAGGTTCTGTGCTGCCCAGGGGTGCAGTTCTGAGCCTCACATTCAGTGTCACTCAGCTCTTCACAAAGTAGGGAGAAAAAAAAATCCTTTTCCTGCTGGACACCAAGGACAATGTTACAAGTTTTCAGGCCCAAAAGCACAAACAAGGGTGGCTGAAGAGAGAAAACAAGGATGGGACTTCATAAACTGAAGCTGTAATTGGACAATTAAACCCCAAAATGCAAATGGACCAAAACTTATACAAGTGTGAAACCTCCTGACTGGGTGTCCATTTTGTGACCATTTTGGGTCAACCTTGGGTGTAGCCCTGGCCAGGCTCTTGTCCTGCCCAAGGTGGATCCGTAAAGGCCTTTTAATAAATCCCTACTTAATTCTCTTAGCACTGTCTAGTCTCCGTTCCAGGTCAGCCTTCCCAAGGCATCACCAGCCCTGCTCACCTTCGGGGCACTGGCTCTTCTGCACCGTGCACCGCCGCACCTCTGTGGTCGCAGGACACAGAGACACGTCCCCAGAGGGAGCCTGCAGAATCCTCCGTGTTCGGTCTTCATTGCCCTTCTTGAAGCCACAGAGCTTCCTTTTCTTGGAGCAGGGCCCCCACGGCCCCCACTCACTCATTTCACATTGTGCTGCCAGATAAGGAGAGAGCCCAGCTGTAACTCCTATTCCTGTTACAGGAATTCTTCTAACTCCTATTCCTGGGTTGCTGTGGGAACCCGGCTAGCTGGGATGGAGAATAGCTCAGCCCAGGTAGTTTATGCAGAAACCATAAACCTGAGAGCATGGGAGGTGGGATATGGAAATCAGGATGCTAATGGCATCATTCCAAAATAGGTGATGTCTCTGGTTCTGGTTCTCCATTGGGTTCGGACCTTTGACATATAAAGTCATGCCTTGTACCCCGTTCAGGATTGGACCCTTGCCCCCAGATAATCTTTTATATTATTAAGTTATCCATGCCCCCAGGTCTTTGGATGCTGCCTGTTGGACCATGCAGTCCCTGTGTTTGTTGTTTTACCACCATTAAAGTTTATTTTTCGGGTACTCCATTGTTCCCACCCTTCTATTTTCACCACACTGCCCCGGCTGGCCCGGACCTGCAGTCGCCGTGAGCCGGGCTGAGATGGGCTGCCAGCTCAGGCCTTCCCAGAGCCCAGCACTGCATTTCTCCCCCGCCTTAGGCTGCAGGGGAGTCTGTGTTTCCCCAGCAGGTTCCTGAGTCCCTGAGCAGCCTCTTCCTTGCCACACCACACCAACTCTGGGTCACAATTCACAAACACCCAGGGCTGCTCCCATCCAGGCTGGTTCCTGGGGGCTCTGCCCCACAAAGGGCTGTGCTGCCACCCCCTCGACACCATGAGGGGTTCAGATCATCATCTAAACCCCCCTGCAGCACTACCCACCACCAGACACGCCGAGTTCAGGGCTGCTTACCAGGACTGCTGCACTCCATGGTGCCGTTGGCAGCAGCGTAGCCTTCGGGGCATGTGACGTAACATCTCCCTTTGTGCAAATACAAACCTTCCTTACATTTTGTGCAAAAGTTTCGACTGAAACAGGACTCACAGTTCTCAATTTTGCATTCTGGGGGAAAAAAAAAAACAAAACAACAAACCAAACAAACACCAAAGCCATCATGTAGTCCAATGTGAACAAAAGACTCCACACTGTCAATCAGAGCCCAGTCCTGGCTCCCAGGGGTCTCGCAGCAGCCAGGGCATGTCTCTGAACATCCTGCCAGGCCTGGCTGTGCCACTCAGAAGGGAGTTTTCTTTACACCATTCCCTGCGCTGCAGCTCTCACAGCCAGCCAGCAGCAGCCACTGCCAGGACGGAATCAGGCAGGGTTGGAAAGTTTTGGGCTGGTATTCAGCTGAGCATCAGTCAGCCAAAGGGGACAGTGTAAAGGATACAGTCCCAGCTCCAGCTGCAGCTACAGGACAGGCTGCATGGAAAGGGATCTAGATGGAAAGCTGGCTGTGAGGGGGCTGTGCATGGACCTGCCAGGGGACTGATCTCCTGTTTTCACGTCCAGCTCTTTCTGCTGCTCTGGCTACAAGATGCAAGCCAAGGATTTCACCCAGAGCCGCCTGAGTCTGGTGAACAGTAGAGCAGGAAAGGATGCACTGAATGCCTGAAAGGATCTCCCTCCTCCCAAAGGCTGCCAGTGTGGCAACCCATATAACCAAACTGCCCAGAGGTCCTGCAAGACCCCAGATCCACAGCATGCCTGTGTGGTGCTGAGCTCTGTTCAGGCTCAGCCCTGCCTCACCCCTTCCATAGAGCCACAGCACCTCCTGCACCTGAGCAGAGGCATGTGCAGCCCTGCAGAGCGCTGCCACCTGCCCGTGCCCCTCCCTGCCCCACACTCACTGATGCACTTGTTCATGTCCGTATTGCGAAGGCCGAAGTATCCCAGTGGACAGGAGGGCAGGCAAATCCCAATCTGTCGGATATCGTTCCGCTCCAGAAGGATGAAGAGTTTGGGGGAACACCTCAGGCACCCATTGAACTCAGAGCACAGGTCACAACCTCTGGCACAGCCCTGACTCAGCTCGGTGCTGACTGGAAGAGCAGGAGAGAGGCAGTGGTTAGTGCCGAGTTCTGGTGACCCCAAACCACTGGCACCAGTGGCAGAAAGGGCAGAAACTGGGACAGAGCGAGGGCCAGGGCCCTGCAGCCCTGACACTCTGGCAGCCCTGCTCTGGCCAGACACCATGGCCCTGATGGCCACGGGAGCTGTGCTGAGCACAGAGTCACCGCAGTGGCTGTGCTGAGGAGCAGGACTCAAGCAGCCACCAACTGTGCCCAGAGCCCCAGCACTGTCCACCCCAACCCACTGCCTCCCAGCCCTGCTGCCCGTGTGGGGCAGACACCAACCATGGGCATGTGCCCAGGGGTCCAGCACCTCCTGCTGCCTTCCTTCTTGGAGCTGGATATGTCACCAAGCTGGGGACCAGCAGGGACCAGAGTGCATGGCCCTGGAGGGAAATTGTTCCACTAATTCCATCCATGCTGTGTCCCAGGCTGGATCTCACTCTGACCCTGCCTATGTTAAATTTTCTCTGGCAGTCGGGAGGTGTCACTGCCCCCAAAATAGAGATGTGTTCTCAGCTCCAACATTCAGTCCAAGAAAAATACTCAATCCCATGTCTTGAGAGTTTTCTGCTTTTCATTATCATATAAAATGCTGCTTGTTTTGAAACCAATCGCATTCTTTGCAGACTAGAATGCAGGTTATTTTTATTAGTTTATTATGCAAGCCATGTCCTTGTTTATAGAAAAGCTGTGTATTTAAAAGATGTATTCTTTTAAATACCGTGTTTACTACACTTCAAAAGCAAGCGCAGAGCAGCACAGTGTTCACGTGTCAGGACTGGAGGTGGGAGAGCTGCCCTGTCCCCCCACAGTGACCCAAGAACCTCGCAGCCCCTCTGCCTGCCCCAGCCCCAGCCCCATCACCAGGCCTCTGGGAGTGGGGCTGCTTCAGCCTTGGGAGGAGAAGGGAGGGGAGTCCTCAGCCCCCAGCTGCCAGGAGGGTTCACTGGTCTGGATAGGGCCCCCTTGGCACTGTGAGCCCTGGCCCCTCTGCACAGAGACCCCCAGGGATCCAGCCCCATCCCTCCCGCAGCGCTGGGCCCTGGTGCCAAGCTCGGCATCCATGGCAGAGGTATAAACTGGGCCTGGCTGGAAATTGCCCTTTATAGCATTAGCCATGACGTCAGCTTTTCCTTGTTCTCCCAGGGCTCAGCGGTCCCAGTTTCAATATAAAATCAATTTTATATAATTCAATTTAAACCAGTTTTAATGTAAAACAGCTCTAACATGAGCTTGCATAAAGGAGGGCAAACGCCTGTGGCTGCTCTTGTGCCAGTTCTGCCTGGCTGGCCTGCACGAGCCCCACCAGGAACCCTCAGGGCTGGAGGCATAACTGACCCCCCCTGTGACCTCAGGGGACACTGCAGCTCAGAGCTGTGGCAGGTCAGGGGACGTGGGGAGTGGGACTGGGGGATCTCGGCAGGCTCCTGGGGCTCCACAGGCTCTGCCTGTGTTGTAAACACATTCACACCAGCACAACCTTCACGGCATCACGAGAGGAGGTAAGAGAAGAAAAGCATTTCATACATACTTCGTCTTTGCCTCTTGCCCTTCACCACTTTGCTGCTGCCTGTCAGATCCATCGAGCTTAGAAAAACCACCACCACAAGCTGTCCAAGCTGCATAGTAACTGTCCAGCGCTGCAGCCCCTCCGTCGTGGGGTGGTTGGGGGAGTGTGCTCCACAGCTGGGGTCTCTGCTGCCGCTAAATCCTCTCGGGTGGGATCAGAGCTGAGAGTCTGTGCACAGAGCCAGGTCTGGGACCATATCCACGCACTACATCAGCACCAGGCAGCTTAGGTAGCAGGTAACATGGCTCTACCTTCATCCCTGTCAGGAGTGCAGGAGCTGGGCCCTAGTCCCATCGGGGGCTCGGCAGTGGGCGTTAGCTGCTCGCAGTTTCCAGGTACAATGGCAGGAACTGCAAAAGAAGAGGAGAAGAGGTTAACTTGGCAGACAGCATTGCTCCCACAATGGCTGGGGGTGAGCATGGGGGTTGTGGGGTGCACTGAGGGTGCTGGCAGATAGCAGTGGTGTGGGGAGAGCTGTGCTCAGCCTCATCCATAAGTCCCTGTTGCTAACAATCAGCACCCGTGGAAATGCTCGGTGCATTTTGCCATCTGCCAGTGCTGCAAACAGTAGTTATAGCTGGAACTTGTTTAAAATAGAGCCAGACCCCTGGGCTGCTCTCCCCAAGTGGCAGATGGCTGCTGCGGGTGCCAGGCACACAAGATGTTTCCCATCAGTTGGGCACCTCTGGGGCTGGTAGTCAAGCCAAGCAGAGAGTGAGCCTGCAGTCCCCAGCCAGGGCTGGGGCTGTCTGGGGACGGGGTGGGATCCTCCACGAGCTGCCCAAAACGCCGCGTTTCTGCTCTGAGGGAATTTCCAAACCTCTCATCTCCCGTTCCCCGAAGCACAGGGCAGGGTCAGTGCTGCCTGCACAGGGCTGAGCGCGGGAGCTGCTCTGCCCCAGGCTCACCGGCAGAGACAGGCCAGTGTGGGGCAGAGAGCCCAGTGTGGGGCAGAGAGCCCGGCATGGGGCAGAGAGTACAATGTGGGGCAATGAGCCTGGCATGGGGCAGAGAGCCCAGCTGCATGGGGCAGTGAGCTTGGTATGGGGCAGAGAGACCAATGTGGGGCAGGTGAGCCCAGCATGGGGCAGAGAGCTTGGTGGTGGGCAGTGAGCTCAGCATGAGGCAGTGAGCCTGGCATGGGGAAGAGAGCCCAAAATGGGGCAGGAAGCCCAGAGTGGAGCAGCGAGCCCAGCTGCAAGTGCCACGCTGCCCTCACCAAGCCACGGCACAGAAAGGCCCAAAGCACGTGGCAGGACAGAGTGACCAGATGGCAACACCAGCAGGACAGGCTGGGCAGCAAACCAATGGCTCTGCATCAGCTTGAGGAGGGAGAAGGGAAGCCCAGTTGCCCGACAGCCTGCCAGCACCCAGGACTCCACATGTGCCATCCTTTCCTGAGAGTGCCCAAGCCCTTGATCCAGCTGGCTGCTGACAGGGCATTTTCCCTGTAGCTTCAAATGGTTTTCCCTGTGCCCGGTGTGAAGCAAGGGCAAGTTCCATGCTGCACCAAGAGATCTGGCACTGCCAAGCCGGGCCCCACTCCCCTCTGCAGCTGGCAGAGCAAAGCCCCGCCGACGGCGGACATTGTGTTGGAATAAAGGCGACAACATTTGCTCTGTGAAGTCAAATGAAACAGAAAATTGTTTTAATCCCTTTATAACAACTGCGCAATCACCGATGCCCCAAACAACTGGTGGTGACAGTGCTGGAAGTGAGCCCGGCCTCAGGCTGGGATGGACTCGGTCCCCAGGGGCCGGTCCCCTCCCTGCCCCACCCTGCCAGGGTGGGGGACCCGCTGAAGGGCCAGTGGCCCGAGCAGCCCCAAGCTCCAGCGCACCTGAGGGGAATTGTGGCCACAGAACAGAACACCTGGAGGGGGGGGGGGCTGCCCCAGCAGGGGCAGGGAGATGTGACCCGGGGACTGCAGTTGTGGCAGCACAAGAACACGGAGCCGTGCCTGGCTCGGGCACCTCCCGGCAGCGCTGTCTCACCTGTGCCGGCAGAGCTGGCGGCCGCCGGGCGCTGTGGGGACATCGCTCACTGTCCCCCCGCCCCGGTGGTTCTGAACTTTTCACCGTGTCCCTGCTGCGACTGCCGGGGCAGGAGCCCAGCGCTCCCCATGTGCTTGTCGTTACAGCCCACGGCTCGTCCACAGGATTTTCAAATAAATAATTAGTCACTTGTGTAAACACCAACTTGTTCTGCACTTCCAAGCCTGTTTGCTGCAAAGCTGCTTTATAAACACTGTCAAGTGCTTAAGCCGGGCTGCGGGAGTATTTACGGAGCAGGGAGCTGTGCAGGGCAGGGATCCCCGCAGCTCCTCTGCCCTGGGCACGGCGCCTGGGGGGCAGCGGGACAGGAGGGTCCCTCCGGACAGGTGGCGCGGGATGGTCCGGCCATGCACAACACGGCCACCAAACCCTGGGGGTGTGAGCAGTCCCGTCGGTGCAGCACGCCCCAAACTCTCCCCGAACGAGCGCCGAGTGCCAGCGGCTCCGGGGGGACCGCGGTGCCGCCGCCCGCTCCGGTTTTTAATTACGGCGGCTTTGCGGGTGAAGCGCGTTCACAGGAAGCGCACGCCGTGTTTACACAACACACACAGCTCGGCCACGGTCCCCCGGCGTGGGGACAGCAGCAGGGATGGATGTCCGGAGGGGGCAAACACAGCCCCAGTGTGCCAAGAGCCAGCGTGACGCTCGGGCTGCCACCACAGACCCCATTTCTGAGGGCTCGGGCAGTCCAGGGCAGGGAAGTGCCATGGGAAATCTTGAGACCGCAGCACAGACCGAGCGGGCACACGCTTTTCCCTCCTTGTTTCCTTGCTTTCTAGCCCAAAGAGAGCCTGGGTTTGGCCACAGCTGCTGCCTCAGCACAGAATGGCCACTGGCATTTTAGGCGCTGCAGTCAAGTGTCTTGGCAGGTCACACATGATCCAAATCCCCCCTGTGAGCACCTGGAGGTCTGTGGTGAGCTCTCCCCACCCTCACCGCAGGACACAAGTTATGGTTCTTTCTGTTACTGCAGCCATCGGTCAAGCTCAGGTTGCTACAAACAATTTCCAGTCTAAACATTAGCAGGATTTATGCCATTATCCCATCTACAGGAAGAATTTGGGGTAACCTGAATTGCTCTGAACTCATTTATGGAGAGACCTGGCCCCTGGATCTGAGATGGCACTAAGCCTTGTTTGCAATTCAATCAGGATAAATTGGTCCTTGGGAGCTCCAATACAAACCAGAAAATGTAAACCATCCTGATAATTTGCCATTAGTCCTCCTCCGCACAAGGTGAGAAAGACCAACATTATATCCCCGGGATATTTGAGACCTAATCCACAATAACTAAATTGCTGATATATTGCCTCTTGCTGAATGTACCAGGGATCCGAAATGTAAACAGGCTCTCCAAAGGTTTACTGAGCCTTGGAGAGAAGGACCAGATGCTGGAGGCAGGACAAACCTGGTTACAGCAGGAATGAACCCCTGGGAACTGCCAGGTCACTGCCAACAGAGGGCTGGGCACCAGCTCTGAGGTGGGGAATTTGGGTTTCCAGGTCCTGGAGCTGGATAGGGAATTTGAATTTTCTCTTGGTAGTCAGCGAGGGGTTTGAATATGCACAAACTGGCTTCCTGCAGGAGGAGTCATGGTTTCACAGGGTGTCCCTTGGGTTAGTTTGGTCCCACATCTTCCAGCCCCACACCAGGGGACAGCACCTGGCACACACCTGGGACCTCTCCCCAGGGCAGAGTCTGGCTCTGGGAGGTTGTGGGTGGCAGCAGCAGCTCCACGCTGCCAGCTCATTCCCCAGCCTGGAGCTTTCAACAGGCCCCTCAAGTACCAGTGATGGCACCTGGTCACCCATTGTCCCTGTCCCACAGGCACTCAGGGATGTGCCCAGGCTGCTGGTGCTCCCTGAGCCCTCTGTCTGCTCTGCCTGAGCCCTACTTCCCTGCTGGTGACCCCATGGCAGAGCTCCCTGCCTGCTCCACCACCCCTGCCGTGGGTGAGAAGGCCTGAGGGAGCAGGTTGGGGCTCTTGTTCTCTTCGGGAAAGTCCCTCTCCTCTGCTGTGCTCCTGAGGGCTGTTTTCCTGTGTGCAGGGCTAATGCTCCAGGAGCAGCACTGTGAAAGCCTCAGCAGTGGAAGGTCCCACCACGCCTGGCTCGGCCATCACAGCTGCCACAGGGTGTCTCACGTGCCTCTGGCAAAGATCTCTGCACATGCACAGGCAGAGCCACTTTGTTCTGCTTAATCCTTGAAGCAATAAAAAGACGGCTGCATTAAGTCAAATTTCCGAACCAGAAGGTCCTCATTTGATATTAGACCCCAGTGCCAAGTTCTGCAAAATCCCCAACCCATAAACTTCACTGAAAAACAAAAAATCAAATAATAAAGCCCAATCTGGCAGCAGAGCTATCCACAGCATTGTTGAGGTCTGACTCCTTCCACCAGCTCCTGCGCTGCATTCCCCGGGTCTGCAGAGCCGTGCTGTGACCCTCTGGTGGGGAACACACTGAGGAGAGGCTGCTGCTTGTGGCCACCCCTCTGCCCTGGCCTGGCAGTGGGAGCTGCTCTGGGGGTCAGCAGCACCTCAGCCCCTGCAGCTCCAGCCCCCAGCCCTGGCTCCTCTCCTGCCTTGTGCAGTGCCCCCACAGTAGCTGCTCGGAGAGACGCTGTGATCCATAGTGCCACAGGCCTCCCTCCAGGAGTGCTTGTGCTTCAGCGCTGTAAAACATCAGGAAATGTTTTACAGGGGGATTCCCATGGCCCTCGTGCCAGCGCAGAGGCAGCAGGCTGCTCTGGAGAAGGAGGGGGAGGCAGAGCCCCGAGGCAGGCTGCAGGATCCATGCCTGCTGCTTCTCCGCAGAACCAGAGCAGCATCTGGAGCTGCACTGGAATCGTCCTGGCAGGCACAGCTCTGTGCCTGGGGATGTGACTGCGGTCATGGGAGCAGCAAACCTGTGTCTGTTAGGTACAACTCGGGTGGGTTTGAGCCTCCTACAGATCAGTGACTCACGGGAACAGCACAACCAAATTTCAGACCAGGAAACAGAACAGCCCAATTCGGGGTAGCGCAGACCAGGGCACTGAAAATCTGGCTCTCAGCCCAAAAGGACTCCCTAAAAGCCCATTGCTGAGCAGGGACATGCTCAGCAGGTGCCCCAGGAGGTGTGGGGTGGACACACCATGTCAGGTATAGCCCTGGGGGTGGGGAGCAGGGGTGCTGAGGCTCATCCTACAACAAGTGCACACATTCAGCTCAGGGCGCAATTCCCCTCTTATTTCTGTGGAAATGCATGCAAACAAGGGCTTACAGCTCCTTCCACCACAGACCCTGCCTGCCAGCTTTGTAAACACAAATTTCCAGGCTCAGAGGGGCCTGATGAGCCGTGAGCTGCTGTGCTGAGATGCAAAAGCAAAGCCAAAGCGTGAAGCCCAGGGCAGAGCCCTGAGCAGCACCTGGGGCTTTCTGCTTGGCCACGAGCACAGGAACCATCTGCCAAGCAGGGCTTCCTGAAGGGATTCCCGGTGCTCTGGCTTTCCCAGACATCATTGCCTGGGAAACCTGAGCCCTGCAGAGCCAGGACTAGCACCAACTCCAGTAGCAGAGGAAAACAAACTGGGAAAAATAACCCTCAGCCTCAACTCTGGGCATGTGGCAGGACAGGACAGGAGGGAGTGAGCAGGCAGCCAGGGTGTCCTCCTGGCTGCTGCTGCCAGCCTGGACTGAGCCCATCCAAACTCTGACTTTTTGTGGGATGACAGCCCCCCCTGCACCACTAGGACAGGGGGAGGAAGTTCTGAGCTCTGCAGGGGTGGCAGTGCCAAGGGTGGTTTGCAGTGAAGGACATCACCCTGCAGCTGCCCCGCTGCCCATGAGCGTGTGAGGAGGCTGCAGCCCCAGAGGATCTTCCTGGAGGCAGGCTGGGGGTGGGTATGGCAGGAAACCTGTCAGAATTTGCCAGGTTTGAGGCAAAGACAGACACTAACATCCTTGGCAAGGTGACAGGTCACCCTCACACCGCACAGGCTGCCACTGCCACCTGTCTCAGCTGCACGGTCCCCTCTGTCCCACTCCAGGGCTGTCCCCACAGGCCAGGAGGGTTGACCTGGCCATCATCTCTATTGCCAGCCACAGTCCCAGCCTCACAGTCCCGGCAGAGCTGTGCCAGCTCACATCTAGCCCGGCTGATGGAAAGGTGGGTTTAGTGCTCGGCTCAGCTGCTGCCTGCACACGGCGGCTGGTTCTGGCTGTGCTCGGGGCATCCCTGCCCCTGTATCTCCCCCGAGCCTCGGCTCCTCCCTGCCGCGTCCCTCAGGGTGGTGCTGCTGCTCTCGCAGCGGCCGCGCAGGGGCCGGGGAGCTGATCCAGCTGAAACGAGCCTTTTTTCCAGGGTGGTTTCCAGGCGTGTTGCAGCACTGGCATTCCCAGGCCCGCGGTGCCGCTGCCATCCTCCCACCCAGCCCCCACAGCCCTGGCCCCACAGCGGGGCGAGGGGATGGAGTCAGGACTTCACCTGCTCCAGGGGCACCGATGGACTTCAGACAAAATCACTCTGAGGGGAGAACACTCCAGGCAAAAGGGAGAACCCTCCAGGCAAAAGGGAGAACCCTCCAGGCAGAGTGGAGAACCCTCCAGGCAGATGTTTCACTGCAAGTGCCCAGTCCCTTGTGGGATCTCAGCACAGACCTGGCCACCCCAAACAGCACTGCAGGCACTGCCCCAAGTTCGCAGACCTTCAGGTGACTGGATTTTTTACTGTGGGTACCTGCTGACCCCCGTGCAGCAGAGTGGAGGCCCCACACGTGCCTTATCATGCAGCATTTTCTTCTGCCATTACTACCCTATTTGAATGCCCTTTACTGTAAACTTCCTCTTTAAACCCAAACCACATCACCTGAACACCCCTGCCCCGTGCCCAGGGCTGTTCAAGGGAAGAAAGGGAAGAACACACATGCCTGACAGAGCCTATAGAATACTCCAGCGACCCAGGGGTGACCAAGCCCGAGTCACCCCCACCCATTCTCACAGCCCCTGGCTCCATCAGCACAGAGGACCGAGGCTGAAGTCACCTGGACCCTCACTGGGGACCCCTGGCTGACCCACGGCAGCCAGCCCTGCATCCAGCAGCACATCAGCAGCCCCGGCTGCTCTCACCACGTCTAATCACTGCCATAATCCCTAGGAACTGCTCCTCCACGGATCCCCCGCTCAGAACCCCACAGAGCCCGTACTTACCCCGCGCTCCCCGGGCGCCTGCCGTGCCCCCATGGGTGCGTGCGGGCGGCTTGGTTTGGGTGCGGGCGCAGCAGCACCGAGACAGCAGCAAATTCAAACCGTCCCGTCGTGCCGGTGCCCCGGGAGCAGTGGGAGGGCAGCAGGGCACGGCCACCCCGCTGCCCCGTGCCCGCCGCGACCCCGCAGCCGGTCCAGAACCGGCTCCAGGGAGCGGATCAATATCGCGAGCAGCCCTCGGTGTCCCCTTCCCCACGACAGGAGGGTAACACGGTGGCAGGGGACACACGCAGCAGCCCGGCTTCCCTGCAAGCCCCACGCACCTCGGGGAGGGGAGGGGGGGGAGGAAGGGGATCCCGCAGATCGCGCTGTGATTTCGCACGGCTCTCATTGTCTGAACTCATTATCCACGTTGCACAAGGCGAGCCCGCAGTCAGATGCTGACACGGCTCGCGTTCTTCATTAGCAGCCCGCGTTGCAAAAGCTCCATCGACACAAACATGCATGCTCGAAGCCCTTACCTTCGACTTGTCACTCCCTCATCACTGCGGAAAAGACTCTACTGGGTTCTCAGATTTAAAATACTATAAGAACAACTACAAAAATCCCTCAGTTCCTCCAGGGAAAGTTACACACCCGTTTCTGTCAAAAAAAAAAAAAAAAAGAAAAAAAAAAATATATTCATGGCGAGTTCATGGAGAAGTCTGGTGCATTTGGATATTTTGGTCACTTGTTTTTTTTTAAAGCCGGTTTCTAACGGGGTCCAGGCTTTGCACAGAGAAACAAACCCTTCTGCGATGTGCAGGATCTCAGCTCGTAAAGATCGCTCGGGCTAGTTCCTACTCCATCAGCCCACGCTGCTCCCTGCGTATGCAAAGCAGAAAGTATGTGATCATATCAGAGCGATTTGCACATTAATAAATCCTGGTCTCAATCCGTAGGCTCCGTCCCCATCCACCGGGTAGGGGCTTTTTATTATTACTATTACCAGAGTATCCAGCTTTGTAAAGGCATCCAGTGCAAACTCCTGCATGAGGGAATTCCACCCCACTAGTACCACCTCCTAAGACAATATCCAGCCAAAATATTGTGACTGTTGCAAAACCCGGACTGGAGCTCCACAAAGGACCTTCCAGCCTCACATCCAGGGCCAACAGGGTCTCAGTAAATTACTGCAGAGTGACACACCATCGAGTTGTCTTTGTAGTCTTTTTTATTTATGACAGTTAATTCCGAGTTATTACTAACATTTTAGTGGTAAGTGGCATATGAAGTCATCAGCTGTCACAACTGCATCTGTTAATAAACATGTCAGATATTAAAAGCAGCTTATTATCCTCTGGAGGGGGGAAAGGCATGAAGGCAAAGAGCTCAGAGCCTGGTTGTTTTTCCATTGCTGGCTGTGCAGCAGGAGGAAAACATTCCTGCCCAGGAGAACAGCATGGCTGCCTGGGACACCTGCCCTCCAGCACAGCCTGGGAGCTCTCCTCCCTGCTCTCCTCCTCTCCTCCCTGCTCTCCTCCTCTCCTCCCTGTGCTGTCAGCTCCTTTTCCCTCCTCCACCTGCGCTCTAGGATGGACCCGTGACACACCCCGCTCTGTGCAGGTGAACAGGGGGACATCAGTGCCCAGGCACCTTCCCTGAGCCCCACCACGCCGGGTGGGAGGAGCAGATCCTGCACCAGGGCTCAGGTGGCAGCCAGGTGTTCCCAGGGGCCACGCTGGACCCTGGCCCAGTGCTCCTGTATGAGCCATACCAAGGAGTTGGTGGCCACCAGCCCCTGAAGGCCAGCAGCGCTGGTGCCCGGCCGTGACTGACCCTCATCCCTGGTTCTCACGGGGCTGATGTGATGCTCAAGGCCATGGGGCCCTGCCCAGAGCCCTGGTGCCCTGGGGTTGTCCCAGGGGTGTGTGACAAGCTGCCAGGCAGCCCCTCGCCATGACATGCCCATGGACACTGGCAGCCTCCTGGGGGAGATTCCCCAAGCCTGCAGGGCTCTGAGCTGGAAGCCAGAGGGCACAGGCTCTTCCAAAGGATGTGATGAGCCCTGTGGTGGCTCCTGAATCCCTCCTGGAGCCCCTGCTGGGGTCAGGGCAGCTCCCTTTCAACACTCTGCTGCCCATGAGCCCCCCACTGAAGAGAGGTCCCTGAGTATCCCTGGCACTGCTGGCATGAGCCCTGGGGAGCTCACTGGGACCTGGCAGCCCTGTGAGGAAAAGGAGGGCAAGGCCATGGATACAGAACATGGCACCAAGCAGCCCCCAGACACAGAGATTCAGAGAGACTCATGAATTCTTCACACACCTGCCACCTTCTCTGCTGTGAACACAGAGGTGCAAAATAACCCAGACACAGGCAAGAGGGAAATCTCGCCCTTTCTGCAGCTTTTCCTTTTGCTGTGTGTGTTTTAGTGCTCGTGCACATGGAAGTTTTATTCATCCTGAATTTTCCTTGACACCTTGTTAAATGTCCCTCGTTTCCTATTTGTAAATGATGTCACTGAGATCTTTGCTGTCTCACAGGGGTGCTGTGAATGTGTTCTGCTTGTTGGCAGATGCTGAGCAGTCACCGCAGCAAGTTTCCACATCGAAAACCTTTTTCTGTTTTTATTTAGAGCTTCTTTCTATTCTGGGAAATTCTCAAGTACCATCAAATGTTGTCAGGGAGAACATTACTCTGTTGATGGTATCAGTAAAAAAATCTGATGAACCCAAGATCTGTATTTCATCCACTTGGAACAGCCAAACCTCCTTTCCGATACTGGAGTGGTGCAGCCTCATCTGACAGCTGTAGATCAAGTTTCTAACTGAGCAATAAACCCCAAAGTTCTGTCCTGGCAACACTGACAGACCCAGATGCAGCAGCAGGGCGAGTGGCACAGCAGAAATCAGCCAACAGGGCAGTGTGTCTGGCTGAAGGACACGGGACACGCTCACAGCTCCCTGGTGCCAGAGGTGTCATTGCAGAGCCTGGTAAATCAAACTGAAACCTGCCCGAGTGCCCTGCACAGTAAATCCAGCACCAAGTCCTACATTTCTGCCCCCTCTGACAGGAGCTCGTTTACAGGCTTGGTTTTCTTTAGCTAATGGCTGTTGAGGCTGATCCTAAATTAATCACAAACAGGTTGTTTCTCTCCTGTACGAAAGGACATGAAATTCCCTGTTTTAGCAGGATAAGACGCCAAGCCACTCCAGACTGGAAGCAGAGGGTTCCTGGACACCCACAGTGGATTCCCTGGGCTCCTCTGGCTGGGACATGGGACAGTGGCTCTGCACAAAGCTGAGGGGACAGCCCCACTCTGTTTCTGCATGGGGAGGATTCCCCCACATCCCCTAGCCCACCCTTGAAGTACGTGGTTCTCCTCTGCATTAAAAACCTGCAACAATCGGTCCAATTTCATCCCTCTGTAGTTCCTGCTTTGCAGAACTCTCTGCCTCTCTCGGAGAGGGGGAAGGTGTCTCCGTGGAAGGCTGACCCTGCCCAGGGACTGCAGGGACAACCAGGAGCCATGTCCCCTGTCCCCTGGTGCAGGTGAGGACATGGGGGCTGTGGCTGTCTGCCCCAAGCAGATCCAGCACTGAGCACCACAGTTTCTTTCAGACCCACATTAACCCCACCAGAGCCTACAAATTCCCAGCTGGCACAGAAGGTGCATTACTCATCCCTGGTGCCTCATCAGCCTTTGATAATATCTCAGCACAAGCAAAAAGCAGAAAAGACACTCACAGAGAAAGCAGAAGGAAAGCGAGTATGTCCTGAAGTGTCTGTGACACTCCCAGACTGGACACCAGGTCTTTTCTGGTTTGCTGCCCTGAGGGTTCTCTGCTGCAGGATGACTGACTGATAGCCCAGGAAATTGTTTGTAATGACACCTGAGCATCAGCAGCCCGAGTCTGAGCAGCACAGCTCTGCCAGTGCCTGTCCCCTGCCCCGACACTTGCCCTGGCTGCAAGGCACAGACTGTGCTCCTGGCAGGGGCTGCCCTGGGGTCAGGAACCCTCGTCACGCCTTCTATGGGAGAGGGCAGAGCCAGAGGATGTGGAGTTGACTTCCTGATAGGATCACCCAGGCATGCCTCTGCTTCCCAAGCAAGCCCGGGCTTTCATCCAGTCCGTGCTGTGCTCGGAGATGCTGGCGTTGGCAGCCTGGCCCGGGCTGGAAGCGTCTCCATCTGGGATTGTCCCCAGATCCTCGTCCCAGAGTCGTGCTGAGAGCCACAAGCTGCAGAATTCCTTCTGTGTAAAAGTCTCTGCAGGTGCCAGGAGAGCGAGACCCTGTCAGCCCAGAGGTGGGGGGGATGAGGTGCCCCATCCTGCCCCAGATGTGGCGGGAGCACAGCTGGTGCCTGCCTGCCCCCCGTGCCCTGTGGGGGTCAGGAGTGGTCCTCAGGACTGACCTGCCCTAGGCTTGCCATGCCCAGGGCAGGGGGTGGTTCCTGTGTGCCCCCGCAGCTGCCTTGCTGTTCAGACCCTTTTCTTGGGCCTTTCTTCTGGCACCTCATCTGTGCAGTGTGGGCATTTCCCCTCTCCTCAAGGAGCAGCATTATGTGCGTGTTGGGAAATGCTCTTTTCCCATTTGCTGCAAAGGCCCTTTCCCCTGTTGTTTGAGGAATGCTGTTTGAATTAGCTGCACGGATTGCAAACAGACCCCGTTGTTTTCCTTTCCCAATGCAGGGAGGCTTCTGTTCTCTCTGGCCTGCTGGATTAACCGGGGGCCTTACACACTGACCTCTCTGCAGCTCAGGGAAGCTAATTTAATCCCAATATTGTTACAGATCACAGCAGGACGGATGTCACAGATTCCTTGAGGCAAACCAGCATGGAGTGCTGGCAGGGACAGCAGCACGCTGTGTTTGTAGAGGCAGGAGCTGCTGCAATTTTTCTGTTAAATTCCCTCCACAAAACTCCTGCAGCCGGGGAGGACAGCAGCACTGGGGAACAGGGGGATACACTGAGCACAGAGATCCAACTGAGGAGATGTTCTGCCTGCATCCCCTGGCAGGCCAGAGGGTGGAGGGTTTCTCTGAATCCTGGCAGAAGGACATGCAGACTCACATCTCCTCACTATTTTTTCTCAGTGTTATTCTTTTTCCCTCAGTACCTGCTCCTGAAGGTGGCCTGTGATGTGATGCTGAGCCTGGAAAAGGCATCAGCACCCACACAGCAGGGCAATCTGCATCCACCTCACTTGTATTTCCTGGGGGACGATCTGCCTTCTTGTCCAACATCACAGACCTGCCTCCTCTGCCCCACAGCCCCCTGAAACCATCGCTGTCCCTGGCACAGCCAAGGAGGGTGTCCAGCCCCCCAGGCAGGGCAGGGGGGTGCAGGAGCCACCAGGGTTTGGGGGAAGCCCTGCCTCTCCCAGCATTGCTCGGGGAGGGGGGGCTTTGATGTTTGGGAAAAATAAATTACTTTGGGATGCTATTAAAGAGAAGTTTGAATGATGACACATCACAGGGCTGGGACTTGCAGCGTTTCTTGTAAGCTCCATCCAGAGCTGGAAGTGGAAGAGGCCACTGGCACAGCCAAGAGGACATGAAACCAAGAGTCTCTGCAGCAGGAGTGGCTTTGTGAGCAGCTTGTCCCTCTCCAGGCGTCTGCTCCCTCCCTCCTGCCTCTGCTGCTGCCGACGTCCCTCAGGACCACGGGGCAGAGTTTGAGGAGCACGGATGGGGCACCCAAGGGAGCCACAGTCCTTTGAGCCAGTCCTGGGAGACTGGGACAGGGATGGGAGCTGGGCATGCAGCCCCTGCTCGAGCCCATCCTTCTCTCAGCCATGATCAGCTTTTGGGAACATTCCTGCTGGATGACATTTCCCAAGGCATAGAGAGAAAAAAAAAATTAAAATAAAAAAAAGCACTTTTTTTCCCAATATAAATTCTTGCAACATTACAAACCCCACACAATAGTTGTAAGCCCTGGAACGGCTGGGGGTAAAAAAGTTACAGTTCAACATGGAAACAGCACTGCCATCTCCAACTGGTGAGTCCCAGATGTGGGACATCATGTGTGACAAAACCCCACGGGGGGACAGGCAGGAGGACTGTAATTGTTGTGGGCTCCCATCACTGTGTGGGGACAAGGCTGGTCACCTTGGCAGTCCCGTGGGTCACCTGCCGCAGCCAGAGCAGAGCCCTGCGTCCTGGGCTGGCACTGGCAGTGACACAGGGCTCCTCGCTGGCCCAGCTGTGCCCATGGAGAAGAGGCCATGGCAGAAGGGACCTGCGGCAGTTTTGGGACCCTGAGGTGATTTAGGGATGCTGGGGTGGTTTGGGAATGCCCCAGGCATGAGCTGGAGGCTCCTGCTTACCCACAGAATGGATGCTGGTGCTCTGGGTGGTGCTGACACAACACCAACGGGTGGGAATTGCCTGTCTGGGTGTCCTCACTCACAGTGAACACGTGTCCCCTGGACAGGGACCCATCCAGGTCATCCCAGGAGCATCCCTGCACTGAAAGCAGCTGAACAGACCAGCAGCAAACACGTGGAGGGGAACCTTGTGCAGCAAAAGGAGTCGTGAAGTGCTCGCTCTGCTGTATCCTCAGCCACTTGCAGAACACCTGTAATTACTTTAATTAAGCTTGGGACCCTGCCATGCCCGTGCCCAGCCACCTTCTGCCACGCAGAGGTTCTGCAGAGCTTTCCAGCAGAGCCAAGGGCTTTGCTGGTGTGGATGGGAAATGTCTACATATTGTGTCTTAAGCTATATAATTAATTGGATGCAGCACTGAGCAAGGAGCTAATTGTGCCCGGGGGTTTTAGTCATTGCACAGACATGGAGAAGAGCGAGGCCCTGCCCAGGCACTGCAGGATGAGGCTGGGATGAGGACAGGGGGCAAGATTCGGGGTCCTAGAGCTGGGGCACAGGGAGGCCAAGGTGGGGAGGATGAGGACTGAAATGCTCCCTCAGTGGGAAGGACGGGCAGCACGACTGTGGCAGTTCTGTCCTTTCTCTTTCTGCCTTTTGCCCCCTTTCAGTTTTTGGATGCATTCATTATGTGGGGCCTCAAGGAGAAGCTGTGCACCCCAGAGCAGCACCCTGAATCACCTCACATCACCCCACATCACCCTGTATCAGCAGCCTTCATCACTGCCCCTGTCCCCCTGCATCTCCACCCCAATAACCCAATAACTCCAATAACCCAAATAACCCCAATAACCCAAATAACCCAAATAACTCAAATAACCCCAATAACCCAATAACCCCAATAACCCCAATAACCCAAATAACCCAAATAACTCCAATAACCCCACACCACAGCACCGACACCAGACACTTTAGGCACCCGAGCCTCCATTTGTATGGATTTTAAACATCTACAGGACGACAGCCTGAGGAAGAGACGGGTCAAGCCTGGCTGTTCCAGGAGGCACAGCAATCCCAGCGCAGGGCAGGACAAGCAAGAGCACAGCCAGAGCAGCAGTGGGGCAGTGGAGCAGGAGGTGGGGCAGCCTCTCATGGTGCCTCTGCCCTGGGAGCTTTGGGGGTTTCATTTCCAATTAAGTTTTTCATGTGGTAACGTTCAGAATTTTGATGGGAGATGAGGCTACTTTTGCCTAAGAGAGAACATACTTTCACTGCTGCGCCTGGCCCAGGAATGAGATCTCCGCTATTAAAATGTAATTTAATTTATCTCCCTGGGTTTTGTGATGATTGGGATTTGTTCTGAGGAGACCTTTAAAGGAGAATTTTTGCGTTATTGAATGTATGTGCTAGGAAGTTGAGTTCTGGCATCCTCTGATAACCAAATTTCTTTTCTATCCTCCACTATATCAATCACGATAAAAGCCCTTGCCAAAGCCCTAACTCAAGCCATGCTTCTGGCATATTGTGAAACAAATCAGCAGGGGAAGAAGGCAAAACCCACAAGATGCTCTAGCCCAGTATTTTTTAATGTAAGTTTCAAGGATATTGATGGTTTACCTCATCAGGTAAGTATTTGTAACACAGTTGCTTTCCCAGGGTTAAACCAGGACCAAGTGGCTGCTGAAACTGCAACTCATTTGCTCTGACAGACCCCAAGTAGCTTCAAAAAATGGGTTTTCCTGAAATCCGAGGCCTTGTAATGTGTACCAAGCAGTACCAAGGTACCAAGCAATGGCGCTGGTACCTTCCCAGCGAGGGCTGCAGGGTGACCCCATTTTCCAGGGACCATTCTGATGGACACCCAGCTCCCACAGTTTCCCAGGGCTCCCTAAGCACAGAAGACCCCACTGGGCTGTGGGTGAGCTCTGTGCATGGAGCAATGAGCCAGGCACCCTTGTCCCTTTCCCTCTTGGTGACATTTCCTCCATGCAAAGAGGAAGGTGTCTTTTTTTTGGAGCCTCAATTTTATCACTCCCCCGACGCGGCAGCTTGTGGAGCGCAGCAACAGCAAAGGGTGCTGTGGAAACCTTCCCTGAGAGCATCTCCAGGGCAGAGAGGAGCCCAGATGAGTTCAGCACCAAGGCTGGCATCACTGCCAGGACCCGTGTGGCGCTCACACCTCGCTGGCACGGCCAGCATTGCTGTGCTGGCCCAGGACAAGGTGCCTGTGTGGTCCCGGCTGCCGGCTGGGAAAGCCGCTGCTCTGCTTTGTGTATAAGTCAAAACCTGTGAGCTACTGGTTACAGACACTCGCTGCTCCAGCAGGCTGCAGTGGGAGAAGGGAGAGAGCTGCCAGATCCAGCTGGTCTCCGCTCCAGGAGCTGATGGAGGATTAGCCCAGCAGCGTGTCTTTACAAATTGTCGGTTCCCGGAGTACACAAAGCAAAGCTCTGAGGATTGAGTGTCTCAGCACAGAGGCCAAGGCAAAGACTTTGGGAACCTGATAGCACTTTCCACCCAGACACAGAGAGGTGTGGACCCCGGCCTCCTGCTGCCCCGACAGAGCTCTGCCCGTCCCGCAGCAGCTCAGCTTTGGCCAAGGCAGCGTTGGTGGCTCGGAGCAGGCTCCTGCCTGCAGCCCCACCGAGCCTCTCCCTCTCTACACCGGTGCCCCACAAACCAGAGGGGGTTTGTGAAGTCACCACAGGTCCCTGCTGGGATGTGCTGGAACACAGAAACCCATTCCCTGCTCTCCAGTGCCCACTCTCCTGCAAAAGCCTGGGGCCTCCCCGCCAGCTGCCGTCACACACGGTGGCAGAGCTGGGAGCTCCCGCTACTTGTTTCACGGGAACTTCCGACATTTCAAAAATTGTTTTCATTCTGGCTTGGAATGAAGACAAATATTTCAGAAATTTCCTGGATAACATAAAGTTTAAAATATCCCCCAAACTAAAACAGGAGTGTCGGGCTATCTCAGCTCTTGCGTTATGTCATATCATGCCAGCTCACAGTACACTCTGCAGAGTCACAGATGACTTCTCATGAGGAGATGTAAACAAAAATACAAATATTGTCAGCAAGGGAGGAGAAATCAAATGCTGAAATGACAAATTCTCTAAAACTACTTCCCCCCCCCCCCCNCCCCCCTTGTTGAAATTAATCCTCCATGGGAAATCGCTTGGGTTTTTTTGGTTTTTTTTAAAGAGCACAGCCTGGCCAAAGCAGCTCTGCTGTCCTCTGGAGCAGCAGGAACGTGATACCGGAGCTCCCCTCCAGCCCGTCCAGCCTCAGTCCAGCAGCGCTGCTGCCGCAGCCGGGCTGCTCCGGGATGTCCCGCTGTCCCTGCCCCCGTCTCCCTTGACCCCTTATCGTGTTTCTCGGCGCCCCGGGGCAGGCGGGCTGGGCGCTGCCCGCGCTCGGGGCCCGGCTGTGTGCAGCACCGACAACGCCGGGCTGGATCACGCCGGGCTGGATCACGCCGGGCTGGATCACGCCGGGCTGGATCACGCCGGGCTCGGCGATCGCGGCTCGGTGGGAGCGCGGGAGGACGTTCCGTGGTCCCGCTCTGCCCGGTGCCGTGACACGGCGCTTACCTGGCTCGGCTCAGCTCCGCTCGGCCGGGGCTGGCTCCTGCCCTGCCGGAGCCCCTCACATCGCCCTCCCAGGCGGCCGCTCAGCCGCTCCGGGGCTCCGAGCCGGGCAGACCTCCGGGCGCCGGCTGGCACCCATCCCCCTGCCTGCCCCGTGCCTCTCCAGAAAGGCACTGCTGGGAAGGAGCGCCGGGGCTCATGTCTCCGGTGCTGTATCCACCCCTTCCCACCCTCTTGGGGTTCGGTCCTGCCAGTTCCACTTGTGGGCTGTCCTCACCACTTTGGGCCTTTCTACCGCTCCCCTTCTTGTGGCTCTGGATGTCACCACAGACACGCTTTTATGAGAGTGGGCTTGTGCAAGGCTTGTATAAAGTGTTCTCAGAAATACGAGGTCCTGTCATTTGTAAAACTAATAAAAATGTCCAATAATTTTTACAAGGGGGAAAAATGAGTCATTGGATGGCACATTTCTCATTACTGGCATTTTACAATTAAAATGAGCATCTATTGAATCAATCCAAAGCTCTTATTGTTAGCAGACACTAATAACTTCCTGAGCTATTGAAGATACTTTTTTTTCTGAAGAAACATGACCCTTTGCCACGGCATTTCTCGTTGAGAGTGGTATCCAGCTGAGACCAGCTCTGCTCAGCTCCTGCTGGAGGGTTTTCAAACACATCCTGATGAGACTGGTGGCTATAACTGGGTGGGAAATTGTTTTTAAGCCCTCAAAAATGTTCGAGATTTCAAAATTTTTCCCGCTCCACATGGGGACGAAACCAGAATTGTTCAACATTTTTTACCAAAAAAAAAAAAAAAGAAAGAAAAAAGAAAAAAAACAAACCAAAAAAATCCCCAAAAAACCACCTCCTCATGGAAACCATCTCCGGAATAGCCAATAGCCATGGGTCACGCTGAGCCAGTGGAGCAGGGGCTGCTGTGGCTCAGACCGCCGTGGTGGTGGCTGTGCTGGCATCAGCCAACTTCTGCTCCCAGGGTGGGACACCCAGCCCGGACCTCGTGACCTTTTCTGGTGAAAAATTTAATTCATTGAAACTTTCCCGGTTTCGCTGCAGCTGTTTCATGTGCGTGGCCACGATCTGCCCCGCACAGAACGAGCCAGGCCAGCAAAGTGGAGGCATCACCACCTCCCACCTTTGGAAGACCGAGAATTTTGCAGCTGCTTGTGTTTTAAGGACAGTGTATACAGTCAGAGCCTAATTTTCAACAGGCACTAAGCCCATCTGCTGCTGCTTTCTGAAGAGCAGCCTCCCTCCAGATGTCTTTGGATGGATCCTGGTCACCACAGTCACCACCTGCTTTTTGGAAATGGACACCCCGATGGAACAGAAGGTGTGGTCTGGGGAGGATTCAATGAGAAGAAGCCCCACGGAGGCACAGGGGGGCTCTGAGTGCCCTCAACAGTCCTTCCCTGTCCATGGGGGCTCGTTCCAGCCTCAGGAGATGACACCAAAAAAAGCCAGTCTGACTGCTGGACTTGTTTCTCAAAGCTACTCCAGATGAAGCAAAAGAGATCAAAATGCAAAACTCATTTATTGCCTTCAGCAGAGGTGTCCAGGGAAAGCTCCCACTGCAGGATTTAGCAGAGGAGCTCCAGGTTGCTGTCTGGTTTTAGGAGTGATCTTTGTCCGTGTGAATCCTCAAGGCAGAGTGGGAAGCCCTTTCCCTGCCACGACACCAGAGAAGAGAAGCCAAATTGTCCCATGTGCCCAATGAATACAGAGAGTTTCTGAATGCGAACGGACATCTTTCCTCTCAAGCCCCAGGCAGCCAGGCTGCTGTCACTTGTGGGGAGATTCAGTTCCTATTTGTACTATCAAACACGTGCAGAGCTTATGAAAAACTGCCATGAAAATCCCACTGCACAGCAGTAACAATCCTGGCTTCTAAACACTGAGCGCCCTGCCAAAGGGCTGGCAAATCCAGACCCTGCTGGGAGGAGGCATCCAGATGCCACATCTGCCACAACAGATCCTCTTGGTGCAGGTCTGCAGGAGACCAGCCCCAGCCTCCCCGTAAGCCAGCTCCTTTTCAGAAATGAACACCTGCAGGACTCAGAGACATCCCTGATGGAGACTTTGCTCTCTCTTAGTTGGAACAGTCCTTATTTGCATTGAGCAGAGGGTTGGAGCATGTTTTTTCTGGTTGAGCAGTCCAAACTGGGCACAACAGAGGGATGCCGGGCTCTGCTCCCTGAGCACCATGCTTGGGACTCTTCTGTCCCCATCCTCCCCACGGCTGTCTGGAAGGGATGGGTCTGTCTCTTGGGAAACAGCCACGGGAGCAGGGATGCTGATGCAGGGCCCAGATGCTGGGGAGAAGCAGATGAGGTTGTTTTCCATTCTCTGTTGTGCAATGGCCCCAGCTCTGGAGACACTTCCCACTCCTTTTCCTTTGCTACTGAGCATGGGCGTTGGAACCACAATATGTATTGTCATTTATAAGCTCTGCAGGACCCTCCTGGGACCTATGTGCATAAATCTTGGGTTTGCTTCAGCATTCCTTTTTCCTCTTGCATCCTTGCAGAACAGCTTCTGCCTGTCCTGCCCGCCTTGCAGAATCTGGATTGCTGCTCCCAAGAACATCCGTCTGTGCTGCTGCCATGCTCAGCTGCTCCTGCTCCAAAGGGAGCCTTGGGAATGAGCTGCCAATGCAGCTTGGCCTGGCCACAGTCCTGCTGTGGCTGCCAGGTGCCTGAGCACAGCTCACACAGCGGGCACTGCCGGCAGCTGACAGAAACGCCAGGAACTTCCCTTTAAATTTTTATGGGATTTCCTCGGCACCCAAGAGGCCGGTCACTGGCAAAGCTGAGCAGGAAGACCTGCTGCTGGAGGGGACAGGATGGGGACTGCCTGGCTCGCTGGTGCCCAGAGGGGACAGGATGGGATTGCCTGGGTCCCTGGTGCCCAGAGGGGACAGGATGGGGATTGCCCAGGTCCCTGGTACCCAGAGGGGACAGGATGGGGACTGTCTGGCTCCCTGGTGCCAGAGGGGACAGGATGGGGATTGCCCAGTTCCCTGGTGCCCAGAGGGGACAGGATGGGCACTGCCTGGCTCCCTGGTGCCCAGAGGGGACAGGATGGGCACTGCCTGGCTCCCTGGTGCCCAGGGCCGGGGCTGCCCATGCTGGGGCCATCAGCCCGGCCACGTTCCCGGCCACCCACCCGCTGCAGGGACAGCTCCCAGGTGCCACCGCAGGCGGCCGGCCCCCGTCTCCCCGGGGGCTGCCGTGTGCCCGGCCGGCAGTGAATTTGGCGTCCCCGCCGCGGGGACTCATCGGCTGATGTCGCAGGATTTCCTCCCCCCGCCGGGAGCGCACAATAGCGGGGACAGGCTGCTCCGCAGACACCCTAATCCCTTGGCGATTGTGCCGCCTTTCGGGGGGTGACAATGGCTCAATGAAGGTTTGCAAGGTTAGCAGGAACGTTAATCCTTACAGAAGAAAAATGTGACAATTACTTAATGCCGTGGCTGGGAGCTTTTGTGCGGCCCTTCTGGGCCGTGTCTCGTCGACAGCCGCTGCCCAGAGCAGGCGCTGCCCCGGTACCTGCGACAAGAGGGGACAGCAGCCGGTGCTGCCACAAATCTCC
The DNA here is from genome assembly GCA_008694505.1 of Cyanoderma ruficeps. Taxonomy (NCBI): domain Eukaryota; kingdom Metazoa; phylum Chordata; class Aves; order Passeriformes; family Timaliidae; genus Cyanoderma; species Cyanoderma ruficeps. The sequence goes on along the minus strand of VZDJ01000274.1, from coordinate 3,197,294 downwards.
CCAGCCTGGCTCGGCTTCTGCTCGTCCCTCGGAATTCCCATTCCAGCGGCGGAGTTGCTGCCATCACCCAGTGAAAGCACAAACATGTCCATATGGCCCGAGCACAGGCGGCTCCGGGGAGCAACAGAGCTTTTTGTTGTCTCAATTTCCAGAAAATCGGGTGTCTCTTACAATTCAGAAACGCTGCAGAAGAAATGCAGCTGAGCAGGACGTGGAGAGCAAACGCCCACCACGCTGCTCTGGGGGCAGAACACGCTCCGAGCAGGGCCCAGAGCCCTGCAGAGGAGGGGGCAAGTAGAGGGAGGGGGGCTTAGAGGGTGGGAAGAGTGGAACAGCAGAACTGGACAGTGATCCCAAGGGTTTGTGATGCAGGAGGAGAGGAGAGGAGGGGAGGGAGTCCCAGTCCTGCAGAGCAGACCTGCCCCATGGTCCCGGCGTCCCGGGGTGTGGGGAGAACCCTCAGCTGGGAGCCCGCCACAGCTGCCGGGGGCTGGAAGGGATGTGCGAGTGCAATTGTGTCAGTGCAGAGCCTCGGCCGCTCCCGCAGGACGCTGCTTCTGGCATCAGGGAGTCGCCGGGAGGTGGAGGAATGAAACACCCTCGGCGCTGCCAGCCCGGCTGGTGTGCGGAGAGCTGTGACAGCCATCCGGGGATTTCTCTGGCTGCAGCCACCGAGGCGAGGGAAGGAAGGGATAAAGCGCTGAGATCACAGACGAGATCCCGCCTGCTCGCCCAGAGGCAGGCGCAAACACCACAGCACGCCCCGCCAACCTGCTCCCGGCGGCGCTGACGAAAGTGCCGCCGTGCTGTCCCCGCCTGACCCCGCCGCCGTCCCCACGGAACGCGGGTCACCGGCAGCCGAGGGCGGCGGGGACAGCCAGGCATGGCCGGAGCGACAGAGGACCCCGCAGCCGGGCTGGGGCACCATCTCCAGGTGTGAGCACCTCTCCAGGTGTGCCCCGAGTGAGGCCGGCAGCCCGTCCCGGCTCCCCCGGGCTGTCTGCTTGCCTGGGGTATCACCAAACCAGCCCCTCGGAGACAGAGGGCAGACCCAGACCCTCGAGAAGCTCGGGGGTGAGCCTTCCCTCACCTGCTCCTCCCCTCCCTCCTGTTCCTGGCCACCTGGGCACATCGGGCAGGGCAAGAGGCCACTCAAGGTGGGGCAGCAGGGCGGGCTGTGGCCGGTGCCGGCTCCTCGGTGGGCGAGCAGCCTCCTAAGGCACCGCACAGCCCGGTTCTCAGGGCGGCCGTGCGTGTGTGCGCTGCCGTGGGTGTGCCCGAGCCATCGCCGCTCGCCGGGGCTCGGGCTCTGCAGGCGGAGAGCGCGAATCTGCCTCTGATTAAACCGGCCCTTTGTAATATAACCTATATGAGCCTGCACTTAACACCCATCATCGTGAGGAAAGCCCAGGCTCTCTTCCAGCCGGTTGGGCTGCGTGCCTCCGGGGCAGATCTCCCAGGGACACGAAACTGCCGGGGCAGGAACTTGGATGCGTTTCTGTGCGGATTCTTCCCCCTTCTAGAGAGGCACAATGGGGCTTTGCATGAGTGATACAAACATGCCAGTTGTACTTAAGGTTGACAAATAATGTAAACCACACAATCTGGTTTGAGGGAAACGGCTTCACCACAATTTATTTTAGTGCTTTAAACATCACGCCAAACTCTGTAGTGAATCGCTAAATTAATGCCGGGCTGCCATCTAAATAGACATCTTCAGATCACAAGCATGTTATAGGGGGAATGGTTTCCTTTGAAATGGTTCCCACAGCTTAAAGGCTGCGCAGAGAAAAAATGTGCCCAGGATTCAATTGCTGCCAACATGTGGTGGCCACATTTCTCCGCTGCTATTGGCCAAGATGAGCAGTAAAGCTGAGGAAGCATCATCTGAGGTGGAGAGATAAACTGGTGATTGCAGGGAGACAGGGAATGCCATAAGCAGCTCGCTCTGAGGAAACGGGTAAAGCAAAATAGCCTCAGTTCCAAGCTTTTAGCCTGGAAAAATGTGCCCTGCCCAGGAAGGCATCTGGTTGTCCCCATCACACATTTTCTCAGCTGCTTGGGATGCAGCAGAGCCCAACAAAAGCACAGTGGATGTGTCCTCCACTCTTGGTTCTACGCTGGTGCCTTGGCTGATGCTCTCAGCGCTGCTGCACTCTGCTCCCTGGGCTGGTGGCACCAATGGCAGCTTCCCTGTGCTCACAGCCATGTCCTGCATCTCCTGACACAAAACCCTGCCAGATCCCCTTGGCGTGGGGAGCTCCAATTCTGGGGCCAATGCCCCCCACAGGTGTCAGGGAAGGGCACAAATGGGACCATGGTATCTTCCTCCCAGCTGAAGGAGCTGGGGAGGTTCATGGTGGGTGTTCAAACCCCACGTGGGCTTCACATCCACACTTCAAACTGGAGATGCCCCAGCACCCATTGACCAAAGGAGACAAAGGAGAGGGAAGGGAGCAGCCATTTGGCCGCTGTTCCCACCCTGGCAAGTTGGGGCTTGTTTCCCCATCACCAGCCTGAAGTCCATCTTCCATGATTTCGTGGCTCAGTCGCTCTTTCCCCTTATGGTTTCCTTCAGCTGAGCTGGAGGAAGAATAAAGAAATGTCTCTCTGGGCCCCAGCCTCTTACAGGGCTCATAAATATGTCTCTGCTTAAAAACTCAAGGATTAATTAACTCATGAGTATCTCCTAACCGAAGTCCTGGGAAAGAGCACCCTCCTGCGTGGGAGGCAGCACATCCGTGGGAGGTTTCCCTGGGGCCTCTCCCCTTTCCACAGATGCCTGACTGGGCGAGCAGTGCCCACCAAGTGGGACCCTGGCCTGGCACTGCCACTGCCTGGCAGCCGTGCAGGGGACCCCAGTGGCAGCAGGCACCTGGGTGGCCATCACCATCGGCTCTCAGGCCGTGCTGCCGTGTTTCCTTTACAGTGTTTTCAATTAGGTGCTTGACAATGCCCAGGCCTGGTGGTCCCTCATAAATCGTGAGCGCTGACGGTGCCATGGGAAAGTTTGGGTCGAGGGGAATGGTGCCTGGGGGTGCATCACAGGGTTGGGCTCTCTGGACACACCAGCCAGCCCCAGCCCCAGCCCTGCCCAGCCCCTTCCCAGAGCAGCCATCCCCACTGATGGAGGGCTGGGTGAGCCCTGCCCATGGCTCCCACCTGGTCCCCATGCCCTGTCCCACCTGGGGAGGTGCCAGCTGTGTTGCTGGGTGCCCCTTCTCCCCAGAGGTACCAGACAGGACATTCCCTCTTTGCCCCATGCTGGTCTGGAGGCAGCAGGGATGGGGCAGGGCAGCTCAGGGGCACTGCTGGGTGGTGGGCAGGGCCTTGCCCCACGCTGACAGCGCTTCCATCTCAGAATTTGCTGGGGCTCTGCAGCACAGTGGTCCTGGGAGCCCAGGGGGTCACAGCACCCTGCCTGGGGAGCTGGCCTGGTCTGAGCCTCGTGCAGCCCCCAAGGAGGGAGGGAGGGTGTCTCCAACAGCACTCTGGTCCTTGGCACAGTGTGTCACCCCAGCAATCCTCAGGTCCCTAGCACAGTGTTTCACTCCAGCAATCTCCTGGTCCTTGGCACAAGAGTGTCAGCCCAGCAATCCCCTGGTCCTTAACACAGTGTGTCACCCCAGCAATCTCTGGTCCTTGGCACAAGAGTGTCAGCCCAGCAATCCTCAGCTTCTTGGCACAGAGTGTCACCCCAGCAATCCCCTGGTCCTTAACACAGTGTGTCACCCCAGCAATTTCTGGTCCTTAACACAGAGTGTCACCCCAGCAATCCCCTGGTCCTTGGCACAGTGTGTCACCCCAGCAATCTCCTGGTCCTTGGCACAGAGTGTCAGCCCAGCAATCTCTGGTCCCTGGCACAGAGTGTCAGCCCAGCAATCGTCAGTCTCTGAAGGGCTGAGCTGCCAGGAGCCACTCCTTCTGCAGCGGGTCTGCGCAGGGCTGCTACGGGACAAACAACTTTTGCAACATGTTTTGTTTCCCACCATTGCATTTAGAGAGTAAATAAATTAAATTCATTTTGCTGCCACTTCGCCATGTCAAGTGTAACCTGAGCGCTGCTGGCAGGGGAAGCAGAGCGTGGGGCGAGGCCTCCCCAGCTCGTGGCAAGGCTGTGCTGGAGCCTGAGAGCTGAGCAGGGACAGACCCAGAGGGGATGTGTTGGACCTGTGCCAATGACCATCCTGCCCTGCTCAGTCCCAGCAGGAATGGCCCCACACCACATGGCGAGCTGGGCTTGAAGAATTGGTGCTGCAGTGGAGAGGGGAGCAGGGGGCTGAGATTCCCAAGCTGAGCAGGGGCCATCCATGGCACACAAATGCACCCCAGGGTGTCCCCAGGCCTCTCTTCACTCTGCTGTATCACTTCACCTTCCCCACAGTGTCTGCAGGGATGGTGCTGCTGTCTCAGTGTGGGAAGGAGCGGGCTGCACACATCCATCCTGGGCTGCACACAGTGTCACCCCACAGGCCACTGACCCCAGCAGGAGCTGTCTCCAGGGGCTGTCACTGGAGTCGAAGGCTCTCCCTCAGTGGGAGTCCTGTCCTGTCACGGATCTGGGTGGATGAGAGGCCCTGGGGGCAGCTCTCTGCCAGTCCATGCCCAGTCCCCAGGGCTGAAAGCATCTCCCATGGCCACGCTCGGCCTCCCCCAAGGGCAAAGGGGCTTTGCACACAGTCACCCACCACCCCCAAGGCAGCCCCTCGTCCCTTGGGGCTGCCACCAACAGAAGAGGCAGGGGGATGCCCAGCCCCAAACCAGCTCCTCTTTGCTGGGGCTCTCTGGGCAATGGGGCTGCACAGGCCTGATGGGTCCCACTGTCCCCATGTGGGCTTGGGGACAGGCCAGCCTGCACTGTGGCTCAGGGCAGTGCCCTCCAAACCCCTCCAAACGAGCAGCAGGGAGGGAACAGTTTGCACTGGGAGCACCATCCAGAGGCCTGGGTTTCCTCCTCTCTGTGAAGGCAGCTGTCTGCACCCGGGGCAGACCTTGGTGACTTTGGCATGGCAGCCAAAGCACCCACTGATGTCATGGGAAATGGAACTTGGCCCTGGGTGCCAGAGGACTCAGGCTGCTTCCAGCTGGCCTCCCCGCTGCTTCTCGCACTGTCTTTGGGACATAATTAATTTTCTCTGTTGGAAGGGTAGTTTCCAGCTAAGCAGGGATCCTCTGGGTTTTAAAGTCAGTGAAAGTGATTTCCAAAGCAGGGGACACCCTTTCCTCTCGAGAGCTGCCTTGGAGAGGCAGCAGCAGCACTCCCTGGTTCCCATCTATCCCAAAGCCATGCTGCTTCATTCTTGGACAAGCCCGACTGTTTGGCTTTATCAAACACCTCTAGATACAGCCCAGTTCTCTGCAGCACATGGCACGTGGCTCTGCAGCGTGGCCCTGCCCTTGGGCACAGCTGTGCTGGCACACAGGGCCGTGCTGCCAGGTGGGTGGCCCTGAGGACCAATCCAGCCACTTGGCCTTCTCCTTCTTCCACAGAACTTCTTCTTTTTGCCTCTGCACTGCCTGCAGCAAGGCTACACCGTGCTGGAAATCCAGAGAGCCCCAGCTCTGGGAGATGGCAGGTTGGGCACCCGGCCTCAACTAGTTCTGACAAGATCACGGTGCCCAGATGTTGTCCCCACCTCCACCCTGGTCACCTGCAAAGCTTTTGATGAGACAGCTGCCTCCATCCCATCCCATCCCATCCCNGCAGTGCTCCTCTCCACCCCAGGGAACTCACCCAGGAACACCAGCCCCTTCCTGAGGTGCCTCTCGCCACTCAAGCCCTCCTGTGGGGCCACAATTCAGGCAGGGAGAGTGGCTGCTGGCAGAGCCTGGCTGGGACACCAGGGATTCTGTCACTGCCCAAATTGGCCGTTCAGCATCTTCCTCACTCCTGCCCTTTGCCAGCAAAGCCTCGGCTGTGGTGGCTCCAAAGGCCATCTCCTGTTACCCAAAGGCAAATGTTGATGTTTGAGGAGGGGAGGTGCTGATGAAAATGGAGCTGGCTCTGTTTGTTTGTCAAAGCAGCTATTTTAAACAAGTTCTGCTCACACAGCTTGCAGATCGGAAGGAAGTTTTCCCAGCCATAATATCCTAGCTCAGCGCTGGGCAGACAATGGTTCAGCAGTTGCCCGGGATTAGCTGGTGAAATCACCCCGTGCAGCCTGGGAAGGACGTCTGGGAAAGGGCAGCGTTGGGTTTTGTGCTGGGGAGGCCAGGGGGGGTCAGGAGCTGCCCGGGGAGCCGGGCGTGGCATCACGGGCTGGGGGCAGCCAGACTCAGAGCGGGTCAGTGAGCAGCTGCTCCAGCTTGTCCTGGACAAGAGCTTCAGGACAGCCCTCCCTGGCCTCTCCCCACCCCTGTGCCCTGCTTTTTGACTCAAGCAAGATGGTCAAATGCACAGTAGGTTTCTGTTAAGGTACTTCCCAAAGCAGCAAGCCTGAAAACAGGGCACCTTGTCACCTGCAGTGTGACAGGGGGGAGAGGTGCCCTGGTCACGGAGCAGGGGGAGCAAGAGGCCCATCAGAACCACATCTGCTTGTGCCCTGCCCCCTGAGCCCTGCCCCCTATGCCCTGTGCCCTGTGCCCTGTCCCCTGAGCCCTGTCCCCTGAGCCCTGTCCCCTGTGCCCTGTGCCTTGTGCCCTGTGCCCTGTGCCATGAGTACTTTGCCCTGTGCTCTGTGTCCCACACCTTGTGTCCTGTGTCCTTTGCCCTGTACCCCTGAGCCCTGAGCCCCACACCCTCAGCCCAGAGCCCTGAGCCCTGTGCCCCACACTGTGTGCCCTGTCCCCTGAGCCCTGTGCCCTGTGTCCTGTGCCCCAAATCCTGTGCCCTGAGCCCTATGCCCCAAACCCTGTGCCCTGTGTCCTGAGCCCTGTCCCCTGTCCCCTGTGCCCTGAGGCCTCAGTCCTGTGCTCTGTCTCCTGTGTCCTTTGCCCTGTGCCCTGTCCCCTGTGCTCCACACGCTGTGCCCTGTGTCTTGCGCCCTGTGCCCCAAACCTTGTCCCCTGTCCCCTGTCCCCTGTCCCCTGAGCCCTCTGTCCTGTCCCACGGCCGCCTGGCCCCCGAGGCTGTGGCGTCACGGCCAGGGCTCCCTGGCGTGTTCCCTTTCAGGAAGGCAGACAGGGCTCCTGGAGGGTGGCGGAGGCGGCAATGCCAACTCCTTTATTCATTACAGCCTCGCATACAAATAAAAATCTTTACAAGCTTGCTCCGAGCCTTTAAAAATGCCGTTTAGGACGTGTCATTTGTATTGTCTGACTCGGGCCGCTCCGCACCACGGCTGAGCTCAGGGGCGGTAAAATCTGCTCTCCACCTACAACCCAAATGAGTTTATTTTCTCTGCAGGGCCAGGGAAGCTCTCACCAGCTGTGACACCCCATTGCCCAGGGCAGAGCTCCCCTGCCCACTGCAGACATGGATTTGTAAATCCCCTTGTGGGCACCCTGGGGGTCTCACGGGACAGGGACACGGAGCCCTGGGGGATGCTGCTCTCACCAGGAGATCCTCCTGCCACCTCTGGTGTTCCCTCTTGGGACATCCCAGAGAGCGGCCGTGGCAGTGGCTGCGATGCCACAAACATCAGAGGAAGATGCAGAAGATTAAAGCAGATTAATCCCGGCCAAACCCTTCGGTTGCTCGGCGAATGCCAAGGCGTGAAAGCTCTGACTTCGGAGGTGCACATGGAAACTCTCCACCGAGAGGAATTAATTGCAGCAGCACTGGCCCATACTGTGAAGATTTTTTCATTAAATGCTCAGACGAAGCTTTCTGCTTCTTCCTCCTCTTGGTGAATCTTATTGTGATTAAATTAAAGGAATTCTTGTTAAAATGTTAGTATCCTACCAAGACCATTTGTTGTTTTTCTCAGCTGCCTCTGGTCTCTTTACAGACTCCGCTGCCTTTTCCTAACATTTTCCAGCTCTTCCCCCTCCGTGCTGCCCTCCCCCCTGTTTCTGAGGCGAACTGGAAAGTTACAGTTGTGGTTGAGCCGTGGCTGCGGGCGGTGAGTCACGGCGAGGATCCCCACTCACAGCTCGTAAACAGGAGGGAGAAACACGAGCTCCTGCCCGGGGCTGTGCCCGGGGGGCTCTCACCGGGGTGGGGATGGGGCAGGGAGGGGGATGGAGACACGATGGGGGTGAGAATGTGGATGGGGACTGGGGACGGGGATGGAAACATGGGGATGGGAACAGGGGCAGGGAGGGGGATGGACATGTGGGAATGGGGATGGGGAT
>VZDJ01000274.1:3083285-3188740 GCA_008694505.1 Cyanoderma ruficeps | reverse complement strand
CTGGCAGTGTCCTGTTCTTGGCCCATGCTGCTCCCACCGCTGTGCACGTGGCCATTCCCAACCTGTGTCCCAACCTCCCTGCATCACAGAATTGCTGCACAAAGACCTTCCAGTGACGTGACAGCAGTGCCTAAAAGCTTGCTTCAAAAGCTATGGAAAAGTAGAAGAGTGATAGGGGGATTTTTTCCACAGCTAAGGAAAAAAAAAATGCTCATTTGTGGGCATTTTCCATTCAGGAGCATCCTGTGCAAATGCATTGTTCCTCTTTGAATTCCTCGGCATATGGCATTCTGTGCTGTTAGAGTTTAATATTCTTTTCATTACCGATATCTAATACAGACAAGTCTTGAGGGTTACACAAAACATATGTGAGCCTAATTTGTTTTTACTGTGCCACATGGTTTTACTCCCTGCATCATTCAGTTTGTCTTTTCTTTTTTTTTTTGGAATCATGTGATCAGCAAAAACTTAATGCTATTTTTAAGCCTGGTAAGAAAGTGAAAAACACATTTACCGTGACTGCAGAGGAAGAGGAGTGTAGATTCCCCTCTGCAAAAGTAGCTGTTATAGCCTGATAGTGAAATTACACTGCTGCTGTGTAAAAATGGCATCACTTTGGCAGTGCAGTTTGTCAAAGCAGCCTGGAAGGAGAATCCCTGAAAATTCTGGGCTTGGAGTGATTGATCTGGCTGAGACAGATGAGATTGGGTTTCACAAATAGGCAGATCTGGGGTGACAAGCCACCTTTCTGTGAGGGAACTCACTTTCTTCCTGCCCCTCATCCTTCTCCAACTTTTCCTCACCTGACACCTCTCTGGAAAGGTGGGCATTAATTTATTGCATAAATCATCTCTAATGCTCCTTTTTACCCCTCAAATTGTATTTTGGCACCCATACTCATGTGGAGGATACAGAAATCTGAGTCCCTGCTGGTTGTGGTCCCCAAGCCAGCAGTGAGGAATCCCTGCCTGGTTCTCTGCTCTGCAGTTGTGTCCCCAGTCAGCCACACAGGTTGGGGTTGAGTTTATTTGGGAATTTGGGAGCCTGGGAATGAGCAGAGCAGGGAACAGGAGAGGGTGGGTGGCTGTGTGCAGGGAGCCTCTCTGCTGCTGGGACAGACGGGCTACCAAGCTGTCACCTGCAAGGGCAGAGATGCTCCGTGCCACACAGGCAGGTCCCTGGACATTGGAATAACCAATCTCAGACCACAACCAGCCTCAGGTGAAGGTGGATCTTTAGCCCAAATCTGAGCCCTCTGACCCTTAGTGATGGAGATCATCAGAAAAGGAGAGGATATGTGCTCACCCACTGCTGGGGCAGAGGGAGAAAGGTGTTGCCCAGCTCTGTGCTCCCCTTTCAGAGGTTGTTGGCTCCCAGGACTGGTTGCCCCAGCCCCTGAGCCGGCTCTGGGCTGGTGTGGCAGCACCATCCTGCTGCCAGCCCAGTGCCACATGCCCAGAGCCTGCTGCAGCAGGTCAGGGAAACCTGAGCCCTGGCAGCTGGTGCTGCCAGAGAGCTCCAGCCATCCCCAAACACAGGAAATCCTGGCGCTGCCACACGCCGCATCCTCCCTTCCCACACATGTGCCTTGTTAGCAGCGTCAGGAGCCTCCAGCTCGTGGGTGACTGCTAACCACAACCACCAGCATTAACCTCCTGCTTGGAGGTCATTGCAACAACCCACAGAAATGCCTCGGAATTGGGCTATATTGAAAGAAGCTGGTGCATTCCTGAAATAATTAAAAAAAAAAAAAGAGGGAGAAAAAAAAAAGGCAAAAAGCCGCTTTATTATTGATGTATTTGAGCCTTTGAGAATTCTGGAGTAGAGTAATAAAACTGTTGTGGACATCTGGAGCTTCCAGGGCAGGAACCCCAGAGTGGCTGTGGTGTAGGACAGCTCCATTAATGGGCTGAGGTCATGGCTGCTGCTCTCTGCTGCTTCTCTGCTGCTCAATCACAGCAGTCGTGTGCATCCAGATGATCCTCTGGGGGCCAAGGAATCCAGCGTGAAAACTATCCTGCCATCCCAGGAGGAGCCTGGCCTGAAAGGTGGAGCCTGGAGCAGCATATAAAAGCTAAGGAGGCATTAAATCTTACATCAGATAGCATGGATGGAAGGGCAGAACGGGATGGAGGGGCAGAAAAAGATGGAAAGGCAGAACGGGATGGAGGGACAGAAAAAGATGGAAAGGCAGAATGGGATGGAGGGACAGAAAAAGATGGAAAGGCAGAACAGGATGGAGGGACAGAAAAAGATGGAAAGGCAGAACGGGATGGAGGGACAGAAAAAGATGGAAAGGCAGAACGGGATGGAGGGGCAGAAAAAGATGGAAGGGCAGAACGGGATGGAGGGGCAGAAAAAGATGGAAAGGCAGAACGGGATGGAGGGACAGAAAAAGATGGAAAGGCAGAACAGGATGGAGGGACAGAAAAAGATGGAAAGGCAGAACGGGATGGAGGGACAGAAAAAGATGGAAAGGCAGAACGGGATGGAGGGGCAGAGCAGGATGGAGGGGCAGAACAGGATGGAAAGGCAGAACGGGATGGAGGGACAGAACAGGATGGAAGGGCAGAACAGGATGCCACAGCAGCTTTCCCAGTGTGAATCTCTCTGTTTCTTCCAGATGGAAAACTCTAGAACCTGCCATCAAGTGTCACTGTGGGACCCCCAGTCTGCTCAGCAGAGGCTGGATGCTGTGGGGGAGTGCCCCACACATCTGTGTCAGACACATCCACCATAAATAACCCACCGTGCTGGGGGACCTGGGCCCGCTGTGCTCCTCTGGGTCACCAAACATTGGGTCCAGCAGCTGGTCCTGTGTCATGGAGCACATTAAAACCACAGCCTTTGGCTGCACACGGGGCCTGGCCTTCAATGGGTTAAGGGTGATTTGAATGATTCCTTTTGTTTAGATTCATTTCAGGTTTCGTGATTTCTGTTATTGCTGCATGAAATCACTCACAGGCGCTCGAGGTGGGGTGGGTGCTCGGAGAGAGGGAGCAGATGTGAAATAATTGGAAGCACAACTGCAGCCACAGCAAGTGCTGCCCGGCTCTTCCAGGCCCAGGGTGCCTCTAAAGCTTCAGCAAACCCCGTTTGGAAATTGCACTGGCCATGGGGAGAGCCTGGGAGTGGGAGGGCACGGCAGGGTGGGCTGCAGGGACAGCAGATCTCTGCCCTTCACTGAGTTCTGAAGTTCTGCTCATCCAGGCTGGTGCCCCAGTGCTCCTCGGCTTGGCTTTGAGGTTGGGTCACTCTGATTTTCATTCAGCTCGGAAATAAAGCTGGAAAATACGGGAATTGCTGCAAAAAAGGTGAATTCAGTCTGTCAGGAATNGACCTGCTCCAGCTGCCCAGGTGTGACCGGGCCCATGTGGGAAGGTCACCTTGAGGGCAGCCACTGCCTGGGGGTGTGGGCTGGGAGCCGTGAGAGAACTGTCCTCTCCCATTCCAGAGGTGAGTGCGAGATGCTCTGCTGTCCGTCAGCAGCTCTTCCCTGGGCTCAGGGCAGAATCTGCTCCTTCCCCCACCCGCAGAGCTGCTGTGATAACACACGTCCATGCCTGGCACAAGCTCACCAGGACCTGCCTTGTTCCCGAGGCCCGGGCAGAAGCTGCTGCTCCTCCAACACCCACAGAGAGGGTCCTGTCATGCTGGGACGTGCTGATGCCAGGCAGAGCAGGGCTGATTGCGACGTGCCCCAAACCTGCTCCTCGTGCCGCCAGAGGGGTGAGAACCAGGAGGCCACACAATGAAAATTCAAAGCAGCCCAATGCAATAACCAGCTGGAGCTGCAGGTGCTAATGAGATTGTGTGGCGGCCGTTGTTCCCCAGCCTGAATCTGTCAGGAGCTCTCTGGACCCCACCATGGCAACATTGGCTTTAATGAAAGAATCTCTGCGTGGCACCGGAGGGCAGATTCGCCCGTCCGGGATCTGTGGCACTCGCCGAGTCACGAGACAGTCTGTCTCTCTCCAGAGATTAGGCTGTGGGAATCTCTCAGGTTGCTTGGCACAAGGAAACGGGGGAACTTCTGTGTGAATCTGAAGAACGTAGTTCATTAACTTTTCTCACTCTGCCTTTGGCCCAGATGCAGAGTGTGTCCGGGGGCTCACACCCCAGGAAGGCGACAAGGCTCAGGGTTAATTAAGGAGCTGACATTCCCAGAACCTCACTCTCCTGGGAAAGCATCCTGGTGCTGGAAGCCGCTGGTTTCCAGAGCTGCCGGTGCGGCCAGAAGGGTTCCCAGAGTGTCCCCAGCCTCCCCCGCCTGCCTTTGAGGGGGGCAGTGGGTGACATCTCACTCCTCACTCTCTGTTGCTGCACTGGAAAGTCACATCCACCAGCAAACCCCTTGTCATGGCTGGAGAAACCACATGTCTGTGTGTCTGCGTGTCTGCGTGTCTGTGTCTGCGTGTCTGCGTGTCTGTGTGTCTGTGTGTCTGCATGTCTGTGTGTCTGTGTGTCTATGTATGTGTGTATCCATATGTGTGTGTCCTCACACACATGTGCATATCTGCGTGTGTCCATCTGTGTGAGTGTGCACACGTGTGTGTCTGTCTGTGTCCCTCTGTGTGTGTGTCCATGTGTGTGCACGTGTGTGTGTCCATCTGCATGCATGTTTGTATCTCTGTGTCTATCTATGTGAGTGCATCTGTTCCCACGTGTGTGCCAATGTGTGTGCATACGTGTGTATATGTGTCCATGTGTGCACATATGTGTGTGTCCATGTGGGTACATGTGTACCTGTGTGTGTGTCCATGTGTGCATGTGTGTGTCTGTGTCCATGTGTGTGCATATGTACCCATGTGTGTGTGCACACGTGTGTGTCCATGTATCTGTATCTGTGTGTATTTGTGTCCGTGTGTGTGCACGAGTGTCCATGTGTGTATCTGTGTCTGTGTATGTCCTTGTGTGTGTATGTGTGTACTTGTGGGTGTATCTGTGTCCGTGTGTATCTGTGTCTGTGTGTGCACATGTGGATATCTGTGTGTGTGTCTGTGTATCTGTGTCCATGTGTGTGTACCTGTGTCCGTGTGTGTGTGTATCTGTGTCTGTGTGTGCACGTGTGTGTGCCCATGTGTGTATCTGTGTCTGTGTGTATCTTTGTCCATATATGTCCATGTGTGTATATCTGTGTCCCTGTGTGTCCATGTGTGTGTATCTGTGTCCCTGTGTGTCCATGTGTGTATCTGTGTCCCTGTGAGTGCACACGTGAGCACACACGTGTGTGCACGTGTACCCAGGTGTGTGTGTTCATCCCGTCCGGACTCGAGGGGTTCATTTTTGGCCGTGGGGCCGGCGCTGTGGGACTCGTGGCCATCCCTGCCCACCCGGCAGCCGGGATCCGCGCGGGCTGGAAGGAAATTTTGGAGCAGCACCAGGGAAGGTGATGTGTCTGCCCTGTCCTGCCACAGCATGTGGTTCCTCTTCCAAAATCCCTGCACTTCCTGCAACCTGGTCCACTGAACCAAAATATCTTTCGAAAGAAATCTGGAAATAGACTCCAACAGTATCAAAACATCCTGTTTCGACATTTTCTGAATGAATCACTTTGATTTTTTTTTTTTTTTTTGTTTGGAATGACCTCGCTGCCTTTTTTCGGTACAGAAATGGATTTTGTTTATCGACAAGTTGTAACCAAACAAAGTAATTGATTTTTGCCTCACTGAAACATCTCAACCCCCCCTCCCCCAAATCTTCTTTGAGGTTTGGTTTGCTGTAACGGAGTATTTCTAAATATTATAGTTTTGTTTCAACTCAGAGCCGGATTTTGCAATCCCGACAGAGCCGGTCAGTCCGGCTGTGCAGTGCTGGGCACATCCTGCTGGGACTGGGGCAGAGCCGGGGGGTCTCAGCAGGGGCAGCCCTGGGTTGGGGACATCACCGAGCCCCCCAAGCCCAGAAGTCACCACAGGCTCCTACCTGGGGCTGGGGGTGATGGGGCTGAGGGTGATGTGGCTATTAGCACTATTTGACAACTTGTCAGGGTTAGAAAGCCCATCATAAAACCCTCCGAAATGAGCAGTTTTTGTGTGTGTGTGTGTGTGTGTGAGAGTTAAGCTTTTCTGCCCCAACCAGGAACAGATGTCTGAACTGGTTGATGAATTGGAAACATCTGAAACAACTTTCCAAGCCGAAGTACAATAAATATACCTTTCATCACGATCCCTGCAAGAGGGTTTTAGAGGCAAAAATCACTGAAGTGTTTAATACGGACCGTGGTGAAGAATCATTATAACAAATGAACCAAATTAAATGAGAATTTCTCCCCATTTCAGTGACTTTGCTGGGACACCAGGTAACACCTCCTGAGCTGGCAATGGGGGTCTCTCCTGCCAGCCTTCTCGAATTGCTCTTCCCTGGTCTCATACTGTCACCTCCCTAAGTGCAGGAGGATGGAGAAGTGAGGCCACCCCAGAGGGTGTGGGGCCCCAAAGAGCACCCAAGCTCTGCCCTGGCTGCATGGGCAGGAACCAGGGGTGGGCAGCTGCCATCTCCCAGGACAACTGGACCCACATCCACCAGCAGGACAGACAGAGGCAGATGCATCCCTGGTTCCTCTGGAGCCTTTCCTGATGCTTCAGCATCACCAAAGGGGCCACAGCTCTTCAACCACTGCCCCTGACACCTGCCTTGCCCCCTGAGCCACCGGTGCTGCCACAGCCCAGCACCTCCACACCAGGGCGGGATGCAGGGGGAGGCTGGGGCTGACCCCCGGGGTGGCACCTGGGGCTCTGTGGCTGCCCAGGAGCCAGCCTCATCCAGCCCAGGAACAATCAGCAAAGCATTCTCGTGCCTCAGTGCCAGGAACATCTGTCAGAGCCTGCGGGCTGCCTGCCAGGGTTCAAGTGCTGCCATTCCAGCGCTGATCCCGCGACCTACAGAGATGAGGATCTTTCAGCAGGAGTCGTCAGAGAGAGTTTATTTTTCCGTGCTTCCACTTGGTTTATTCCACTGAGCAAAGTTGTGTCCTATTGATTTATTCTGAAATCACATTTATTTTCCTTTAAGAAATAAACCCCAGTATTTCTTCTTTCAAAATTCACGTGGGCTGCACAGGATCTGAGGGTCAGATTTTCAAGCGTGAGCACATCCATGGAAGCTCCCACCTGAGCCTGTAACTTCCTTTGCACATGGGAACACGATATGAGACTCTGTGCTGGTGCTCCCGAGTGCAGAGAGATGCAGGAGGCTCTGTGCTCCAGGGGAAATTCACTCCTGCTCCCCTTGTGACTCTCCACTGTGCCTCCACCAAGGAAAAGACAGAAAAAAGGGATTTCAGAATCATCCCTGAGAGCTGTAAACATGGAAACAGAACAGGGACCGAGGCCACAGTGGGGTCTCTTTGGCTGTGCTCAGGGACTCACAGTGCATCCCCTGGTCTGGGTGGAGCTGCCAGTGCCTCCAAGCCCCAAGCCCCAGCTGCCACCATCCCATCATCACCCCGGTGGGAAAAGGTGGAAATGATACTGTGGGGTTTTTGTTGGACACTCGCTGGCACACACTGACCCTCTGCCAACACCTGACCATGGACCCCTGCCCTGGAGAGGGCACTGGGCTGTGACACCATCCCTGTCCCTGGGAGAGCTGTGTTATGTAAGAGCTGGGCACCGGCTTTGTGCAAACACAGTATCAGGATGGCTACAGCATGGCCTACAAGTGCCTTGAGCAGAGTGAGTCACCAGAACATGACTCAGAAACAAAGGAGACACCTTTGATGTCTCCGTTCCCCAGGGCCCCTCGAGCTGGTGGCGTGGTGAGGCCTGGGGAGTGCTGGGGCTATCACAGATGTCACTAATGGGATACTGATGCTTCTGCCACACCACGAGGCCCTGGTGCCCCCCCCGCCAAGGAATTACGGCCAGGGATCCACGGCCTCCAGCTTCCCTGCCTGAAACTTCCTTCCCTGGGGCCTGTTGGCCAATTCCCACCCGTGGCAACAGATCAGCTTTTCCTTTTGCTGGGGATCAGGGGCTGAGGGACACGGACGTGACACCCACACGTGCATCAGGGGTTTGAAGTGCTGCCTCGGGTGATTAGAGTGAGGTGCAGCCGGGCTCCAGGTGTGGGGGCTCGGCAGGAGAACCAACACAACCTGAAGCAACTTTCTCATTTGAGAAAAGAATATTTTGGAAGCCACCACCTCCCTCCACTTGCCAGCGAGTTTAGAGTTTCATAAAGTCAGCCTGGTAATAGGTTACAAATGTACCTATCAGTTTTACATTTGTTTTCATTCAGGCTCAGTGAGTCTCCACCAAACCTGCCGATGGCAGGGAAGGGAACAGCCCCCCCCAGTCCCCCAGTCCCCTTTCCCTCCCTGCTCCCCTCCCAGCACTCCCACAAGTGAATTGTTCTTCTATAATCTAAACCAACACTTCTCTCCGGCAAATTGGATTTCGGTTAAACCCTGTGACTTATGTGCAAATCCTGACAGCAGCTCGCCTTGCGCAAAGCTCCCTGCGGGGCGCGGAGCCACCGCGGGCACGCGGAGCCCCAGCCGGCACAGCTGCTCTCCATCAGTCCCACCCCAAAATCCCGGCCACTGCAGCCCCCATGGCTGCTGCTGCACCCCAGACCCTGGCCAGACCCTGGCCAAAGCACCCCTGGCCAGGGGCACCCCGGATCCTGGCCAGCACACCCCTGGATCCTGGGATTTGTACCCCCAGCTCTTTGGGTACTGCTTTTACAGTTCTCAGGCATTGTACCCCAGATCCTGGGGGATGCACCCCCTGTCCTGGGTGTTGTTCACCAGATCCTGGCCAGCACACCCCTGGATCCTGGGAGTTGTGCCCCCAGCTCTTTGGGTACTGCTCTTACAGTTCTCAGGCATTGTACCCCAGTTCCTGGGTGATTCACTCCCTGTCCTGGGTGTTGCACCCCAGATCCTGGTCGATGCACCCCCTGTCCTGGGTGTTGTTCACCAGTTCCTGGGTGATGTACCCGCTGTTCGGGATGTTGCACCCCAGATCCTGGCCAGCCCACCCCCAAATCCTGGGAGTTGTACCCCCAGCTCTTGGGAACCACTCTTACAGTTCTCAGGAATTGTGCACCAGATCCTGGGTGATGCACTCCGTGTCCTGGATGTTGTGCACCAATTCCTGGCCAGTCCAGGATCCATCCTGGCCAGCCCAGGATCCATCTCCCCTGGATCCTGGGAGGTGTAGAACTGTACCCCCAATTCTTGGGCACTGCTCTCACAGTTCTCAGGCATTGTACACCAGACCCTGGGTGATGCCCCCCTGTCCTGGGTGTTGTACACCAGTTCCTGGGTGTTTCACTCCCTCTCCTGGGTGTTGCACCCCAGATCCTGGACGTTGCACCTTAAATTAAGCAGCAGAAAGCCAATCCCAGCAATGAGAAAACCAGCAAAGCCTGAGTTCAAAGAGCCTTGTGCTGATGTTGGAAATGCAGAGTATAAACGTTATGTGGCACAAGGCGTGGTGGGCACTGGCTGAGGTCATAAAAGGTTTTTTTTCTGAGCATTACTGGATTTTTGAAGCTGTAATAAAGTGCAGTTCCCAGAGGAGTCAATCGAGCAGGTCTTGTCTGGATCGTGTGAAACTGAAGCTGAGCAAAGTCACCCATTTCTAATTCAGTTACATGGTGATTACATGGGCTCTTGGCTGAACAGCAATGAGGGGTTTTATTTTCTGTGATGAATGAGCATTTTTAGTGTCTGAAGTAGCAGCTGTCACACAGCTCATACTTTTGCCAAGAAAGTAATTCAGAGGGGAAAGATAAATTTTAACTCAACTTCTTTTTTATTTTAAGATTTAGCATCAAAGAGTAAAAGAAGAGCCCCCAGTCCTCAGGATCCAGCCACAGCCAGGTGTGGATGCTGCCACCACTGCACAATCCCCTGGGACTTTCTGGTGATGTCACCTCCCAGCCTGTTCCACATGTCACCTCAGCCCTCCACCTTCCCATGGCCTCTGTCCATCCCTCCATCCATCCATCTGACCCAGGGCATTGGACACACAGCAGCTCTGGGGTTTTTTTTTGCTGCAGCTCCCCAATGCCTGAGCAAGAGCTTCATGATAAGATCCACTTCTTGACTTACTCTGAGATGTTACTGGATCTCTCGTGATTGACTCTGCTGCCAAGAGTTCCCTGATGAAAAAAAAAAAAAAATCTATTTAATTTTGTCGTCTGTTAGCAATTGAAGTTGAAGAAGTGGTGTTCAGCTCCATTGTTTTCAGCCCATGGTGTTCGTGTGGAAGGTTCCTTTGATTCAGGATGCTGCAGACCAGGAAGGAACTGCAGACACTGTGCAACAGCACTTTGGTGAAAACACAGATAATTGATCAGGAGCTGATTGCAGCAAGATACCAATGTTGTTGTTTATTTAAAGGGATGTCATCAACTTAAAATTCATGTTTAATTTATCAGTGGATTCACATGCTAAGGCTGGAGAGATTTTGCACTGAGTCCAAGAGAATGAGATCAGGAGCGGGTGGTTTTCCCTGTCTCACGTCTCCTTCACTTTATGCTCTTGACTTCATCTCTGCTGTATCTGCACTCCCTTAGAGCACAGACCTCGTGGAATCCATGCTGGAGTAAAACCAAACACACAATGCTGTGCATGGTCTGTGTTCAAAGCTTCCCCAGCACCAGCACTGCCCTCGTGGCAGGTCACACCTGGCACTCAGGGCTGGAGTGCCCAGCAGGAGCAGATTATTGTAGCCAGCCCTCCAGAATCCCAGAAGGCTTGGGGTCATGGGTGGTTTTATCCTCCCCCTCCTCTCTCTGAATTTCATTTCTGGTTTGCATTAATCAGCTTCATTGTTCCAATCAGAATATCTACAACACAAGCAGCAGAGACAGCATTTGTCTCTCGGAGCTGGCTCTGGGTGTGGGAGGGCAGGTGCTGGGGCAGTGCAGTGTTGCAGATGCCAAGCCCCAGGCTCTCCCTTGCTCCACATCCTCCCCAATATGCAGCTCTGCAGCCAGGCAGGGAGAGGAGCACCAGGAGCCCTGACAGGTGCAGGCAGGACGGGACACGTGTGATGAGCTGGGGTTGTGTGAGGCTGCAGGGCTGAGCCCTGAGCCCAGCCAGGCTGCAGGGACAGCTCAGCCAGGCTCTCCTGAGCCCTGAGCCCAGCCTGGCTGCAGGGACAGCTCAGCACAGGCTCTCCTGAGCCCTGAGCCCAGCCTGGCTGCAGGGAGAGCTCAGCACAGGCTCTCCTGAGCCCTGAGCCCAGCCAGGCTTCAGGGACAGCTCAGCACAGGCTCTCCTCAGCCCTGAGCCCAGCCAGGCTTCAGGGACAGCTCAGCACAGGCTGTCCTGAGCCTGGCCAGGCCCTCCTGAGCTCAGTTCAGGCTCTCCTGAGCCCGGCCAGGCTCTCCTGGGCTCAGCTCAGGCTCTCCTGAGCCCAGCCAGGCTGCAGGCACAGCTCAGCTCTCAGCACAGCCTCCCCTGGTGCCACTGCAGCTCGGCAGAGCAGGATCTCACTTCATTCCCCCTGACCAAAGGAGGAGCAGCCGTGCCGAGGCTGTGCTTTCACAAATGAAGTGCACGCTGTGCTGGCTGCTCCCTTTGCCAAAGGCTGCTGATGGGTGACCCAGGGCAGTGCTCACGATCTGGTGTTTTCCTGATTTCACCAACTTCCTCCAGTAGTTTATTGATACCCAGCGGCAGCCCAGAGCAGAGGTCAGGCCTGCTGCTGGCACGGGGCAGACACACAAAGAGATTTCCCTGTGTCACAAGGAACTCAGCTTTCCTGCACATGGCCTGGTTTGGGTTACAGACCAGCTTGTAGAAATGCAGCAAAACCTGCATCCACTTCTTGAGGCACAGCCACCAGCAGCAGCTCCTGGAGACCTCATGGAGGAAGGAAGGAAGGAATGATGCTCCACCAGCACCATGTCCCCCACATGTCATGTCTGGTGTTATTTATCCGCCTTGAAGTGTCAGCACAGACACTGGTGGAGCACTTAACGTTCTGAACTTGGCCCACAGACTCTGCAGTGACATTAAGCAAATCTGCTTCTTATTGTTATTGATCTGTTTAACGAAGCAGCAGGGACAGCTCCA
Organism: Cyanoderma ruficeps; assembly: GCA_008694505.1. Classification (NCBI taxonomy): domain Eukaryota; kingdom Metazoa; phylum Chordata; class Aves; order Passeriformes; family Timaliidae; genus Cyanoderma; species Cyanoderma ruficeps. The sequence goes on along the minus strand of VZDJ01000274.1, from coordinate 3,176,703 downwards.
TAATTAAGGTCAAGCTGTGTTGCGCTCAAAGTAAAACTCGTTGCAAACTCTCTCTGAAGTGTCATCATTTTCAAAAGAAAGTTCCTTCTGAGATTTTTACAAGAAAACTTCTTATTTAGGTTAGTACTTCCAGTGGAAATTTCCCTGAAGGGGAAGATTTTATAACCCAGGATCAAACAAAACAAATCCTCTCAAGCTGCGAAAATAACGACTAAAAGTGTCTATTAATCCTGAATAAAAATTGCTGAGTTTTTTTTTTTTTTTACTAGCTGTCCTGCTAGCTCTGAGGAGGCAGAGCAGGGGTGGAGGAGGCAAGAGGCAAGGAGAGTGTGCTGTGGGCAAGTGGAAGCAGCAATGGTCAGCGTGGCGTGGGCAGAGCTGTGAGTGTGGACCACGGGGATGTGGACACAGGTGAGTTGGGTGAGATGGAGCAGGAGGAGCACCAGGATCCAGCCAGTCTCACCAGGGAGGCCGGGGATACCCTCGGGGAAGGACAGAGCTGGGTGAGATGGAGCAGGAGGAGCACCAGGATCCAGCCAGTCTCACCTGGGAGGCCGGGGATACCCTCGGGGAAGGACAGAGCTGGGTGAGATGGAGCAAGAGGAGCACCAGGATCCTGCCGGTCTCAGCGGAGAGGTCGGGATACCCTCGGGGAAGGACAGAGGGGCGCTGGAGGATGCGGCACACCGAGCCAGGCACCCGCCCAGCGGGGCTGAGGCGGCTCTCACCGCAGGCTGGGGGCTCTGTTGGGACCCCCAGGGCCGTGGCAGGGCAGCGATGGGCATGAACTCCCATCTGGGCGTCCTGAGCTGGCCGGGAGCCCGCAGGCAGCGGCGGGACGGGCTCCCCTCGCCGAGCAGCGAGTGTCCCACGCACCGGGGACTGCCGAGCTTCCCCTGCCTGCGAGTGACATGATTAATGGGCTCATTACTGCAGCTTTCACTGCGCTGCCTGACACGCGCTCTCGTGCTTGTACACAACTGCCGAGCCCCGGCCGCCGTGCCAGCTCTGATTCATATGTCAATAAACAGCGGAAGGGAAGCGGGTTTCCCTGCCAAAGCAAACAAACTATCTTTTTCGGTCAGGGCTGCGGCATCCCGGTGAAACCGGTGGCGAGGGGCACGGTGCTGAGATTCCCCACCCTCCTGACCCTCCCCATGCCATACCCATGGGTCTGCAGCCCTTGGCAGGTGCAGGGCACCCTGGCCAAAAACGTCCCTGCAGATTCCTGTGCCCGTGGTGCCAGACACCTTACAGCCAGAAGTGGAAAGGGATGGGGGAATGTGTTGTTTAATGGTACTTTTATCAATAAAAAGGAATTATTGGACCGTATCCCTCCTGCAACTTTAATAAAGTCAAACGGGCAGTTTTGTCTTCTCTGCTTTTTCATTTATTTCTAATTCAGACCTGCACTGGGGTCAGATCAAGAATGCTTTTAACCTTTCCAGGAGGCCTGGTGGAGGCAGGATGGGCAGGAGGAGGCTGCGGGGCTCTCCAGCACCGTGGCACCCCGAGGACACCCCCTGGCACGGCACCAGGCCCCGGCTGGGAGCCCCGTCCCACGGCCCCTGGAGCCCCTGGCACACCTTCCCCCGGCAGGCAGCCCTTTCAGCAGCCAGTGTGCTGTCCCTGTGGGCCTCAGAGCCACACATTGATTCACACCAGCCAGCAAAATGGCTCGAGATGTAGGTCCTTGCAGCTTGAACAAATCCCACAGCACAGGTGAGAAGGGCAGAGGTGCTGGGGCAGACAGGGGTGCTGGGTGAGCCCAGGTCAGGGCACTGACAGAGCTTTAACACTTCCCCGCCCCAAACCCTGGCCGTGCAGACTCCTCCAGATCATATTCCACCCTGATTCGGTGGAAACAGCTGGATTTGCCAAAGGATAAAGGAAAGTGTTTTCCATTAACACATCTAACACCCCTGTTAGTGCAGCTCTGGCTGTACCAAAGTGCTAATGAGATTTCACTGTGACACCGCGGGAGGAGAGACAGTAATTGGGGCATTTTCTGTTCGTGGCTAGAGCGGCTGAATTAATTACTGGAATTAATCCTTCTGCAGGAGGCAGGAGCTCTCTCGTGAGGGGAAGCAGGAGGAAATGGGTAGATTTGGTGTGATTATCATCTGACTGAGGACAGGTGCAAGCCTAGGTGATAACAAACGTCGCTGTGGCAGCAGTGCTGGCGTGGGTGGCCTTGCTGGGGACAGAGAGCAGAGGGACAGGGAGGGCAGGCACAGAGAGCAGCAGGACGTGGGGACACTCTGAGCAACCTCAGCTCTCTCTTTAGTTCCTTGAAGGTTTTGTGTGTGCCATGCTCATTGTCCAGGGAGCATCTGGGTGGGCAAAGGTGGCCCTGGAGGAGGTGTTGGCCCCCAAAACCACTGACAGGGCACTTCCCATCCTGACACTGCAGGGCAGACCCCATGGGAGGGGGGTGGACTCTGCAGTTCTGCCCCCGTGGAGCAGCTCTGGCTCCCTTGGGAGAGCTCAGTTCCTAGGGAGGTGCCCCACGTTGCCCATGGATGTGCTGAAAACCTTCCCGAAAACCTTCCCTAGACGATTGCAGCTACACAGGGAAATATTTCTCATCTTAACAAATGAAAAAAGGGAAAAAATAAGGTGAGTGAATGTTGGGGTGTTTTTTTTTAATGACAATTTAATTGCTGACATCTGTGATAAAAGCTGGTTTTTTCCAAACTGGAATTTGTTTCTATCTCAGGATGAAGCAGAGATGCAGGGGCAAATTCTTTGGAAAGTCCCTTTGAGTCTCATCCAAGGAGGATGGGGAATGAAATGTGGCACATGTTAAACATGTAAATGAGGTACTGATTTACTGATTTATCTGTTTCTCGCATGAGATCTTCTTTGGCTGCATCAAAATTACTGTATTATTTATAAGTCTTAAACATTTAAAATTAGATGTGCGGTTTTAAAACAAAACATCAAAACCTTAACGCAAACCACATTGTTTCAATAAGAAATTATATTTAAAGAAAGCAAATTCAAAAAGTTTCTGTGCTGGATCAAACCTGCACCTCATGTGGTTCACATCCACGTTGGACCTATTCTGTAGGACTGGGTTCTCTTTGCAATGATTTGCAACAGCGAACTCAAAATAAACAGATCTGGTTTCATTCATGGAATATTTCCTTGTTATTGAAAAGCGTCATTTTCTGCGCTGTCCCTTGACATTTCTTGGGGAAATCCTGGAGACTCGTAGCTCACTGGAGGCACCAGGACACCCCAGTGGAGCCAGCAGCGTGATGTGCAGGCAGCTGCTCTCCTGCCCTGCTGCCAAGGGCTTGGGAGCTGCTGCTGCTCTCTCCGTGTGCAGCCCCCCCGAGGGTCCAGAACCTTCCCCGGGGCAGCTGCCCAGGCTGGGCTGCTTGAGAAAGGATTCAGAGGGATCTGCAGGGCACCATCACCCTCTGACTGTCCAAATGCAAGAAGTGTGATGAGCACTGCCAGCAGCCCCTCACGGTTTGCTCATTTAGGAGGTGTGGGCCTGCTGCTCTGGAGCCAGCAGAGCTGCACCTGCCGAGGAGATGGAAGGGCTGAAGCTGCTCTGGTCACTGATGCTGTGGAGCAGGGTGGATCGTGCCTCTGAGCGCTGTGGAGACTGGGATTGATGGCACAGCCACCTCCAGTTTCTGTGTTCTGCAAAGGGGGAGAACACTGATGCCTCTCACACCCCTTCAGGGGTCATTTATGGGCACCCCATAAACGTGTCATCAGTGGAACACAAACTACACGACAGTGAAATCAACCACAGGTAGTGCTGCTCCAGCTTGTTTGCACTTCCTCGGTAATTGCAGCAAAGATTACACGGAGGATGAAGGACTCTGGGGCCCCACAGCAGGGGACAAGGCTCACTGGGCAGGGCGGTGTGCTGTGGGCCCTGCTGTACCTATTCTATCACTCCACAGCGCCTAAAGTTCCCAAAAGGAGCAGCTTTCTCCCCATGAGGCTGGGAAGGATCAACACCCCTCTGAGCAGGAGAACAAACCCCTTGCCCAGTGCCAGGCTGGGGCTGGCAGCAGGCAGAGAGAGCATGGCATGGAGCTGTCCTGGTGTGAGCAGGGACCAGGGGCTGTGGGGCTGCCCCACTGCTGGGGGGCCAACAACAAGACAAAATATCCCCCCATGAAGGTGGAGCAGAGCAGAGAGTGAGCCGTGCCTCTGGTGCCACCAGAGCCTGTGCTGGCGTGTCCCAGATGTCACTGCCTATTGTCACCGTGGGGGTCCGTTGTCAGTCCCTGCCCAGTGGTCCTGATGTGTTTTTTTCACTTGTGTTTGTCACAATGAGTCAGCATTACCCTCGTCCCTCCATCCTTCTCCGCACTGGGAATCTGACTGGAGGACAGGAAGCGTTTGCTAACACCCCATTTAATGCACATTTTTCTGAGAGCGATGGAGGAGCTTAGGGGAAAAGCATGAACTGCAGGAATTGCTCATTTCATTTCCTGTGGTTTCATCATTTTTGTTGCTTACCAGTTTTGCATTTCAAAAAGCTTGTGGTTTCCCTACAGCCCTCGTCTGAGGGGAGGCCACAGTAGCACTCTGAGCTGACATGAGATCACAAACAGAAATAATACGATGGGAACCGGCGTTCTGAGCTGTGTGAGAGAGAAACACAACCCTCCCTCCGGCTGTGCACGGCCAGGTGAGGCAGCAAAGCAGCAGCCCCAGTGCAGCAGGTCACCTGGAGGGTCGGGGAGGGATGGTGTGGGTGTTTGCTCACCAGGGGCAGGCAGCCCATCGCTGCTGACAGATCACAGAGCACAAGGGGACACAGCAGCACGGGGAGGGGACAGGAGTGGGGCACTGGGTGCCTCTCCCTCCCCTCTTTGAGCAGGTTTCTGTCTCGCTGGGCCCAGTGCAGCCAGTGCTCCTGAGCTCGAGCTGGGCTCTGCTCACCACCCAGTCTGGCCCATCCCCATGGGCTTGGAACCTGACCTCTGCTATCAGAGTTAAGTGGGTGACCATGGAGATTTGTCCTGTTGCAGCTGACGGACGGTTCAGGGACATCACCCTGCTGTCTGGGGTGGCTTTGGGTCAGGTCTGTGACAGCCAAGCTCCAGCCTCAGGCCCTCTGCAGGAGCAGTGCTGGCCGACATTGTAATGTGTCCCCAAGTGCCACACTGCAGTGATCCACAGGTCACATGGACTGGGTGCAGTGACAGCTGTGAACATCCTCCTCTGGAGACTGCCGAGGAGCCAGCTTGTGTTTACTGAAAATAAACTTTCAGAGGTAAAGAGAAGCCTGTTGGTGAGAAAAATAGTTTTGTGAGCTCAGAATTTATAGCCTCCCTCCATAAAGCTGTCCAGAATCTGTGGATCTTTCCTTCAGATACTCATGTTAAAATAATTTTCGTTCTGTTAAATGAAAAGTGCTTTAAGTTTGGCAGGGTTGTGCTGCTCATGCTCTCACCACTTAATAAATAATACTTTATAATAACAGCTCAGAATAAAACAAAAAAAAAGGGGGGGGAGGGGGGGCCAAGGTCTGTGCAGAGCTCTCCTTATTGGCTATAAATACCTCTCGTCATGATGTCAGCCTCCCTGACAGAGCATCTGCCCAAATCACTACCACATGTGCAGCCAGGGCTTGGGCTTTACCTGGACTTTCCACTTAGTGAGTAATGTGGCTCTCAGTGCTGGCAGCCCTCACATGACTGGGGGCTGCAGACTCCTCTCCGCTTCCCCGTGAACCACTCACCAATATTGGACAGTGCAGTTTCATCAAGTTCTACTTCCCCCAAAACTTTTTCATCCGCTAAATAAAAATCACTTCACACTTTCCTGAATGTCTCCGATGTGATTTAATTCAAAACACTCAGCCACAGGAGCAGGAGAGGGATGAGCACTCCTCACCCAGACAGAAACCAGAACCCTGTCAGGCTGGAGTGAGACGGCCTCGTCGCTGGGAAGGCACTGAAGTGTCAAGAAACAAACTTCTTGCAGCAGAAGATACTTCACTCCAACTGTTTGAGGCTTGCTGCAGCATTGCAAAACGGGCTCTGTGGCCTGAGACGCCCTCCTTGAGCCCCAGGGAGCAGGCAGAGAGGGCTGGGGGCCCCTGCTCTGTCTGCCTCACCTGGCAGGAGAGGCAGTGTTTGGGATGGGGAGGGGCCGGGCGTGTGGTCAGGGATGAACCTGGAGCACCACAGCCCCCACTGTGTGCTCCCAGGAACGCTGAGGACCAATAATACCTTTTAATGAAGGGGTTGAATTGACGGGATGTGCTCAGACGCGGGCTGGGTGTGACAGAGCCCGGGGACAGATGTGTCCCTGGCCCCGCGGAGGGCAGAGCACGACCCCTGCTCCCTGCAGGGCTCAAAGAGCTTTTCCTCCCCGCCTGGCCCTGCGCCCACGACTCCAATTAGCCCGCTCTGTGAAGTGGTTTGGGGAGGCAAAGCACAGTCAAACCCAGCGGAGCCGAGCACCAAAGAGCAGGAGGACGCGTCCACATGCGGCGGCTGCTCCTCTCATCGCCCCCCTTTGCCTGCCCCGACCCGGCCGCACACGCCCGGCGCTGCCACCGGCCAAAAAACCTCGAGAACCGGGAGTGTGATAACCCCTCGCCCACACCTCGCCGCAGGAAAGTGTTTCTAGAAACGCTTTTGGCGTTTTTCTGGCAGCAGCGCGGGCTTGGAGCCCACGGGGAGCGGCTGCTCCTGAGCCCGCCGGGGTCTGTGCGGGTGCTCGGGTCGGGGACACTCCCGTGGGTGTTTCCCGAGTCGGGACAAGGACACTCCAGGCATGCGGAAGGGCGGCTACAGGCTCCGTTATCCAGCCCTGGCCCCAGCTTTTGTGTTAGTGGGAGGGAAATCTCCGAGGATTTGGCTCGCAGCAGACAATGATGCCATGAGCGCAGTTGTTTTTTTTTTTTTTCCCCTCAGTGCCAATGAGTCTAACCTAATAAAAGGGGGAAATTTCCACTGACCGCAGGGGAGCGGGATGGTGGAGACGGAAAAAAGAGGTGGAAAATTATTTATGACAGTGTAATTGCGTTTGAGACAACTCGTATCCAGCCAAGATTCCACAAGAAATTTAGGAAAGAACAACTTTAGGTCAATCTGATTTTTTTTTTTTTTTTGTCCTGTGTGTAGGGGGTGGAAACTTCCCTTCTGAAAACTGGACTCTGCAACCATATAAGAACTCATAATCAAAATTAATGTGGAAAATAAATCGCTGGCTGGCATCTCTGCCAGTGACAGACACTCGCTGCAGCTCTGCTGTCCTGAGACAGCAGCACGTCCCAGCGTGCCCAGCCCTGCCAAGCTGGCATCTCCCTCTGGTTCCCTTAAAATCGCCTTTTATTGTCCCCAGGGCTGGAGGGAGGAACAAAAGGATGCCAGAGCTGTGGGCAGGGTGGCAGTGGCCAGGCAAGGAGGGGTCTGCTCACAGCCTGGCTGAGGGCAGGGCTCCACGCTCCCCTCCTGGCCATGCCCCATCCTCAGGGGCCCCCAGCACCTCCCTGGGGGGCAGTTCTGGAGCTGTGGGGGTTTCATGCCCCAGCAGACACTGAGTCACTCTCCCTGTGGCCTCCTGGAGCTCCTGGCACCATCAGCTGCTCCCTGGCCAGCACAAGGGCTCAAACTTTGAGTAAATTATGAGTATGTGCTGCTCCCTGGCTCCGGCTGGGCTGCTGGGCTTCACACATCCAAACTGTTCTCTGCCACCAAGGCAACCAGAAACCTTCATTTTTTTTTTCCAATACAGGTGAGACTCAATGATAAAATTAAATTGGAGAAAAATTCCTACTGTGCAAGAGCCTCTCTCAGCTTGTTTGTTGGAGTCCAGGAGTTGGAGCTTTCAGAAAACCCACCAGTTCCTGAAAAAGAAGAAAAATGGCACCGTTTTTACAGCCAGAGCTGTTTGTTCTCTTCAGCAGAAACCTGGGGCTGCAGAGGAGTCCTGTGTGCCAGCGGGGCACTGAGAGGGCTCCAGAGCTGTTGTCTGTGCACAGAGGGATTCCTGAGTTTTAACCTGGCTTTGTTAGAGAATGTGCTGCTAATTCCAGTGGTAATTTTATTATGTGTCATTTCCCTCCATTATTTGGTTCAAAAGATGAAGACTAAACGTAGGTTTTAAAATTATCCAGATTTCAGATCTTGCCTCTGGGAAAGCTTCAATCTCATCTTTTGTTTTCATTTCTGGATTTTTGCAGGTCTGCAAACGTGTTGGTTTTAATAATGCAGCTGCAGGACAGATTAAAAAAAAAAATCAAGCATTGCTGGCATTTAATATCTCTAATCCAGCAGTAAGACAAGTCTGCCGATGGTTTACTTAATGTCCAACAGCCTTTTCTGATTAAGCAAAAGGTTTGAAGTGATTATAGTTTATTTACAACAAAAGTGGACTTAAATGAGAGTTAATTCCTCCCCCTCCTCCCTCATTGGGCCGGGTGCCAGTCACCATGTGTCTGCTTCCCTCCCTCCTCAAGAGCATCCACAGAAGCCGTGGCAGATGTTCCCACCAGGCTCTCCAAGAAGAGGTTCTCCTCCAGGAATGGGGGAGCCCCTGGGGCCCCCGCTCAGCCCTGGCACCATCTCAGGTGGAGCTTTGTTCATTTTCCTCTAGAAGGTCCAGCGTCTCTTCAGCTGATACTGCATGAGGGGATTGTAATTTCAAGCACCAGCAAGTTTTATTTTCCTTATTGCTAACCAAATGAGCTCGAAAAGCAAGAGGTCACTGGGATGGGCAGGGGCAGCAGCCCCTGGAGCTGGAATGTCATGTCCCACCATGGCCCTGCTAACCCAGAGAGATAGCAAGAAGGGAAAAAAAAAAAGAGCAGGTGAGTGCTGAAAAAGAAGAGGCAAAACTCACTCCCAAGAGATGCAAAAGCTAAGGGGACTGTAAAAAAAAAAAAATCCAAGTGGATTTTGATTTGTTTTCTGGGCAGATTATTTCCAATAGAAACTTGTGAATGGGTTGGTTTGTTTTCAGTAGACGTAAACATTTGGCCATTGTATAAATAAAGCTGGAGGGGCAGCACCCAGGGGCTCTTCCCAATGACCCACCTGGGATTCCCTGAGCCTGCCGGCTCCTGGCTCCACCTGCAGCACCTGCCGGGGTGCGAGGCACAGAACAAGGGCTTTGTTCACACGGCTGGCACAGCGCTGGGCACCCGCCCATGGCAGGGCTGGGAACAGACCCCTCCCAGCCAGGAACCCCCTCCCAACAGCATCCCCTCCCCGGACGGTGTGTGCATTTTCACGTTGGGAACCTGGTAAGTCTCAGACCTGCCTCGATCACCTGCAGAGAGCGAGGAGGGGACGATGGGGACACGGGGGGGGGGGNNNGGGGGGGGGGGACACAACAACCTCTCCGATGTCCCGGGGTCAAGACTTTCAACCTTTCTTCTCCCTGTTGAACACCTTGCGCACGGAGCGCCTGTTTGTCACTTCGGTGCCGTTGTTCCTCTGCCAACTGGAGACGATTTTCCTATAAAAATGTAAAGCTGCTCCTCCGGAGGACACGCCGCTCCCGGAACGCTCGGGGCTGCGCTCGGCGCCGGGGTCAGCAGGGCGTTGCCTCGGGGGGGATGGATTTGGCATTTCCCAGCAGCGGCGGCAGCTCAAGGGACACAAAGAGGCCCCAGGGCCAGCGCCAGGCGCTGCCTCTGTCCCTCACCTACCCCATCAATGGAGGGCTCCGGCTCTCACCGGCAGGGGAGTGCGAGGAAGAAAGACACAAAGGCTTCAGAGAGTGAATAAACTCAATTAGATCGCTGTAATTGCAACAAGAATTAGTGTGGGGGTCGGGCACATGTGCCGGCACAGAGCAGTAATTAAAAGTGCCATGTTTGCCATGCTGGGGAGGAGGCCTGCTGGGTCCCAGCAGTGCCCTTTGAAAAGCTCCATGATGGAGCTTCGAGCCTGGATAAATACAAATGTCAGTGCCTCGCAGCCCGTGGGGGGACTCTCAATCCACAGCTCAGTGGGAGAATCCCCTGCTTTACATTCCCATCACTTGGGCTAATTTCAGAGTCAGGCTTTGATGTGCTTTGGGGAGCCCTGTGTGCTACACACTTTCCCAGCGAGGCATCCTCTCCCTTTCTCAAATGCTTTATTAATTTTCTCCTGTGGTTTTTTTTATCCTCCCTTTCTCTCGGGCCTGCCTGCAAGTTCCCTTTTGTCCTCACCCAGCGGGGCCCATAGCGGAGAATTTATATCATTCTGAAATATATATAAAGAAAGGATAAAAGAGGATATGGGGGAACCTGCAGAGACCAGAGCAACAATCTGTCCTGGGAGCAGGGGTCCCCTTCCTCTGGCCACTGGCCCCAGCCCTGATGGCACCAGTTTCCCAGGTCAGTCTGGAGCTGTGCCTCTCCACCTCTGCCATCAGCATGGGGACAAAGATCCCCCAAAGTGACACTGGGCTGTTCCCCAGGGCTCCCCACATCAGCTGTGCAGAGGGGAGGATGGAGCAGATGCTCAGGGGTCCCTCTGGGCCACCTGCCCACAGCCACTGCCAAGGGACACGCTGCCACCAGCGTGGGCACAGCACCTGCCAGGCGCTGGCTGGGCAGGCTGTGACATGCAGGTGGTGGCACAAGGTGGCACAGGGTGGCACAGGGTGCTCCTGGCAGGATCCTCACAGCCCTCAGCCCCCTTCCCAAGGCACGATGGCAGCACTGGCTGTGCCTGGCTCAGGGCTCTGCCCACCCTGCTGTGGAAGCAGGAGGTTCCCTGGGCCCTGCAGCATCCCTGGTGCTCACCAGGAGCAGGCAGCACACGCTGGGGGTTGGCAGCATTGCTGCTGGGCTGTGCAGCCTCCCCTTCCTGAAACTCCAGCCTCTTCTGCCCCATCACCTTCCCCTCACCTGCCCCCCTCACCCTGGGGTGCTGCTGGGTGACGGTGACACCCTCACAGCCCCTCTGAAGCTGGCACCCCCTTCCCTTCCTGTTTTTTATTATCAACTGGATTTGGCATGAAGGGGATTCTCTCCCCACATCCCGTTGGCACAAGAAGAGGCTCAAAAACCAGCGAAACCATTGTTTGTGCTTGAAGGGTGGGGACGAGGGTGAGGAGAACAGCATGTTTAGAGCCCAGAGCTAGGAACCATGAGAGCATCTGGAACAGTTCGTGGGACAGAGGCATTGCAATTAAATAAAAATGGTTGATTACAGAACCGTTCCCTGGCTCTGACACACACAAGGGCAGCTTCAGCACATGCCTGAGCACGCAGTTCGAGGGGATTCCTCTCCTGCAGGCCCAGAATAAATGGAGTTTTCATCAGGGAAAGGCTGAGGTTGGTGGGACTTCCATGCCTGGAACAGAGGAGCAGGGCTGCCCTTTGCCAGGACGTGGTGCAGAGGCATCTCCCACTGCAGGCAACGCGTGACTCCAGCGAAATGAGCCACATTCCTGGGGGCCAGAGAGGCCCCAGAGGAGCCAGAGGACGATGGTGGTTTCCACTGGCCACGGCCACAGCCACAGCCTGCTCCCCACACACGGTGGGGAGGCTCCCACACCTGCCAAGCTCCTTCAAGGGCACACGATGGTCAACCTTGGCTGTCAGTCTGCAGCTGGAATGGAGTTTCTGAGCCAGTTTTCTCCTTTAAAAAGCCCCTGAGGAGCATTTTCACCCTGTCCCTCCAGTTCCTGCTGTTTGCAGGGAAATGGCAGGGCTGGACAGCGCAGCATTTGCAGATATACAAGTCCTGCAGAAAAAAAAAAATAAAATCCTACTGTTGAAGGCCCTCAGCCCCATCCCCTGAAATGTGCTGTTTTCATTAAAGCAGTGAAATCGGATTTCAAAAAACCCAGGCTTGGACAGTGGCCCTTGATTTGGGCCTGAGGAACAAGATCCAGAAGCAAAACAAAGGCTGTTTCCACAATGGTTGAAGGGAAAGGGAACCGGTCCAATTGCAAAACTTGGATCCTGGCATTGAGGGAGTCTTTGTGTGTGAGACCTGTGGCAATGGATGGCAGCGACTTTGGGAAATTCAATACTCCCCCAGCTCATAAACAGAAAACAAGGAAAATAAACTTGGGCAGAATGGGAGGAAGCAGAGAGCCAAACTGTGGATTTGTGCTGGGCTGGAAAAGGGCCTGGCTGTGCCTGGACACGGCTCCTGGGCTCGGTGGCTACCAAGGCTGTGTCAGGGCGCTTGGGGCCACTGGGCACTGGGCTGGGCAGCTGCAGGAGGCAGCAGCCACCCCTCTGCCATGGACACTGGGCGGGAGCAGAGGCCACAAGGACTCAGGACAGGAGTGGCATGGTGCTGCTGGACAGGAGCAGGGCTGGTGGCAGTGCTGGTGCCACCACAGCTCACCCCAGGCCACAGCGGAGGGGGCAGCAGCAGATTGCCTTGAGCCTTTTTTTCTTCTGAAAGCTGGAAACGCTTGGCCAGGGCAGAGACAGGGGTGGGGTGACCACTTGAAAAGAAAAGAAGTTTCTCTGCCAGCCTCCTCCCAGCACACGCTGGTGCGTGGTGGTGCCACTGGCTCCCTCCTGCAAACCCTCGGCTTGTGCAACGTCCCGGGGCAGCTCCTTGTCTTGGCGTTTCCACCTCCTCCAGAGCTTCCAGCTCTTCAGGGGAGGAGAGCTGGGATCTGTGCACAGTGCCTGGGTGGGGAAGCACAGCCCATTAGCCCCAAACCACTGAGCAGCGGTGCTGGATGGCAGCTGTGAGGAGCAGCCCCACACCAGGCACGGACGTTGGTGGCTGGGGATGCAACAAGAGCAGGGAAGGGCTGTGGTGGGCTGAGGGCAGCAGTTAAAGGTTCAGTGGAAGAAATTCCTTTGGAAAAAAAGCTTTTGAGAAACAGAGCTGATGACTCCATGTGGCCTCAAATCCACTGCCAAATGATGCCAGCTCTTGTTCAAAAACCCAGGAGCAAGCTCTTGGCTGCAGACAAAGAGGAACCAGTATTTAGACCATTTGTGGGCCACAGAAGGTCAGTGGAGATATGAAATCTGTGGATTCACTGAATTCCCTCAGTACCACGACTCTGCATTTGCAATTACAGACTCATGGAGCTCAGCTTGTCACCAAGCACTGCCTGTAACCCTTCTGTGGCCCCAGAGCCAAGCTCGGCCTTAGGTGCACCCCAGGGGGACAGCATGACACAAAAGGCTCACCAGAATCTGGCATGGGGACACCTGAGTGTCCCAAGTCACCCAGCCAGCCCCACAGGAGCAGAATGTTTGTGTGTGTGAGTGAGAGAGAGTGTACGAAAACCTATGGAATTTCTATGATAAATTGCCTTTCTTTTGGCTGGGAAAGAGCAGCAGCATCCTCCCCCTCAATTTGGGCAATTATCCTTGGTTATTTCAAGTTTTAAACTCCTGGCTCATAGCAGAAAAGCCAAGAGTGGAGCAGGGTGGCTGAGCTGCGTGTGCTGGGACACGGCAGCAGGGCCTGGGGAGCACCAAAGCACAGGAGCAGGGCCTGGGCAGTGCCACCACCCCACCCTGAGCCCACCCTGCCCCTGCTGGGACTGCAGCCCCAGGGCCAAGGGGCAGGACATGCCCAGCCCAGGGTTCTGACTGTCCCTGCCATGAAGGAGGCTTTGCCTGCACAAACAAGCACGAACCAGACTAAAGAAATCCAAGCCAGCCACCTACTGCTGCTCCTTGGAAATTCAGAGCAGTGTCGTGCCTGACCTTCCTTTCTGACACAGAATCACATGAGAAACACTAGAGATAAAATACACGGGATGTTTTGCTGGAGAAAAAAAAAAAGATCATAAATCAGTATGAGAAGCATATTTGCATTTTAGAGGGATATGTCAGACACACTGTCCAGCCATTAAATTTCACAGGTTCAGTTTAAGAACTTCAGGAGATTGCTGGCATTGCCTGAAAGGGAGAAGAAAATTACAAACACGTGCTGGGGGCTCCGGGCGAGACACGAAAATCTGAGGATAATCCTTACTGCTATCCAAGATATAACCAAATAGGCACAATAAAGGATTCCACTCACCTGCCTGGAGGATGGCTGACCACAACCTCTGCCGCCAGCAAGATCAAAGACATTTCTCCAGAGGGAATGGATCAGGCATTCGCTGAGGGGCTCAGGTTTGCTCCGGCCCTTCCCAGCCCCGTGATCTCCCCTGGTGCCACTAGTCTGCAATGTTGCACAGCCCATGCAGCCGGGCTTGGTGCCCTCCCCGTGCCCTGGCAGACAGCCCGGGGGTGCTGCTGGGCTGCCTCCCCGTCCCTGAGGCTGCAGACACGGGGTGCAGCGCTGCCCATCCCTGCCTGCTTGGATCCAGCCTGCGGGCCGAGAAACAGGGATCATCCCTGCCGGTGGTGGCTTTGGGAAGGCACAGGAACGGATGCTGCAAGCCAGGGGATGTGAGGGGAAAGAGTCACAGTGCTTCTGGACATCTCTAGGGATAAAACTGGACCTTTGAGAGGGCAGAGGGAGGTAAGAACCAGGGAGGGTGAGGCCATGCTGGCTCCTGGGACACACTGTCCTTCGGACATTGTCACAACTCTCCTGCCCAGCCTCGGGCACAGCTGATGCTGAACATCCATGTGGAGCACCAGGACATGGGATGATGCACCAGGACATGGGATGATGCACCAGGACATGGGATGATGTACCAGGACACAGGAGGGTGTCCCAGAAGAGCTCCACGACGCAGGAGGAGACACCAAGTGAGTACCAGGATGTGGGATGCTGGACTAGGGGGAGGATGCAGCTCTGCAGATGTGTCCAGGAGCCCTGCAGATCCAAACTCCCAGGGATCAGGACCCTGAATGGAGCAGTGCCGTGTGAAAGTGAAGCTCTGGGAGCTCAGGGGTGCCTGTGTAGACACAGTGGGAAAGCCAAGAGGCACCATCAGCGGGGACTGAGGAGCTGGGAGGCTCTGGATCCAAGGACATTGTTACTATACTTCAGATTATATAAATAACTCGCTGAATAAAACCACATGTGACCACATTCTGTTTCCCATCCCTCTGCTCTGCCGGCAGCACACAGGCTCTTGCAACACTTGTTTACTGGGGAGGCTGTATATAAAGTGAAAATAGTTTGCTGGGTCTTATGTTTTCACTTTAATTCTCAGTGTATAAAAAAAAAAAACCAACAAAACCTGTGAATTTGCTAATGGGCCTTGAAAACGTATTTTTAAAGCAAGGGCAGCATGACTCGGTGAGTTGCTACAAAGGATTACAGAAGGAACAAGGTTTGCGAGGAAAATTATTCCCTTGAGAAAATCTGTAACAGCTGAAAGGCCACAGCCTGCTTCTTTCCAAGGAAATAAACACATTTCTGCATCCAAAATCAAGCTTCACCTCAGGTATGGAGCGAGCTTGTTTGTTCTCTGGTGTTTATGTGCTTCCCATAACTTTGGTGTTCGAGTTGACATCTGAAGGCCAAACATACACTCCATTCTCTCCCCAAAGGAAGATTCCTGTTGTGTCTTTCAAGCACACTTTTGGACAGAGATAAATGGCCACGAGCTTCAGGAGTGTCAGAGCCAGATGGTCAATTGAGATCCTTTCGTGTGTTTCTCTATTTCACTTCAGAGTCGATCTTGCATAAAAAATATTTTTTTAGCATTAGCTCTGACTTGCAGCCTGGAGGGAACCTTTGGAGCAGGAGGATTTGCAAACACTCTGCTCAGGGGCCACAAACCCTGGTCTCACTCTTTCCTGGTCATTGAAATCCACGTGCTTTGGGAGTTTTGTACCCAGGGGCAATTCAGACCATTTGATTTGTTGGAGTTTTCAGCAAATCCATTTCAGACCATTTGATTTGTTGGAGTTTCCTGTTAAACAGGGGAGCAGCCCCTCCTCTCACTGGAACTGGGGGAATCAGTGTGAGCCTCGCACTTCTGTGCATAGAGAATTCCTTCCTCACAGCCCAAACCTCCTGGGGAATGGTCCCTGAAACTCTCCACAAATCTTTGCCAATTCTTCCTCCAACAGCCAAGAATGCCTTGACAGGTGGGAAGGCAAGGAGTGGCGATCAGATTGATGATTTTACAATTTAATTTTACAGGGCCTGCCGGGGAAATACCCACATCCTCTCCCATCGCTGCTGCATTCCTGTCCCTCTGTGAGGACTCCCCCCTTCCCACTGCGGTGCCTGCAGCTCTGTGCAGGGCCACAATAACCCAGCGCATCTCCTGCCTCCGGGCTATTTTCGCTGGTTTACCCCTTTCCGTGTCTCCCGTGAGCAGTGTGGGGAGCACGCTGGATTTTCTGCCTTAATCAGAACCAGGCGCGGCTGCTGCCCCTCGGGCTGCCGGGAGAGCAGGGGTTAACCCATCCCGGAGGACGAGGCTGTAATTGCCACTAGGCTCCCAAGATGAATGAGCTTTTAAGGACTGCCAACTTCTGAATGGAGGCGGGAGGGCCAACAACACCACCAACTCAACGAGCGGCAGCCAGCGGCAGCAGCACATCTGGAGGCAGCGTGGCTCAGCTGGAAATAAACCCCTGGAGGTGTCAGGGCAGCGGATAAGGGCTCTGCTGGCAGCGCGGAGGTGGAAAAGATGAAATTCTGGCTGCTGGAGGAATAAACAAGGCTGCCAGGCTGGGCGTGCGTGTGAGCTTTGCTTCCCTGCTGCAGCCTGGGGCCGCTGCGCTGGGTTTGCTCAGGGCTGGCGGGATGNCCGCGGGCTGGGGAGGATACCCCGCGCTGTTGCAACACAGCTGCCGGTTCCCGGCTCCCTCCAGGACACGGCCCTGCCTGCCACTCGGATCGCTTTAACTCCAGAGGAGATGCAGCAGAGAAAAAGAGAAAAGCAGGAGCGGGGTTTGGCCTCAGGAGACCGCGGAAAGGCAAAACCCCCTGGGGCTGCAGAGAGCAGCACCTGCAGGGGCCACAGGCAAGGGCTGGTGTCACTGTAAGGCTCCAAAGACGCCAAATAATTCAGAAGGCAAAAAGTATAGAAAAAGAAGGGGTTTTATTGTCTAATTCTTACTACCTTTTATAAGGTGTTTTGATACAGACTTCACACGATTAGTAAATAAAAACTACACCTCTCTAATCCCATTGGTTAAACTAGAGGAACAGAAAACACCAGCTAGACAAAGATTAATTTGAGAAAGGATAATTATTTACCAAGATTGTTTTGAGGAAAAGCTTTCCTGAGAAACTTTTCCTTGGGAAAATGTTAGCAGCTGCTAAGCAGGCTAAAATTCTCCCAAGCCCACAGGCTGCTCCTGAGAGCCCTGGTGGGGTCACCAAGGGCCACCTGCTCTCCCACAGTGTGACATTGTCACCTCTGCACCAGGCCCCGTGGCTCAGAGGGACGCAGGGGACCTGCTGTAGCCGTGGCCCCGGCTCCAAGCAGCTCTTGGAGACCTGCACAGCAGCAAACACGTTCAGGGTGTTGTACATCACCCTGAGCAGGGACAGCAGGACACGGAGGAGCCACAGCTAAGCTTAAACATCTGGTTCTGTGCATTCCTATATTGTAATAAAATAAGTCTTCCCACAGATTTCACATCATCTTTGTCTGGGCATCAGTGAACTGTGACGAGAGAAACTCTTCTTTTTTTTTTTTTTTTGTGGTTTCCAGAGGAACAAAGAGGCAATCTTCATCTGATGAGGTGTCCTGGCAGCCTCCTGTGCTCCGAGGCTGCATCTCGTGCTGTCAGTGCAGCCCCGTGTCCTGGGACAGCTGCCTGGCCCACAGCACCCAAAAAACTGCAGAGCCTGGGGGGGGACAATGTGGCTCCAAGGCCTGGGGACACTGAGAGAACCTGGCTGCAGCCCACAGAGGCCAGCAACAGCAGCTCCCAAACACAAAGAGGTGCCAGAAACACACCTGCAATCTGCATCCCACCTCTTTGGGCCCCGTTCAAGTGAAAGGGCAACAAAGAACATGAAACAGCTGCTTAAAGACTCACAGCCCCAGTGAAGGCCAGGGAGGACCATTCCCTGCTCCTCGCCCAGGCCTCCACAGGAGCAGCCTCAGCACCTCCCAGCGTGGGCACAGAGACAAAAAAAAAAGTATTTTCCCTGGAAAATATGTACCTGCCTGGAGGTGGCTCAGCAGAGGGAGCGGGCAAAGAAACCCATGGAAAATCAGCAGTGCAAAGCTGAAGGAGGCTGGATCAGATCAGACTTTGCACGGAGCTGTTGTTGTTCCTCGGGAGCAGAACTGGGGCCAGGAGGTCCCACAGTCACTCCCACAGCTCCTCCCGGCACTGCTGCTGCACTCTGGCTGCTCTGGGGCTCTGACTGAGCCTCCACTCGTCCTGCTCTGAGGTGCCTGAGTGGGTTCTCTGGCCTCCCTGTCGTCCTGTGAGGACAGGGAACTCTACAGCACCGAGAGAATTGTGAAGAGAATCCCCCGCTCTCAGCTGGCCAAGGCAGCCTGTGAGCCATCAGCCCTCGGTGTTTATTTGGAGCAGGCATGTTTAAGAGACTCTGGGCTTATCTTAAGTCTCCCACTTAAGCAGAGGAGAAAGACTCACCGGGCTGTTGGAGGTCAGGGGAACATTTGGCTCCAGGCACCCCTTGCTGGTGATAAATGGCTGAGGGGGGAATGCGAGGAAGTGGGACAGACTTGGCTGGAAATGTGAGTGGACAAAGTGGTTTCAGTAGAACCTGAGCGTTTTGAGGAGGAGAATGTGGCCCTCATTCCCAATCCTCCTCCTCCCCAGGTCTCCTTGCCCCTGTTTTCCCTGGAGCACAGTGTCCCCATGGATCAGAGCCGGGAGACCCAAGCAGGAGTCTTCAGTAGCCATTTTTCAGTGGGACTAGATTACATTTATTCCTTGACTTTGCAGTCCTGTTTGGGAAAAGGGATTTCATTTCTTCACTTCTTCTTGTCAGAATGGATTTGCTGATCCCAAACACGTTCCTCACACTTTATTTAGGGCTTATTATGCATCATTTACATTGCTGAGCTGTCACCAGCCTGTCTGCACGGTGCAGGCAGACAGGCATTGCACTTCTCTGCCCTCTTGCTCTCCTCCCAGATGTGGAGCTGGCAGGATGAGGCAGTTTGGAGATCCCTTGTCTGATCCCATTTGACTTTTTGGGGGTTATTCCACTCTGTGCAGGGGCCAGGCAGGCTCAGCACCGATGGGCATCCTCCCTCAGGCACATTCCCAGGATCAACCCACCTGGAGCAGGCAGTTCTGTGGGACAAGGTTTGATTTTCTCCTTAAGGGATGCTGAGTGATGGCTCCTGAGCCCAGCACCTTTTCCTCTGCCTGCATTGTGCCAGGAGGTTCCCCAAAACCTGCAGTGCTCACTGAGTAGGTCAATCTGCAGCAATGTCAATATTCCTCCCTAAATGACATTTACACTCCCACCTTTACAGTCCTCACATTACATTCCCACCTTTCCTCCCTGACAGCCCCTGCCCACACTGCAGGGGGATCTGCCTCCCCACTCAGCACCCAGCATGAGGAGTGGGCACAGATCCCAAACCCCTCTTGCTCCAGAGCTGCTTCCTACCCAAAAGGAATCCACGGCTCCTTGTAGGGCTCCATGAACTGACCTGCTGCCCTCTGGGAGCTCTGTCAGGAAAAGGAACTGTGGCATTAGATGTCAGATCCCTGATGATCACACGGGAGGGGACACACGTGCAGGACTGACTCTTCTGTCCCATATGAATGCTCTCTCTGGATGGAGCATAAAAATGGAATTTATTCCAATTAATGGTGGCAGATGCCATCCTGCATGGAGGCAGAAAGTTCTCCTACATGCAAAGAGTAGAATTTGTACCCAAAACATGTTGTTTGACCTGCTACTGCCCAGGAAGGACAGGCCTGTCCTGGGCTTCTGGTCTCAAAAGAACAAACAGCACCATCTTGTCGGGATGCCAATGAAAGATTTTTGACAGGCAACATATACTGTTTCAATGAATTGACTGGACACTGTTATTTTCCGGATAAATACAGAAACCAAAGCTACCTGCAGATGTGACTATAGCAGCAGTTGTTGCTGTTCAGCATTTGCTCTGTAGTTCAGAAACTCTCACTCAAGAAAGGAAAGGAACATCAGGCTGGTGCCCAGTGGGTGCTGACCCCAGCAGGCCTCAAAAGGAACAAGCTAAGCCCGGCAGGATCTCCCTCCAAAAGGCACAAGGCACACCCCTCTGAAGCTTTTTCAGAGGCAGCAGAGCCTCAGGACTGTGAGGAGGTGACACGTGCAGGCTGTCACACGTCCTGGGGCAGAGGAGAGGATCCTTGTCCCTGCTGTTCCTCGGCCAAGGTCTCCCCCAGCCCCAGCAGATGCTCTGCAGGAGCTGGCTCTCATTTCAAGGGATCCCTGGAGCAGAGAGCAGGGCTCAGCACCTGGAGCCAGAGCTGGGCCCCCAATCCAAAACTGCTTATTTCAGCCCATGGTTGCCTGACTGTGATAACGGGATTATCTTTCTGTCCACTGTTAAACCCTCATTGGAGCCCAGCATGTTTCACCTGGGCTGGTGCCTCGTGGGGCTGGGCACGGTGGGAGGCCAGGCCAGGGCTCCTGGAGGACACTGGGGCACCTGGCAGCTTTCACCACACCTGGGGGTACAGGCAGAGCCTGCTGAAAATGCAAAGCTTGTAAATGCAAAGCTCCATCTCCAGTTTCTGCTCCCCTGCACCAGCCAGGCCCCTGATCTCCGTGAGATATGTTCCAAAGGATAGCATTTGTCTTTAATAAATGGGCACCACATAAACTGCCTCCTATGGGAAACCTGGGGGTTCTAAGTAAAACCCGATGTTTCCATTTCATTATAATGCTTTTGCTCTGAGATGAATTCCAACCCATCCCCTGTTTAATATCGGCCAAAGGCGTGCAGTGGGTTTGTGTTGCTGTTTATGAAATTCATGTTGCTGGGCCTAATGTGTTTCAGGTCACCCAGCTGTCTCTGTGTCACCTTGACCCAAAACAAGGATGTTCTTCTGCCACAGTCAGTGGCATCACCAGCATTCAGGAAGGATAAAGGGCAACAAAGCATCTGAATGTAGATACGAGGCTCTTCAGTGAAATACTTCTTCAGAATACCTTCTGTGATGCTTCTTTTTGAGGCCAAATCTGCCTGAACTGGTCCCTACTGTAAAAAGGTACCTGAAATGCAGAACGAGTTTCCTTGTACCTGAAATGCAGAATGAGTTTCCTTGTACCTGAAATGCAGAACGAGTTTCCTCGTACCTGAAATGCAGAATGAGTTTCCACGTATCACAGCAGCCTTGCTGCCACACTCCTGCAGGTGCTGTAAACCTGAGGAACAGGCTGGTCTGTGCCAGGCTGCGACCCCTGGGGTATTTGGGCTGTCCTGTGTGCCCCTTGTACGCCCCTGGTGTCACACACACTGATCTGTGTGCACAGCTTAGACCATGACACGCTTCAGCAGAGAAATGATGATTTTTATCCCCTCAGCAGACACCTGCCACAGCATCCCTGTGACACTGAGAGCACAAACCCCACCCAGAGGACGGCAAAGTGTCACAGGTAGGAGCATCTGTGTCTGATTCCAGCAGATGTAAACCACGCACTGAGCAATCCCTCGAGTCCAGGGCTTATGTTCTACCCTTCTGTTGTGCCCTGGTGCTGCATCCCCCAGGCATTTCTAACAAAAGCAGTGAGATAATCTCTGCCCTGTGGGAGCTGTTTTGTTGGTATCTCTTGTGCCAGGAGCGGGGAAGGAGAGCGCTGCTTTGTCTGCTGCTCGGCTTTGTAGAGATCCCCGTTCTGACTCAAACTCAGAACGGAATGAAAATCCCTCAAATAACCTCAAAAGATTTAGAGATCGTGCTCAGGGAGGCACCATCGGTTCGTGTCACTGCTGGAGAGAGAAGAGAGAAGAGAGAAGGGATTACCTGAAGTTGTACAGTCATGAAGAATTGGATGGGAACAAAGACATCCTGCAGCTGCATTTCTCTGCTCCCCGCTTTTCCACGGCCACTGAGAAAACATCACCACAGAGAGCCGAGGGCAGAAACCACAGCGCTCCCAGCTGAACTCCCTGGCCTCAAAACTGTGTCATTTGGGAAGGTCTGGACAGGACAAGCTCCATGTGCAGGGCTGGGGTGCAGGATCGTGGCCTGCAGGGACCCCGGTGCACACTGACTCACAGGCTGGCTGCTTTCACGAGCCCTAGTGAGAACCTGAGCTCAGCTCATAGCAAATGCCTTTTGGGGAGGGAAAAAAAAAATAAAACAAACAAAAAAAAGAGAGACTGACCCATTTGAGTTCCATCTGTTGGGGTTTATGACTGTTCTCCTTATAACTGCCAACAGACAATGTGAATAGCAATTAGCTAATTGCTTGCTAACTTTGCGTTCTAATAATAGTCGTGTTCCAGAGTTATACAAGTTTGGAGGCTGCTGCTGCTGTTCCCTTGCAACTGGCAATAATAAATAATATCATATTCCCTCAGCTTTGCCATTTCTTCCAAGTTTCATCCCCATGCAAATTGCTCCAGCATGTCCTAATCCCTGACGGGAGGGCAGAGGCATCAACAGCATTTATTTGTAGTTCCCTGCACGGGGAGGATTCGGCACGGGCACGAGGATGTAGCACTGGGAACTGTGACTCCCGTGTGCCACTTGTCCCTGCTGCAGGGCCAGCTCAGCAGGGCCAGGAGGTGCCTCTCATCCTGGCAGGGTGGCAGGAGCAGGGTCTGCATCCCTGGAAATCCAGCCCTACCCTCAGCATATGCTCGATTAGAGCTTTTCGGAGGTTTTGGGTTTTGTTTGGATTTTTGCTTTCCCTTCGCAGGATCGGATGTGGCCCTGGCCCCTGCAGTGACATGTTTTATTACCAGTAGCTTCAATAATGTCAGCACAGACCCAGACTGGAGCTGTCAGAAACAGCCTCTCCAGCAGCAGAGCAAGCTGTGGAGTGTCACCACGGCAGAGATAAGAGGGGGCTGGACCCCAGTGGGGCTCCTGGGGGGGAACAGGGGTCAGGTTGGGTGCAGAGCCCCAGCGTCCACTTCACGGGGGGCACAGAGAGCTCCCTTCCACACCAGTGAACTTTTGGGCACCCCTCTCCGGGCTGTGTGACCTCCAGCTCATTACTGCCACGCAGATGCAGCTAATTGAGAAGCAGAGCAACAGCCCGATCCAGCGGAGTCAAGGCCAATGAAACGAACATCATTCCCTGGCACACGAGGAACTACCGAACAGGGAGCTGCCAGCAGGCTGACATCTCCAGAGCTCACAGACTAATCTCATTAAACCCGACCAAAAAGCCTCTCGGAGCTGGGGGAGCCGTGTCCAGCAAAAGCCGGGCTGGATTATTCACCTCTGGGGGTTTTCCATATCCCCGTCTTCCCGCACCACAGGCAGGGGGGGTGTGGCACCTCGGCTGCCAGGAGTGATTCAGCACAGGAGGGGCGGCACCTGCCCAAACCCTGCCGTGCCAGGGCTCAGCCCACCTGAGCTCTTGGCTGCCCAGGTGGGGTTGGCACAGGGGCTCCTGTTGAGGTTCCTCAGGAGCAGAACTGCCTCAGGTGCCCCCCAGCCACTGCTTCCAGCAGAGCAGCTGTGGGCCTCTTGGTTCCAGAGCTGCTCCAGGCTGCTTCTCTGGGCACTATACCAGCTTACTCATCCCTCATTACTCCCCTCTCCTGCTCCTGCCATCTGAGTCACGAGTAGATTTATGAAGTTTAAAAGCAGGCTTTGTGCAAGCCATGCTCCATGGCTTTGTCTTCCCACTCACACAACCTGCTCTCACCCCCTTCCCTGGTACCAGAACTGTGCCATGAAAGGGAGTTCTCCTTGGCAAAGCCACAGCAGGAGCTCTCCCTCACAGCAAGTGAAGACTGCTGTCCCCTCCCCATGGCTCAGGTGCACAGGGCAAGGGAAGGTGGCTCTCGCTCAAACCAAGCAGTGGGACACGAGGAGCTGGAGGAATCCAGCCAAAGGAACAGCTTTGCTCACTTCTGCTTTGGCTTCGTCTGTGAATGTTTTCTCTCAGCACTGGTTGATGAGTTTCAGGCTGAGGGGATGTCAGGAAACGAGAGGGAGAAGGCCGTGACACGTTGCACGATGTGCCAAGGAGCAGCGGTGACGCACGGCAGCTGGCAGGACTCTGCCCTGCCCCTCACCTTTGCTGCCCCCACAGGACCTGCCACCCTCACCCCGGCTGTCCCAGCACCCCCACAGCTGTCCAGGACCGGCTGCAGCTCCTCTGCTCACACCAGCAGCTGGGGACCATCACCTGCTGCCCCACACCCCCAGCACTGGCACTGGCCGGGTCATACATGCCAAGGGGACATGCAGAGGGGTTGTAGCAGCAATCTCTCGACTCCACGCAGGCCAGGAGGTGGCAGGAAAGCTGGCAGGGCATGGCAGCTGCCCCAGCACAGCTTGTCCCCAGGGCCACTGGCCAGCTGCAGATATTGGCCATGGTGTGGCACAGGAGGGCGAAGTGCCACAGGACCACGCTGCATCCAGGGGAACATCCCTTCTGCCACCCCCACATGGATCATTCCCAGGGGCTTCTGGACATGTGGCCAAGAGGTTTTGGCTTGAATTTATCTCCCAAGCTCAGGAGAGCAGAGCAAAGGTCCTGTTGGGCTCAGTGCGGGGCTGAGGCTGGTCCCTGGCTGACAAGTGGCCATGGACTACACACAAAAATGCTCTAAAGCTGACAGCACCAAATGTTTCCTCTCCACCTAGCACAGTTGTTTAGAATTCAGTAAGGAACAAAACTGCATCTTGTAGGTTTTAATAAAGCTCTTGGCGAACGGTTCAAACACCAGGGGACAAGCTGGAGAGAGGGGTTGAATTTATGGGAGCGGGAGGAGATCGTTTGCTTTCTTAGGAACTGGAAAAGATTAATAGTGTGCAAAGGCTTTTGGATTCATTCCTCACATAGCAGAATGGTTAGGAGACATACTGGCTTGATGTTCTTCATTCTGCCTTCCCCAGGCAGCCTGGAGATTCTCTGGGCTGGGGAGAAAAGGACCAGGGAGAGCAGGGAGCCACCCCATGTCAGCCTCATGGCAGCTGTGACATGCTGGGGCACAGAGGGAAACAGAATCTCAGGGCGCTTTGATGGGAAATTAAGCAGGTGCTTAATATTTCTGTCTGTTCTGAAGTGTGGGGAGGCACTGGTACCTGGGGAAGTGGTGGGAGTACAAGGAAACAAGGCAAGTTCATCCTTCCAGCACATCCCCACTCCTGGACCCCGGGCTGCCAACAGCACAGAGCTGCTCCATAACAGGGATCTGAACCCAGGGGAGCTCCAGTCTCTCTCCCACCGCAGGCATTTTGCAATCACTGTGTACCATGTGAGGTAAATCCTGATGCAAATTAAAATTCAGGAAAAAAGACAGGAATTTCCCAAGTTCCACTGAACGGCCCAAAGCTTCTTTCCAGCAGCCAAAACCTGCTGCAAGCCTCACTGACACAGAGTGCAGGGCAAGGATGAAGAGCCACTGGATACACAGGGGAAGACACAAGATGAGACTTCCAGACAAGTCAGTGCTGGAGAGGCAGAGTGGCTCAGGCACTGCTTCAATCCAAATTCAGTCTCATTTGGCTCTGGGGTGACAGACAGCCCGTGTCCCCAGAGCTGCACCAATGCAGCACAGCCTGAGGCTGCACCAGTGCAGCACAGCCTGAGGCTGCAGCAGCTCCACACTCCCAACAGCCAGGACAGGACACAGCTCAGTGTGAGCACCAGGACCATGTACCTGCCCAATCACCCCCCAAAAGGAGTCAAATCCCTTTGGAAGGAACAGTCATCTCCCCAAAAACAGAGTTAAGCCGAAAACCTGATGAGAGGATGGGCAGAGCCACTTACTTTCCATTGTTGGTCCCACTCAGAGGAACACTGGACAGATCTCCTGATTTCTCCAAGCTGCTGTAGCTGGGAAAGTCGGAGCCAACAACCTGACACTTGGCTGGGTATAAATGTAGCACGGAGTGTTTTCAAGGCTCCACAGACAGCCCTGGAGCTGTCAGCCATGGAAAATAAACCTCTGTGCTATTTATGGATATCTGTTGTGCTCTAATTCAGGGGTGAAAGGCTGCAGTGGTACCTAAAACATTTCACTGGGAGGCAGAAGCACCTCTCGGGAAGCCATGATCAGTCTGGCTTTTCAAATAATACTGGGAAATAGGTTTGCTCTTTCAGAGAATGAATTAAGAACTTGAGCAAAAGTGCTTAACATTAAAGTTCCCAGACATCTGGAAAGAATTAGTCAGGAAGATGCTTGGGACAAGGAGCTCAGGCAAATTCAGGAGACACCTACTGCAGATCCACAGGAGGAGGGAGGAGGAGGGAAAGGGCTGGGGGGAAAAGCAGGAAGGGAGGATTGAAATAAAGCCCCTGCAGGACAGGCAATGCAAACAGGCTCTGTCCACACGCAGCTCAGCCCTAGAGGGTCTGTGGGGTCACAGCACGCTGGCAAAGAGCTCATCAGGCAGCTGCTTGTGCCTGTCCTTGCAAGGGCAGAGCGGGGCTGTGTGCTGAGCATGTCCCACGTGGGAAAGCTCATCATTGCTGCACGCCAGATGTGTCCCCACTCACTGCACATCCCCATCAGATCAGCGGGATTTGCCCCTCCTTGGAGCTCAACAGGGCAAAAGCTGTGACAAAGTCACAAGCATTAGAGAAACACTGAGCCAAGATTGGGGGACAGAGTGAAAAAGCCAGCTAACAGGTAGTGGAGAATGTTTGCTGCATTTCGGACCAGATAAATACTCAGGAAGCCCCTCAGCAAAGTCACAAAGGAGTTCTGCTTCAGGCCAAGACGAAAGGCTCAAAGAATAATCACAAAAACCATAGGGACTTGTGAAACCCACGCTTGGTTTATTAAATAAATTACAAAGCTTTTTATAACATATTTCTGCCTCCGAGTCACTTCACACTTCAGTTCAGGTGCCAAATCCTTTGTCTTTTCCATAACTGTGGACTCTTGTAATACACTCAGCTTTGAAATCTGTTTCAAATCCATGAGCTTACTCTGAAGCAAAGCTTTTGGGTTTGTTTTGGAAGTCTGGTGTTACCAACAGCAGGTCCTCATTTCTAAGCAGAGCTGCAAAGGCCCTGCTGCGCCAGAAGCCAGAGCTCAGCCCTGTGGGAGGAAGCAAAACAACCATACACGAGTCAGGTGCTCCTTATAAATGTTTGTGGGCATTTGAATTTAGGAACTGAATTTAGTTTGTGCTTTTCCTGTGGGTGAAGAATAACTGCTTTCTGATGGACTTAGCAGCAGGTAAAGCTGAAAATCAAAGTGTGAGCTTTGTGTTTCCTGACAATTTTCCTTTAACAAGGTAGCTCCAGCTGCTAACTGCATTTTATTGCATTCCTCAAAGACAGATCTCCATGCGAGAATGCTTTAAGAGCTCTACTCCAAAAAATAAAGATACTTGGATTTATTTTTATGGTTACATATATTTTACCAGTTGGTCTCAGAGCCCTTAGTGCTGCCTTACCCACAGCCCCACCAAGGTACGGCACAGCCTGGAATCCCTTGATGCCAAGATGATTTTTTGCCCTTTTTTAAAAATACCTTTTATATACCTTTTATGTATTCTCAGTGCTCTTGGCATACATACTTGTAATTCCTTAAGTCTGATAACTTAACACAGTCCTGGTATTCTGTTAAGGCAGAAAACCAAACATCCCAAAGGCCTTGCAGCTGAAAGCGGGAAAGCCCTGTGCTATCCTGAAAAACCAAAGCCCCTCTAAAATACATCCTACAAACTAAGATTAAACCTAAGATTAAGCCCATCCAAGAGGGAACACTTTGAGATGAGAAAATATCACGCTGTTCATTCAAGCCTCTCATTGAAGCATCTTTATTAGATATATTAATTTGCAAAATCTATGAAATTTATACACTGTCCATTGGGTGTACATTTCAGTGTACTCCACCTTGAAGTGTCACACCATGAGGATCCTTAGAAAACACCAAGATATAAAAACCCTTTATCCCTTAACTCTGCCTGGCTTTTGATTTTAGGACCAAGGAAAAGGCATCACCCTGACCCTGCGTTTGGCTTCAAGGCTGAATGCCTGTGACGGTTCTGGCTTCTTTTTTTCCTTGCCAAGGTTGGGATGATTAATACACGGGAAACGTAGATTTTGAGTTCAGATTTGGATGTTTATTAAGTCTTATCTGTTTTACAGTCTCACAAGCCGTGAGTTCTGCAGTACCTCTAGTTAACAAGGTGCAAAATGGAGAGCTTCTAACTCTTTCCAAGGTGATTTAAGTGATAATTACCTAATAACAAGGTGACACATATTATTTATATTTTTGACCCAATAATGACCACTCAAGGCCTGAAATGAGGACCTTTTCCACCCAATTACAGAAAACCACCCAAACCCATGAAGAAGAAGGTGAAGAAGGAAGGAAGAAGGTGAAGAACAAAGAAGGTGAAGAAAACACAAACAATGCCCAAACCCCTCCATCTTGACTCACATGTATTACTATACACTAAACCCCCAAAATCTAAGTTTCCAGAATTCCAACAAACGCCCACCCTGGCTCTGTTCACGAGGAACCCTCCAACCCCCAGTGACTCCTGGGCAAATGCCAGCTGAAGGGAGCTCTGCACACACGAGGAACCGTGTCCTCCTCAGCAATGGGGTCCCTGCAGCCTGACAGAACATCCAGATCTGCAATGGGACAAGCCCACAGCTGATCCCAATTAGAGCTCTCTGATGCACAGATTCACCCACACCCTGCAGAATGCTGGAGACAAATGCAATTGATGACATGGCCCATCAGCCAGGAACAGCACAGAGCAATTAATCACAACAAAACTTCAATGAGCACCTCCTTCGCCCCATTTCAGTCAGTCAGAGTCAGGGCCTGGCCACTTTGAATGCAGAAAGCTCCCTCAGCACTTTTAGCAGGGCTGTTAGCACAAAGACATCAGGGGCAAAACATCTGGGAGAAGCAGAAGGGCCACCACTGAACTGTGTGCTGAACATCTTCCAGAATTTAAATCCATTTGTTCATTGTGCAGCTGTCCTGAAGAGAGGCTGACAGCAGAGGGGTGTTGATGGGTTGTGTAGCGTGCACACACGCAAAGACAATTCTGCATCCAAACTCCCCAGGATCTCCTGGGCTGTGATGATGATCCAGCAAGGCCTGAACAGGGATGACACCCCTGATTCACCCTGAGCCATCGGCCACGCTCCAAACCCTGTGCAAGGAGCACGAGGCTGTACAGGCACGTGAGCCCCCAGCAGACCCCTGAGCAGAACCCAGCTCCCTTCCAGCGTGGGCAGAGCACCCAGAGCCACGAGCAGGTTTTCTCAGCAGCCGTTTTTCTTTAGAATTGTGTGTGAAGAACTGCAAACAGAACTCGTGAAGGCTCTATCCCTGATGGGAACACTGCCCCCAGCACTTCCCCACCCCTGGCACCCCCAGCAGTGCTGTTTCAGTGCCCTCAGGTGGCTGCGGGTGTTGGAACTCTGGAGGCTGGAAATTTCAGGCTTTCTGAGCTGAGGGGTGCTGACCCTCAGGCAGGAACCACATTTGACTTGAGGCCTTGGAAGAGGCTTCCAAAATTGAGTGATGGCACTGGGGTTGTGGGTGTGTGGTTTGAATAGAATTGTGTGAGCTCACAGGGGTGAAGAACCTGGGTTTGGGATTTTAGTACATAGGAATGTATGGGGGAAGATGGAAGATTTTGGACCCTGTCCAAGTCCTTCTTCACCTTCTTCTTCATGGGTTTGGGTGGTTTTCTGTAACTGGGTGAAAAAGGTCTGCATTGAGGGCCTTGGGTGGTCATTATTGGGTCAAAAGTATAAATAATATAGGTGTCACCTCATTATTGGGTAATTATCACTTAAATCACCTTGGAGAGAGTTAGAGGTGCTCCATTTTACCTCATTTCTCTAACTTGCTACATTGAGCTCACAGCTGGGGTCTGTGAATAGATAAACAATAAACATCCAAGTCCAAACACCAACTGCAACTCCCTTGTATGAATCCCAACCTCGGCAGAGAAAAAGGCAGGATCATCACAGACAGGGACACCCCGGGCTGGGGACACAGAAACACGAGCACAAACACACCCACAACGTGTCTGATACAATTCTTTATTGGCTTTCTCTGAGGGGCTGAAGCTCCTCAACAAATACATCATTTAGGGACAAACACCCCTCTGCTTCCCAGGAACATTCAGAGGATCAGAGCACGGCCCACAAAAGGAGTTCCTGGAGTGTCAGCAGACACCAGAGTGATATTTTAACGCTGATTTCAGTGGGGACAGAGCAGTGCTCTGCAGCACCCCTGAAAACTGCCCATGTCAGAACTCAGGCATCCGTGCACCTCCATAATTACATTTTCAAACCAGATTTGTTTCCTTCCTCCTCCATGCCCAGCTGGGATGAATGCAAACACACTGCTCAAGCACATGAGGTGGCCACTGTTTCTAATCTGACATATTTTCTTTATTTGTAAGGACAGAGCCCAAATCTCTTTCCTGGCACCAGCCCGAAGGACTCTGTTACACATCTGCAGCACCTCATGTAAATAAGTATCAACGTTTTTTCTGTGATCCAAAACATCCACATCAGGAGAAGTTCCACAGCTGGAGGTGACTCCCTTCTATCCTCGTGGCTTTTCCTGCTCAGCCTCTTCTTCAGAGACCAAGGCCATTTCCACTTGAAAATGGCACAGTTCGAGCGTTTCATGCTGAGGGAAAGGCTCAACTCATTCAGCTTCCAAAAAGCACCAGGAGAGCTCCCTCAGTTCCTCGTCTCTTTGCAGCACTGCAGAACGTGCCAGAAGCTGGTCAGGGGCAGTCCCTGGTGCCCTGTCAGGAGCCAGGGGAGCAGCTCAGCTCCCGATGGTTCTCCACGAACAGTGAGACCTTCAGGAGAGTATCTGGAACAGAGAGAAAACAACAGCCCTGTCGGCTTAACGAGCTTCATCTTGTACAGAGTATTCTCCACTCCCAAAATCGTGTTTCTAAAGGCAACAAAAGAAAGTGTAGGTAAAACTGACTGAATGAAACGGGTCACTGAGCCCTTGCCACACTGTCAGGGAGGATTGTGGACCTGAGAGAATTTTAGCCTGTCTGGCAGCTGCTAACATTTTCCCAAGGAAAAGTTTTTCAGGAAAGCTTTTCCTCAAAACAATCTTGGTAAATAACAATCCTTTCTCAAAACAATCTTTCTCCAGCTGGTTTTTCTGTTTCTCTGGTTTAACCAACGGGATTAGAGAGGTGTCGTTCCTATTCACCAGCCATGTTAAGTCTGTATGGGAACACTTTATAAAAGGCAGCAAGAATTAGAAAATAAAAAGCTTTCTCTTTCTATACTTTAGCCTTCTGAACTATTTAGTCTTGTGTGTCCTACAGTGACAGAGGATGTTGCTTCCAGCTGTGCCCAGATGTGATGCTGAGTACTTTGAACTGATGTTGTCCAAGATCTCAGAGCAGGTCACAAAGATTGCCTGGGTAGGGTGACCCAGCGCTGCCGAGAGCGGCACAGCCCGGCCCGTCCCCCCGGGGAAACCCCTCGCCTCTCTGTACACACAACTACCTTGAACGACGTCATTTTCTTTGCAGCGCTCCAAAATCCTCTCCCAGGACTGCGGGAGGGCTTCCACGTCCGCCAGGCTGTCCAAGCTGAGGCGCTGCAGGAGCAGTTTGCTCTCCAAGTACCTTCGTGCCCGTTGAGGACAACAAAGAGAAAACAGCCCCCAAGCCCCCCAGCGCTGCCCAGAGACCCCCAGAACAGGATACAGGTGCCGGTAGAAGCGTTCCACGTCCTGCAGCCCCTCCAACACATCGGCCAGCGAGGGGCAGGGCGGCCCGCGCCGCAGAACCGCCTCCAGCCCCAGCTCGGCCGGGCCCCGCTCCTCGTACAGCCGGAGCGCAGCGGAGCCGGCGGCCCCCACGGCGTCCCGCACGGCCCGGAGCTCCTCCCTGCCGGCACAGCGCGGTCAGCCGGGCCCTCACACCCTTCCCGCCCGGCCCCGGCCGCCTCCTCACCGCCGCCCGCCCAGCTGCTCCAGCAGCGCCTCGGCCGCGCCGCGCTGCTTCTGCCACAGCCGCGCCCGCAGCTCCGGGAAGGCGCCGAGCGGCGTCGCCTCCCACGGCAGCCGCCGCGCCGCCCGCATCTGCGCCGCCAGCGAGGCCAGCGAGCCCAGCAGCGGGGCCGAGGCCGCCAGAGCCGCCCGCGCCGCCTCGTCCGCCCGCGCCGCCGCCTCCGCCCAGGCCCGCAGCGCGGCCGCCATGGCCGCCATCCCCGCCGCCATCGCCGTGCCCGCGCGGTCGCGCTCCAGAGACGTCACCGCCCCGCGCGGCGTCGCCATTGGCCGTGGCGGCCGGCGGTGGGTTCGAACGCGGCCCGCCCGCAGTGCCCGCCATGGCGCCCAGGAAGAAGGGTGGCTCCAGCTCCCGCAGCAGGAAACTCGCCGCCTTCCTCAAGGACTTCGACCGCGAAGGTGGGAGCGGGACAGGGAGAAGGGGGGGAAAGCGGAGGGGGTGCGGGAGAGGGAACGCGGCCGGCCGCGGGCAGCGCTAACGGCGCGTGTCCCCGCAGTGAACCGGCGGCTGGAGCGGCTGAGGGCGGACGGGGAGTGCCTGGTGAAGGAGATCGAGAACCTGTACGATATGGCCATCCTGCGGCTGCCCCTGGAGCTCCGCCAGATGAACTGGCTCGAGTATTACGGTGCGGAGCGGGGCCGGGGGGTGCTGGGCTGGGGGAGCGCGTTCCCCCGTGGACAATAAACCCGCACGGGAATGAGGGAGCGGCTGGGATCTGCCGGCCTGGAACCCCCAGGGAAGCGTCCCACGGGCTGGCTCCTGTTCTCTAGGGCTGGAAACTGGTTTGTGCTGGGTTTTGCACCCCGATGATGGTCACAGCCCTGCTGTGCTGTGTGAACTCTCCCGGACATGTCCTGATTTGTCTGAAATATTTTCTTTCTAGCTAAACAAGGGAGTGGAAAGACGCTGGAGGAGGTGGCTATGGTAAGTTTTCAGCACAAACATAAAGCTCTCTAGAACCATCACACGCTGGAATAACGTGCTGGAGCATCACAAGAGAAACAGTTACATCAATGTTTTCCCAAATGTTTCTTTAAAATTTAACAATTAGAGATGCCCATTGTATCAGACCTGGGATTTAAGTGGTTCTGCTGCTCCCTGCTGATCTCTCCTTTTCTGTTAGATTGCACTCCCAAATCCTTGAGAGCACATGCACTTTGCAGGAAAGAAAAGCATTTCCAAACTGGTTGAACAGCAGACCTGCAGTTGCCAGGCAGGCACTGAGTCCCGAGGGCCTGCAGAGATGCAGGAAAAGATCCAGTTTGAGCACAACAGCAAACCTGGAGCTGATCTGGCTGCAAAATTATTGGGGCTTTGCTCTACAGCTTTGACTTACAAGAACTTCGGGCTGCCAGCAATCCCAGTGGTGCCACAAGTGTTTTTTAATTTTAGGCAGACTTGGAGATAGCAGAAATAGACAAGCTGACAGCAGGAGTTATCAATGGCCCGCTTGAAATTGTCAGGAAAGGTGAGTTTAAGCATTGTGGTGTGACTGGTGAGGTGGAAGCATGTTGTGGTTACTTGATGTGAATAATAATTCAGTTGTTGCTCACATCCCTCAGTATATTTAAACCAGGAAAATAATCCTATTTTTATCCCTAGTACCTGCAGTACCTCTTATTAATTTCATTGAAACATTCAAAATAACCCAAAGTAGTGCTCTGTCAGCCATTAGGATTGCATTGGAATTTGCATTTCTGAATTGTTGCCAAAACTGCTTGTAGCTGCTTGCTCCCCTGCTAAATAATAATTTAAACTTATTATTTACTTAGACAACACTTTCTCTTTCGAGCAGATAAATGCAAAAGGAGTGTTGAAGCCGTTGAGGAAGCAGAGCCTCCAGTGGTTCCTCTGCCAAAGAAATCCAGAGTTGACAGCCAGTGTCCCTCAGAGACAGAGGCTGAGAACGTGAACCCAAGAACTGCCAAGGTGAATAGCTGTTCTCTGGGGTGACATTATTCTCAGGATATAGATTCCTGACTGAGCTGGTGACTAGGGCTGTCCAGGATGCTCTAAGGGCACTTCAGACAGCTGCCAGAGAATTCTAGGGATGTGGGGAAGGCCCCAAAGGCTTGAATGGTGTTTGTTCTGGGCTCTTGTGCCACGGGAAGGGACTGAGCCAAACATTTTGTGTGGAAGCATCTGTTTGTGTGGACTCAGCTGTCCCAAGAGAAGGAAATAACTGATCTAGTGAGTGATGTGTGCTTCAGGTGAAGGTACCTGCCAAAAAGCCACCCATGGCCAGAAGACCTCCCTCAGTGAGAGTGAAGCGCATGAGCAAGAGGTAATATCTCTGTTTCATCTCTAGAAATGGGGAATGTAAATATAAATATCTCTCTTTGCTGGGGTGGACTTGGGCTCAGTAGTGACAGGGGAAAAACTGATGGGAATGAAAGATGGACAGCTGCCTCTCCTGTGAGAATGAGCTGTCCCCAGTTTTGGGGGCCACTGGTCAGTAATGACCCCTGGGCTTAGTGCTGGTCGCCTTTGACAAGTGCCTCTACATTTGTTAAAGATGTTTATTTCCCTTTAACAGATCAAGCAAAAACAGCTTTATCACTCCAGCTACTGGCAGGATGGTCGATATCTGTGCTCGGGGAGGCGCCTCCACGGTCACACCCAGATTTGATTCCAGGTTTGTTAACAGAGAAAATAAACACGTTTCCCTCCTGTCTGCCACAATCCGCTTTACTCCATCTCTGTACACCACAACCTTTAGGGGCTTTTTTGGACCTGAAATGAAAGACTTGGACTTAGAAATGCCGAGAGCAAACATCACTAACTCATAACTGGTTGTTTCAGGGTGTTCAAGACGCCGGGGCTGCGCACTCCTGCCCTCCACGAGCGCGTTTACACCATCTCCGCCAACGGCAGCCCCCTGGCCGACCCCGGGGACGCCGTCCTCACCCTGCCCCTGGGAGGGGGAGAGGTAATTCCTGACTTTCCTCCCCCTTCACCTCCCCTGCCAGCCCTGGAGGGGTGCACAGGCACCTCTGGGTGCCTCACCAGCTTCGGTTCACCTGCTCTCGTCTCTTGAGCTGTGCGGTTTTATCAGGGGGTTGCTTGAGGTTGAAAGGAGCCTTAAGATGCTCTTAGCCAAAGTGGGACCTGCTCGAGCTGGTTGGAACAGAATAGGAGGATGTTTTGTTGTGCATTCACTGTAAAACACTTAAAGCAGCAGTAGTGCCAGTGCAGTGGGTTTTTATAAACACACTCCTCAAGGACGTGAGGTGACCAATGTTTCAAAGCCCTAATCTGACATATTTTCTTTATTTGTAAAGACAGAGCCCAAATATCTTTTGGCTGGCCAAATGCCAGTGCACCCACAAAAAAAGTCATTCACTCACTGGCTTTTTCCCCTCCCTCACCAAAAATCAAGCTATTTAAAACCATCACAGCCAGTAATGCATTAATGCACTGCAGGAAAGGTGTGAGGTGAGCTTCTGTTCCAGCTGAATGTAGTTCTCTGCCTGTCTGTACTGAGATCTTAATCTCTTTTAAATTTTTTTTTAATGTAACTTTTTTGCTGTCTCCAGCTGCTGCAGCTAACCAGCCAGAAAACCTGAGATTTGAATTTGTTTCCACAGAGCATTCGTTTGACAGCAAAGGATTTGACCAAGAAGAATTTTCTTCAGCTGAACCCCAGGGCCCGAGGGCTCATGAAGAAGCTGTCAGTAAGTCTGGGTGTTTTTGTCAGCCATGACCTGAAGCTGTAAGACAGTGCTGTCCCTCTGTCATCACTCAGGGGACTGTTGAGCTGCAATAGAAACTCCTTATTTCCCCCCTCGTCTTGAATTTTGGCTGATGTCAGAGGTGAGGTAGCAGGGAAGGAGAAGCAGGGGCTTTACATCACCTCTGGCTGAATCCACAGTGGGGAAAAGAGCTGCTGTCACTGCTCTGAAAAACAAACTGGTCCTTTAGGCTGGAGCTGCTGGTGGCTGTGGGCTGTGCCAGTGTCTCTGAGCACTGATTGTTTTCTCTTTCCTTTCAGGTTTGTCTCGCACAGGCTTGCAACGAGGCAAAAATCCCCCTGGATGGAAGTCAGTGAGCAATGACATCCCTCTGTAAATACATTTTACATTTAGGACTGCTACCTTCATTTAGTTCTCGCTTTAATTTGTATCTTCCTTTCATTGATCCACAGAATGGAAGCTAAGAACTAGTTATTCTACTTGTAATATGTAACTGGATCAAAATAAATGGAACTTTTTTTTTAATTTGGGGGAGAAAAAGCATTCCTTATTTTTTATTTTCTTTAAGTTTGAAACCATGAAACAGAAACCTGTTTCTTTGTTAGCTGGTGCTTTCCAAAGATGCCTCTTTATCCTTGATTTAAGCCTCTTTATGGGGCTACGAACAAGGGTGTTGAGGCTTTGAAATCTTTTCTATATTTGAAAAGTTCTACTTTTGACAGAACCAGGCCGTGGTTAAAAGGGAGACAAACTGCAATCAGAGCTCTTTGGTGCAGGGTGTGGCATGGGAGGAAGCTTGTAGAACAGCATTCATACAATTTCCTTTGGAGAGCAAACATTTTACTGTATGGAAGGCCTCCTGGATTTGGAAATCTCTCTTTGAGAGGTTTTGGCAGGTTCTAAGTCCTAACTGCAGGTGGCAATAATATATCCCACTCAGCTACACACACACCTGCCTTGCTATTCTGTGCACATATTAATTAAAAGCATCAATTAGCTGAGCTGTAAATAAAAAAAAGTATGTGTTTATGGATGTGTAAGTTGAGATTCTGCTTGAAATACGTCTTTACCAGGAAAACAAAATTAACTAGAACTTTTAGCCTAGAGAATTCTTTTAAATCAGCGCTGTCTGATTTAAAAGCTTTAGTTATAATTGTTAAGATCAGAGCTCTTGCCCTAAACCAAAGCTCTTCCAAAAGAAGTTTCCTTTAGGAGAGAGCAGGCTGCAGAGGGAAAATTGCCAGCAGCACGGGGAGAAAAGCATGTGGCTGTTTCACCAGGGCTGGGTAACTGCAGCCTGGCAGGAAAAACCATTCCTGCTTCCCCTGGCTGCGACCTGGAGGGCTCTGTGTGTGCTGAGCTGTGGTGTGATGACTCCAAATTTCTGCTCCAATTCATAATGGAAGTGTGAAACTATTGATTTGGAGGAATAATGAGCCAAGCAGGGAGCCCGTGAGGCCCCTGCCCTGGGCTGTGCTGGTCCTGAGCTCCGGGCCAGCAGCTCTCAGCAGCCTGGCACAGATACACTGCCAGCTTTGTCATCCTCAACACCTTCCAGGTGGCCATTGACTCAGTGGCATTGTGAGACAGAAATAGATAACAATTCCCTGCTTGCTGATGGAAGGGATGAGGCTTTGGAACAAACTAAAGCCTTCTCCAGGCCAATATTTTTCATGCAGGAGTTCTTGATTTGAAGAGCTGCACATGCAGCTCTCCCCCCTGACCTGTATACTTCCACAAAAAATCCGTGTTTCCTGAGTCAGCTTGAAAGCATAAGGAAGGAAAATATTCCTCAGCATCACTGAATTCATGAGACTTCTGCCTTTTCTAAATCACTGACCGGGGAGCTGTACCTTCAAAAGTGAAAAGAAATGCATCTCTGAACGTGCATCCACCCCTCCCCACACACACCTCCCAGACGAATGTCAAGGATTTCCCTGAGTCCAGGCTGGGTCTTCACTGCCTCACAACTGAAAGTCTGAGCCCCTCAGGAGACCAAAACCACTGTAGCCAGTTTATTGATAGACAGGAGCTTGCTAAAGGCAGGATTTCTCCCTCAGCTGGGCTGCACCTCCAATCCACGTTGGCCGTGGATTTTATTTGCAGCCAAATAATATGGAAACTGGTGTCTGGGCCTGGCTGTGGAGCTAGGGGAGGTAAGGGGTGTGAGGGCACTGCTGGGCTGTCACCAGAGCTGGAGAAAGCAGAAATGTCCTCTTAAAATCCAGCGGGAGGAAGCAGAGCCTACAGGGTGCAGCTTCAGAGTGATTTCAGCCTTGTCTCTGGTGAGAGCAGGGAATAAATTGTCTATCTCAGAAAATTACTGCCCACAAGCCACCGAGCTTTACACTCCCCCCACCCAGAAGGGTTATTACACTGAAGAGCAGGATTAGAATTGCTAATTTTGACATTGCACACAGACACCAAAATCCCAGGCACCTCTGTGGTCTCTCCAGGGGAAGATTGTGCAGCTGTAGCTCCTGTCAGGGCTCCTGTGCTCTGCTGCTGAGCCGGTGTCCCTGCCTGCCCTGTCAGCTCACACCAGCCCAGAGCTGCTTTCCAGGAAAAGGTCAGTAGTTTCAGGTCAGTTCTCCCTATAAAGTACAAACCCTGCAGATGGTGCAGAGTTCAGGGCTGTGCTGAGCAGGGCAGCCAACGGGCTTCATACCCAATTTGCATTTAATTCCTTTGCTGTGGAGGTAGTACATGGAAATGTCAATAAGGTCTCAGCTGCTGAGTCCTGAGCAGGGCTGGGACCTGATTACAGCCCCAAACTGAACACAGGACCCTGGGGGTGCTGTTAGATGTTCCTGTATTAAGAAAAGTATTTCACTCTTTCCCAAAAAAAAAAAAAAAAAAAAAAAAGTGAATATTCTTCCCACTTACCCCTGAAATAGTCAGAGAGCCCTGAGGCAGGATGGAGGGGTCAGTGACCAATGGCAGCTTGCAGATCCAGATCTATCCCTGTCCACCCTGCAGCAGAGCTGGGGCTGTGGTGGGAGAGGGGCTGGAGCAGGGCTCTGCTTCAGCTGGAGAGCTGATGTCCCCCAGAGGGTGTCCTTGTGGCCCAGGAAGCTGATCCTGATGACACTTGATTGATGGGATCTGAGGAGTCGTTCTCCCTCAATGTCAGCTGGCCGCCTCTGCTGACTGCAAATGAAGGCACAGGGAGGACCTGGGCAGCAATCGATGCCAAATGGAAGGTGCAGTTGGAAATTGTCTGTCTGGAGCGTGGGCAGAGGGGGCCTGGGCAGGGCAGCACAGAGCCAACAGCTCAGGCCCACTCAGACACTCCTGCTTTGTCTTTCTGTTCCTTCATTAGTGCTCAGAAAGGTGATGGAAATGCAGCTCCATGGGACTCTGCTGGACAAAGAAACCCTGCCAAGAGCTGCCAGCACAGTTCTGTCTGGCCAAGCAGCTCCTGCAGATCAAAATGTGCCAGAGCAGGGCAGGGACACAGAGCACGATGCCTTCAGCAGAGACAAGAGCACATGGAAACACGGTGGGGAGCAGAGCACTCAGAGACCACACCACAACTGCCAGGTCTCAGGGAATCCTGGCCAGGCCCTTCTGTGCCTTTCTGTCCCTTTCTGTGCCTTTTTGTGCCTTTCTGTGCCTTGTTTTGCCTTGGCACAATGGGAATTCCAGGCTGGTGCAGCACATTCCCCAGCCCAGCACCTTCAGCCCTCAGGAGAGAGGGAGAGCTGAGCATTGGTCAGGGGCTGCCGCTCAGCCCTGAGCACTGGATTAATTTGTGCAAGAGTGCCTATTAATTAATTAATTTGTACCTGAATCCTCAGCTTGTCAGCACCCAAACAGGATCTGGGCAAGGGCCTGGGAGCAGTGTGTAACAAAATGGGAATTTGCTGGAGAAGTTTTTCTAAAGGAGCTGCTGCCCTGGAGACCCTGACTGAGCTGGGGGCCCGGAGAGGCACCATTGGCCCTGTCCCCATGGCTCCCTGTAGTGGTTTCACCACATTGTCTTCTAATCTCACCAGGGCTCAGGGTTGAGAGGACGTGCCAATACAGCCTCAGCCTCGCTGTACCCAATGGGCAAAGAAATCCTGGACAGAAAAGGGGTTTTTGCTTCTACTCTCCCACCTGCCACCTTCTGGAGGTTTTCAGGGTGGGGGACAGTGAAGCATCCTTTACACCTGCAGTGCTTGAACGGGGCCATTCCATCCTGTCCCGTGGCTCAAGGAGTGACAGTGGCTCTGCCAGGTGGGACCAGAGCTGCCTACAGGGACCCAAGTGACAAATGGCCCGTGACATTGTCGAGGGGAGCACGCACACGCAGTGATGGGCTCGTAATGAGTTAAGTGCTGCTCAAATTGATGCAGGGCTGCTGTAAGGAATGTGAGTCTGTTGTGAGGAGTAGGACACAGGTGTGATGAATATTGTCCATCAGCTCTGATAAAAAGCCTATCATCCCAATACATATTTTCAAAAACTAATTTAAGGCCGAAAGAGATTATTAAAAATGAGCAGAGGAAATTGTCTCGGATATATTTAGAGTCCCTTGCTAGGTAAGATGAATTCCAGAAGTCAAAATACTGCCTGTGGGGTGAAAGGGATCGATGCTGATATTGTGGTGGCTCATGATAAGACAGGGCTGAGGCAATTCTCCTGCCAGGGGAGAGTGTCTGGGGAAGGAGAGCCCTTGCCTGGGGCTGGCGTGCCAGGCTCCAGGAGGGACAGAGTGCAGGGACTGTCCTGGGGCTGCCAGCCCTCCCCCAGAGACTGCAGCAGGTCTCTGCCCCCAGCCCAGGGTCTGGCTGGTCTCTTCCCGCCTCAGTTTCCTTCCTGAGCCAGTGGCCACTTGGCAGCTGGTTGCTGGGGACACAAGCTGCTGAAGGATCCTGGGATCCCAGGAGGAAAAACGCTTCTTCAGAATGAGGTTTATGAGCAGCAATGCCTGGAGATGCTCAGGAGAGAAGCCCCCAGTGCTGGGTGGGCTTAGGCTGTGCCCCCCTGCATTTCATTCTCTGACATTAAGGACACATGTCCCTGTGTCCTGAGTGCTGTGCCAGCGTGGCTCAGAGGAGATGAGCATGGCCAGCCTGCAACCTGCCATGCCCCGGACATCTGGAGAGCCGAGTTTTGATCTTGGCTGTTTCCTCACTCATTTATCTCTCTCTGCTGTTCTTGATGACAAGATCATTAGAAACCCGGTTGCTGTTGCTGAGCTCTTCCTCCCGAGCTGTGTGTAACCGTGGACAATGCCTGCAAGACAAGAGGTTTAATTGTGTTCTGCCAGCAGCCACAGGATGTCAGCCAGGGAAATTTAAAGCCAGGCTGGATGGGGGTGGCAGGTGCACCTCCATTACTCACCAGCCTGGATGAGGTTTAGCTTTATTGTATCCTGAAATAGCCGGAGCCTGGGAGGTGCTGATTGAAGCCATTTGAAAACATGACAACATCCCCGGGACAAGAGGTGTCTAATCTAATGAAGCCAGAACGCATTAGCTAAGAGCTGTGCAAAGCCAGGAAAACACAATTAAAGCATTCCTGAGGACGGCTGTCGACCTGCATCAGGAACACGGGGACAGAGATATTGGTACAAGTCTAATGAAAATAAATGATCTGTTTGAAACATTCCTCAAGTCAGTGACAGAGCCCCTGCTGGGCTCAGCCTTGAAGGGTCCCACCAGCCACAAGCTGGTGCCTGTGTGAGGTTCCCTGGGCAGGGCTGGTGAGACCTGCCTGTGCTGCACTGGGGGCATGGCAGGGTTTTGTTCTTGCAGCCCAACAGCCCGGGAGCATGTCACCACCCCATCCCCCAGTGAGGGAATAGGGAGCCCCTGGGATTAGTGCCCATGCATGGCACATCAGGGCTTCTCCCAGACAAACGCCCTTCACGAGGCTGGCACTCTGATAACTGTCCCACAGTTTAACCAGGCAGGATCCATCCCCTCCCTGCAGAGTTTTGTAAGATTTTGTCTCTAAATAACCCCTCAAAACAAGGGTGGTGAGGGGCAGGGGCCAGTGCTCTGGCCAGGTGGGCAGTAGTCCTGCCCAGAGCCCCTCTCTGTCACCACCGTGGTGTTGGGGAACTGGAAATGGAGGAAACTCCTTTTCCTTCAGTGCCCAGAGTGTGTTGTGCATTCCCCTTTGCTCCTTCGTGCTCTCTCCTCCCAGCTCTGCTGTATCAGAGCTGCATTTAGGATCTGGGTTTCATGTTGGATCCTTGAATAGAAACACCTTCCGCTCCCCCTTTAGACTCCTGCTATCAGAAATAGGGATTAAACACACCCACCCCTGTAAATCACTGGCAAGAGGAATCAAATCACGCTTCTTTGGCAAGAGTTAGAACTGACAGTGACAAGCTTATTTCTGGAAGAAAGTTTTATTTTGGGGAGTTTGATTCACTGTGCCACTTTGCATCTTGATGCAGTGTGATGTGATACCTAACACATCCTTGTTCCCGCGAGGCAAAGCAGGGATTTGTGCTTTGCTGTGAGACAGCGTGTGCCTCACAGAGCCACCAGCTCTCCTCAGGAGAGACAACACTGCTAATGATGATTTTAACCACCTCAGGGAAGCTCTCATCCTTTCTGGGGTCTCTGAGCCTGTTTTTCATCAGCGGTGTACAGCATTCCTGATGTACACCCCATTACGCCGAGAGACTCTATTTACACTCACAAACATCCAACACAACACTGCCATCATCCAGGAGCACCACAACCTCACAAAAAGCCTCTTCATTGCCCTCTTCACCTTTTTTTGCCTCCTAGTGCTTAATAGAATTCACTCAAATATGTTTAACAGTGTAAACCCCCAGGGCTGAGTGCCATCCCTCAGCTGCCTGGAGGGACAGCCCCATGCTCAGGACTCCAGGAGTCCCTGGCCCTGCAGCCACAGGACTTTGTGGCTCAGACAGCCCTGGCAGCACTGACTGCTGCCCCATCACACCTGAGCTGCACTAAACTTCCAGCAAACCCAGACACAGTATTCCCCTGGGAACGTGTCAGCAGGAAAAGGCGTCGTTGTACAGGAGGGACTCGCACAAAAAACCTGAATTGCCCAGTTCTAAGTTCTATTCCAAACCTTTCCCCCAGGGCGCCTCTGGAGCAGATGATTGAGGGCCCCCCCCCGGGGATGTGATGCTGCTGCTTTATTTCAGCCCCGTTGTGGAATTTAAATGCTGTGGGAGTTAATGGAAATGTTTATGGCTCACACACACCAGCGAGCTGGGCTCCTGCCATGCAGGGCAGAGCAAGGGGAGCTCCCCACATGCTGCCGGCGCCAGGGGCTTCTCACAGCACCCGAGGGGGTGCCCAGCAGCAGAGCAGGCAGGGGGATGCTGCACCACGGAGATGGCACTGCCACCGGGGTGGGGACAACCCTGACAGCTGTGCAGCACCACCAAAAGTGACTGTTTCAGAGAGTTGTATGAACAGTGGTGCAACCCCCCTCCTGGCACGACCGACTCCTGAAAGTCTGGTCTGTCAACAAACCAGAGCTCATTAAAATGACTTTTTAATTACTGACATCCTCTAAGTCAGACATCACCCTTAAAAACAGGGGTGTGGGAGCAGGTGCCTGGGGAGAACACCTTGTCAGTGCTCTTCATTGTTACAGAAACTCCAGAAACCTCTGAAAAAACCTCATGTCTCTCCTCCTTCCCCTTTGCTCCTGCTATTGGGGTCTGGAGGTGGCAGAAAAAAGGAAGCTCCATCTCCCTGAGCAGTGGCCATGCCCACGGCTGTACCAGGGGCTCTGGGACAGATCTGGACCTGCTGACAGGGCACAGCTCCTCTGCTTTTGTCTGTGCTCCTCCAGGGGTGGCAGCTGCCCAGGAGTAGCCACTGTGCCGAGAGATAACAGCCGCTCTTTGTCTGATGCTGAAGGTGCCTGTCAGCCTCAGGAAG
This sequence comes from Cyanoderma ruficeps, assembly GCA_008694505.1. NCBI lineage: Eukaryota > Metazoa > Chordata > Aves > Passeriformes > Timaliidae > Cyanoderma > Cyanoderma ruficeps. The sequence continues at coordinate 3,133,240 of VZDJ01000274.1, read as the reverse complement.
ATAAAAAGGCTGAAGTTGTTTGTAATTGTGTAATTAAATTGCTCCGGTGCCTTCCAGGCCGCTCCTGCCACTGTGGCCCTGCTCTAAGGGGTGAGCCACAAGTGCAGAGGCAGCTGAGGTCACCCACGGTGGGGCGGGTGGGTGCTGCTGGCTGGCACCCAGACCTGTGCCAATGTCACATAACCTTGTGCCAGTGTCACATAACCCTGTCCCAATGTCACTCAGCCCTGTCCCAATGTCACATAACCCTGTGCCAGTGTCACCCACCCCTGTGCTAGTGTCACCCAGCCTTGTGCCTGTGTCACCCAGCTCTGTGCCAAGGTCATCCAGTTCTGTGCAAATGTCATCCAGCCCTGTGCCAGTGTCACCCAACCCTGTGCCAAGGTCACCCAGCCCTATGCCAATGTCACCCAGCCCTGCACCAAGGTCATCCAGCTCTGTGCCTCAACTGGGCCACAAACCCCAGCATCTGTCTCACCATGGGCACCCCCTGGCCAGCCAGTACAGCTGCTCCCCCCAGGTCCTGGCAGAGGTGGGTGGTGCACTGGGGACAGCCCGGTGTGGCTCTGGGAACCCATCCTGGCTGGGGCAGGAGGAGCTGTGGGGGTCTGGCCATGTCCCAGCCCGTGAGAGATGAATGGAAGGAGGGAAGAAGCATCACTCGACCTGACAGATCGCTGATTACCATGACAAATGGCACTTGCTCTTCCTGATAATTAGCAATTATTCATATTCAAACCTTGCTCTTCCTCCAGACCCAAGTTCTTTTTAACATTCCCAGGGCACTGCCCTCCTCTCACCCAAATCCTTCCTGTGCTGGCAGGGTGGGGACACGTGGCAGCAAGGCCAGGCTGCTCTGACCCCTGCACTCTGCTCTCAGACAGGTCTGTGCAGCCTCTCTGCAGTGAAAGTCCCGAAAACGAAGGGGGAAGGTGATGGATTTCATGTCTGAGGCTGCCGTGTGGGAGTGAGGGGCAAGAGGAGGAGCCCTGGCTGCTCCCTCGCTCTCCCCAAAACACAGACCCGCTGGTGGTGCCAGCTGCTTTCACCAGCATCTTGCAATGAACGTTTTATTTTAAAAATCTCCTGCTTGATCAGCACCTGCTGAGTGCTGAGCCCGTCCTTGCCAGCACTGCTGCACGTTGGGGTTCCCTGTCTGAGCCCTACTGACCCCCGTTTCTCCAGAGCCACTTCCCCTGGTGCAGCGTGGGGCTGAGCAGGGCACAGGGCTGTGCCCCCCAAAAACCAGGACAGGAGGGGTCCCACAGCTCCCGGCACAGACAGTGCCAGGAAGGTCACAGAAGAGAGACAAACCCATCCCCACACCTCACAAGGAGGCACAACTGCCCAAAATCTGCCTCTGGTGAGCCATGACTGGGAATGCACTGCTCATCACCCCGCTGCAGAGCTCTGATTATTTCTTTATAGTGCTGGTACAGCCCTGGCCAGGCTCCCAACAACGGCTGCCTGAATTAATTGATCAACAGAAGGCAAATAGGCTTCACTCATTCTAAGCACCCATTCAGTCCTTCCCCAGCAGCTGTCACTGCTGTCACCACACCGGCCAGGCCTCCTGTGCCTGTTCCTGGGCATTGGGACAGCCCAGGAAAAAGAGATGTGAACGGGTGAGAGTCACAGCAAATCATTTTTAAATATCACTGTTTGTGCTGAGTTTGCAGTTAATGTGCCGGCCAGACACGGCTTTCATTGATTCAATAAAACAATTAATTACACGCCTTGAGCGCAGGAACTCTGCAGCATTTTCCCTCTGCTCAGCACCATCCCCACACTCCCACGCCAGCACCCGTGTCAGCCTGGCCACTGCACTGACAGCTTCACCCTGAGAATGTCCAAGGTGATCTGCTCTGGGGGGCTGGGAAGGATTTTCCTGTTGCTGTTGGACGTGAAAGACTCCAAATAATTTAGAAAGCAAAACTTACAGAAAAAGAAGGCTCTTTATTGTCGAATTCTTACTACCTTTTATAAGGTGTTCTGATACAAACGTAACATAATTAGTAAATAAAAATGACACCTCTCTAATGCTGTTAGTTAAACAAAACAACAAAAACAAAAAACACCAACTAGACAAAGACTGTTTTAAGAAAAAAAATAGTTATTTACCAAAATTGTTTTAAGAAAAGCTTTCTCGAGAAACTTTTCCTTGGGAAAATGTTGGTGTTATAAATAACCCAGCTGCTAAGCAGACTAAAATTCTCTCAGGCACATATTTCCCACCTGTCTGGGCTCACAGGCCAGGCCAGGCACCTTTCTGACCACACCACATGCACCAGCAAAGCAGAGTAGGAGCTTTTGTCCTCCCTACGACAGGAAATCACCCCCTTCAGCCACTCCACAGGCTTCCACCTTAGCACAGATGTTATTTAACAAAACAAGGCGTCACTTCACACCTTGCTGCTGCTAAAACTGTCCCTTACTCACCACAAGCCACCCTTGATAAAGTGGCATTTTCCCCCCGAATATTGAAATGACCCACACAGACAAACCAGGGCAAGATTACCGGTTGGTTCTACTCAGGTATTTATTTATTTATTGCCAGCTTCAACCGTGGTTCAATAAATACAAAATTAAAAAAAACTCAATAGATTTTATTAGCATTTATAATAACTATTATTATTATCATCATTATTATTAAATATTCCAAACCAACTGAGATTCCCTGGAGATGTCTGACTACAGTTCAAACATGAGATGCACACAGAGTCCCTTATAATATTATATTACATTTGTCTCAAGCTTATAAAAATATATATTGACTTCTCAAGTGTGTATTTACAGTACTTAACATGTGGCTAATGAATATAAAAGGATTTGGAGATGAACCAACTCGATTCCCATTTGGTTTCTTGTGAGGGGAGTGTTGCAGATGCTGCTCCAGCAGGACTGGGGCTCTCCCAGCCCGTGGAGGAGGCAAAAACCTCCTGAGATGCCAGAGGCTGGATGGGAACAGACCAGGGTCATTCTGAGGCATTTCCCTTGCAGCTCCAAAACAGCATTGCTGATTAATTTAATTATACTCCTTCCCCAAGGAGAGAAGCTGAGAGGATGCAAGTTAATATTAATATCCAAACAACTATCTATAGCTTAATCTATGAATTCTGTTATCACATGTTGGCGAGGAGCTCAATTAAAATTGTTTATTCTTGCAAAAAGCTGGCCTAGAAGGCTCCTTCCATGGGGGAGCTTTCCTTTCCTTTCTTGATGGAGAGCCCAGGAAAGCTGATGGCTCCTGTTTGTGCTGAGTTAGAGCCCAGCCCAGAGCTCAGCTCCTGTGGGACCCCTCACACAGCCACGGCCACTTCCCCCAGGAGCCACAGCCCCTGGCAGCCTCTGGCCACAGGAAAACAGCCGTGGCCACAGGTAACTGTGCTCAGGTTTATCCCTCTTCAGCTGGGCAACATCCAGAGGGACAGACAAGCAGATTCCAGTGGCCACCAGTGGCACCCAGAGCCAGCCCCTCCTCATATTCCTGATTCTGGAGGGAGAGTCTGTTCTGGGGGACTCGAGGGAACATTTTGCTGCCTGCTCATGGCCAAGCCTGTTTTCCAGACTGAGGCACACTGTCACCTTGTCACCAAGCCCTAGATGTCTCCAGACTTCCTTGAGGTGAACCAGCCTGGAGCCAGCTCCTCCAGTAACTTCCCAGCATGGTTCCTGCATCCCAACAGACAGCACGAGCAGGGGAGGGGAGAGAAGGTCCAGGATCAAGCCAATTCAACCCCCTGCCTAGGGACCTGCAATGTACTTTCTCTAGAGATAAAATGTAAACACAGAGGGTACACAAATTGCACTTGATCCTTGGGATCAGGGATTTCACTAAATGCAGGGCTTGGTTCACTGCTCTTCCTCTTCAGGGTCGGAAACAGCAGGATGGCAAGTGACCGACCCAACTGGACATGGGCCAGACTTGGAGAAATTATTTCTGTTAAAAACACTAACCAAGAGGGAGGGAGCATGGTTTGAACTGCAGAGGGGGCAGGAAGGAGAGATCTTGTTTTCCCCAGAGTGCAACAAACTCCCCAGAGCATATGGAGCACTGCCTGGGCAGAGTGTCACCATGCCAGCCCCAAGGGCCCCTTCCCTCCATCCTCACTCAGCTCCTCATCCTCTCAGAGCGGGCAAACAGGAGGGTCTGACTGGAGTAGATTTCCAACCAGACCCTGAGCATCTCCCACAGCCTCCATCCCCTATCTAAATCTTTGCCTTTCAGCATTAATAATTCACTTGTGATACTTAAGAGATCATAATAAAGCCTTACGAAACTCCGTACAGAGCTGCAAACACCCAATTAATTAACTACCTTCAAGGAAAGTTGTATTATTAAGCTGTTTATGTCTTCTCAGGGATCAGGCTGCAGCTATGGGAGCTGCCAGCATGCCAGGCAGGTTTTGTTGGTGCCCACAAAACAAAGTGTGGGTGTGCCCTGCCATTGCATGGATGCAGCCAGCACCATTCCCTCTGTGCTCTACTGGAGAATATTTAGTTTTGTTCACCAACTGAGGTGTCAAAACTCAGAGAAGCAGCTCATGGAGCAGAAGGGATGCGACTGGGAAAGAGTTTCCTTCAGCACAGATGGGGAAAGTCACCTTCCAGGAGTTGGGCATTGGGTGAGAACTGCTCTCTAAATATAAAAGCAATAAAAACTCCTTGTGGGGGTTGCTGTGATCTGTCAGGTTGCATAAAAGTACCCATGGATTCACAGCAGAATACTGGATACAGAAGTGTTGGCTCTGGATTAAGACAGTGCAAAAAGGTCCATCCCACCCTGTGAACTCAACTACCACATGAAATGGCATCAATACAGATTTGACTCATCTTACAAAACAGTGCTGGGGAGAGCCACGTCCACCCAGGCACGCCGCACCATCCCGGGAACCCTGGGCTGCCCCAGCACAGGGGACAGAAGCCCTGCTCTCTTGCCACGTGTTTGGCAGCACCCAGCGATTTCCACAGCCCACCTGAGACCTCCAGGTGGGGCAGGTCGGGGCCAGCAGAGGCCACTCCTCCCCGGGAGGGCCGTGCCGGGGCTCGGCACCTCTGCAGGACATCTGCTCACACCTGCACGCCCCGGCCGTGCATCCGGATCACCTGGGCCCGCAGCGCCTGGATCCCGCCCAGGAGGGTCTTCTGGTGCTCAGCCAGCGTGATCCCCAGGCTGAGGATGTCTCTGCAAAAGGAGCCCCACAAAATGAGCCAGGACGGGCCAGCCCTGAGCGCCGCCTGCCCCGACACCGACCACAGACATGCCCAAGTGAGAAACCCACAACCTTTTGTCCCAGCCAAAGCAATGCTGACCCCGACCAGGCATTCCGGGCTAGCAGGAGCCTGCAGCACACCCAGGGATGGGACAGCTCTGACCCCACCCTGTGCTGCAGCACAGCAGATTATCAGTAAATCACTAATTATCAAATGACAGAAATTACAAATTATCATTACTGATTATCAGCACAAGTAAGAAATCCCCAACCTTTTGTCCCAGCCAAAGCAATGCTGACCCTGACCAGGCATTCTGGGCTAACAGGAGCCTGCAGCACACCTGGGCATGGGACAGTTCTGACCCCACCACCCTGTACTGCAGCACAACAGATTATCAGTAAATCACATTATCATTACTGATTATCAAATGACAGAAATTAAAAATTATCATTACTGATTATCAGAAAACCACAATGGGTTTGGCTCTGCTCCCTGGCAGGGGCAGGAAACGTTGCTCTCACTGCACCCACGACACAGGGTCACAGCTGGGAGAAGGGGTCACTTACTGGGCTGTCATCCTGGCCACCGACTCCAGGCAGCAGTAGCCCGCAGCAGTGAAGTTGTCCTTGTACCTGCCCATTTCTATGGCCTCCAGCCACTCACCCACGGAGCTGAAGGATGGGAAGGCCAAGAAGGTTCTCTTGGAGAGGGGGATGGATGTGCCGTGGGACCTGCCAACAGAGAGGGTGTGAAGAGGGAATGGGGCACAGCACAGCAGAGGGGGGACAGGCAGGTGTGGCAGGATGGTGATCACCTGGGGCACGTAGAGCTGGGACACGTGGAGCTGGGGCACTTTGGGGACTCCAGGCTCTGCACCAGCTTGCTCAGGGCGTTGTGGATCTGCGAGAACTTGGGCCTCTGGCTGCGGTCCTTCTGCCAGCAGTTGAGCATCAGCTGGTGCAGGGGGGGCTGGCAGTTGGCTGGGGCAGGCAGGCGGAACCCATCCTCCACGGCCTTCATCACCTGCAACAAACCAGGGGCTGGGCTCAGGGGCTGCCATGCAAACCCAAGGCAAACCCCTGGGGCAAACCCCGGGGGCAAACCCCTGGGGCAAACCCCGGGGGCAAAACCCTGGGGCAAGCCTCCCTCCCCACACCCAGCAGCAGCTCCATCAGCAATGGCTGCACCATCATGGTGCAGGGTGAAGCTGCGGGGCACTCACGTCCTGGTGGGACATGTCCCAGTAGGGTCTCTCTCCGTAGGACATGACCTCCCACATGACGATCCCGAAGCTCCACACGTCGCTGGCAGGGCTGAAGTGATGATACTGCACGGCCTCGGGGGCTGACCACAGCACCAGGCTCTTCCCACACTGCACAGGCACAAGGGCAGGAGTGATTTATTTGCCCAGCAGGATGTGGCCAGTGCTGGCAATTCCCAGGCAGACCTTCACTGCTCATCGTGCCCTGCCTGGAGTCGCAGGGTGGACATCGAGCAAACCCGTGTGCCACGAGCACATTTAGGACTAAGAGGAAACTGTTTCCTCAGTTTGTTTGAAATGTCACTGCAGCTGTGTGCTGCACGGGAGTGTGAGTCCTGAAATATTAATGGGAGAGGAAAATGTCCCCAGGAAGCGCTGATGGCATTTTGTACATTAATATTTAACGAAAACCACCTCTCAGCTGTACAAACACGAGTCCCTCTGCCCTGATTTGTGCAGTGGGGCTGTGGCTGGAGCAGGCATGGAGCAAAGCCACTGCCGTGCACTTCCCTGACCAAAAACATTGGATTTCTACCTGAGAAAGAAGTTCAAGGTGCAGAGTCCCTGTTCATACCTGAAGAAGGAAATAGGAACTTAGGAAAAGTGTTGACAACAGAACGTGGAAATGCAGCTCACCATGGTGGAGAAGATGGTTTCCATCTTGTCTTCCTGTGGCCTTCTGAACCCTGTGATCTTGCACGCCAGGCTGCTGCTCACCAGGACCTTGTGGGCAGCCAGGCTTTTGTGCACGTAGCCCATCTCTGCCAAGTAAGCCATGCCAGAGGCAATGCCCTGCAGCATGCAGATGAGCTGGGTGCCTGTGAACTGCCCCTCGTGCTTCTGTGAAAGCAGAGCAGGAAAAGCCAAAGGTCAGCCATGGGAATGTGGCCAGGAGAGCCCCAGCTGGGCAGGCAGCCCAGTACTCACCCTGAGAAAGGAGTCCAGCAGGCCGTTCCCCATGTACTCCATCACTATCATCATGGTGCTCCCTGCACAGACAGACAAGCAGCACAGTGTGAGTGCCACCATCACTCGGGCAGTTCAGGCTCTGCAGGGGTTAAAAATCCAGGGGCCAACCCCTGCACTGCCTGGCTTTTGGGGGAGATAAGGATGTTATCTCAGCAAGGTTGTAAGGAGCACTAGGTCCAAGGCATCCCTGTCATTCCCAGCTAGGAATGGATTCCAGTATCAGAAGTTCCCTTCATCAGGACTCTGAAGCACATCACGAAGGACAGCACAGCTCAGTGAAAGCAAAAGCAACCAGAATACTTCCTCTCCTAATAAAAAAGCCTAGTTAGAATCAGCTCACATGCTCTAGTTTCTTTGGATTTACATGAATATCCATTTAACTACTGCACCCGTAGCGGCACACATGCTCATGGGAGAGAGCTGGAGCAGCCAGCCTCATCTGTTTTACTGACAGAGCCTCGCTCCAATTTACTTTTATTAAGAGCACACGCACTTGGCTGCTAAGCCAGTCCCACTACCTGCATTTATTAATCTAGCTGGAAGCCTTTTATTAATCACCAGCACACAAATTTTATTAATCACCAGCTGACACACGTGGCAACAGCTGCTCTGCAGGCACCCAACTTCACCTCTAGCACCAGTTCACCTCTCCAACACGGCAGTTCAAACCCGTTCCTGCACGGGAGCCTCCTGGGGAGTCACATACCTCTGGTGATGACCCCCTCGAGGCGGATGACGTTGGAGTGGTCAAACTGGCCCATGGTGCACGCCTCGGCCAGGAAGGAGCGCTGCTGCTTCTCGGAGCAGCCGGCCCGCAGGGTCTGGATGGCCACGGGCAGCTCCCGCTTGCTGGGCAGCTTCAGGCACCCCCGGCACGTCTCCCCAAACTCTCCTGCACAGCAGAGAAACTGTTGGGGGTGGTGTTGTTTGTCGGGATGGTCGTGACACGCCAATTAAGGCGATGCAAGTTTATTTCTGTTTATTACGGCCGCACGCTGTGTTTTATGCAGTTTTTACAAACCTCGAGGGCAACTTTGATGCCTTAAGCTTTAGTTTTCATGTTTGCAGATTCTGTGCTGCCTAGAGATGTAGTTCTGAGCCTCATATTTAGTGCCAGTAAGCTCTCTTCACAGAGTAAGAAGACAAAACAAATCCTTTTTCTGCTGAAAACCAAAGACAGCTTTCAGGCCCAAAAGCATAAACAAAGGTGGACTGAAGGGAGGAAGAAAAAAGTGAGACCTCACAACCCGAAGCTGTAATTGGACAATTAAACCTCCATATGCAAATAGATCAAAACTTATAAAAATGTAAGATCTTGTGACCAGCCAGACATTTTTTTGTGGCTATTTTTGGTCCACCCTGGGTGCAGCCTTGGTCGGGCTCCTGTCCTGCCCAGGGTAGATCCTGGAGACCTTTCAATAAATAACTATTTTATTCTCTAGCTCTATCCAGTCTCTGTTTCAAGTCAGCCTTCCAAGGCATCAACTTCTAATTGGTTAATGGCTTTCTTGTTAATTGTTCTGTTGGTTAGTAAAAGGTGTTTTACTTGTCCATCAAATCTATCTATTCTTAGACTGTTTACATGTTTACTGATTCTCATGGGGCAAATCCCTTGTTACAGGTGCACTTATTTTTCACCCTCAAAACAGATTGTTGCGTTAAAGGAATTTCTCATTCTCAAAATAGCTTTATATGGGAATTTGCAAATTGCTTGTTAGCTGCACTTAGAACAAATGACAGGCTAGATTTCTACCCTACTCCTACAGGGAAATGGCTTAAACAGATCCATGGCAGGACTTCTGCCACTCCCACCAGGCCATCCTGAGCATTGTGCCACTGACCCTCAGCCATCCCCAGAGCCTCTCAGCTGTTCTCTCCACACTCTGCTTCAGTCCACATTGTGTTTTATCCTATGAGAGGAGGATTAACCCCCCGTCACTGAGATCATGCTCCAGGCCTGGCTAGTTCTGCCTCTGCTCCCCACAGAGCTGGACACAGCAGGGCTGGAGGGTTCCTGCAGTCCTTGAGGAAGAACATCCCACTGCACAGCCACACGCTCCACAACAGCAGCTACGGAATTCCAAACATAAAAAACCAATATTGGCTCTACAGCAAAACGCGTGTAGCTATGAACAGCTTTATTGATTTGAAAATCAGGTTCTTGTTAGGTCAGCAGCGAGACAAACACACTCCCAAATTCCTCAGATTTAAATGTCTTCCTTACTAATTTCTTTCTTGATTTTTCAAACACCAGATTGTCCATGAAAGGTACCCGGGGCTCCTCTGAGCTGCTCCACACTGCAGTTCAGAGGGAACCTCGTCCCCTCCTCAGTGTCCCCTCCCCTCCAACACCGTCCTTCAGCTGCAGGCAAAGCCCTTCCCTCCTCCCTTTCTCCACCTCTGCTGCTGCTACAACTGAATTTATCTTTAGGGAAAGAAATGACAAAGAATGATCACGTCTCCCACATTCTGGCACACAGTAGCCATTAAGGCTCTAAGGTCCAGTCAGGTGATTTTAATTTGCTTTTAAGTTTCAGGCAGTGAAGTCGATGAAAATCGATAAATCATTAGGTTCACTTATTTATAAATAGTTTTCATGCTGCTGTCAAACTGCCCAGATGCAGATAATTGCTGATGCTTTCAGGTCCTCGTGGCGTTCGCTTGGCCGTGCTCAGTGCCTCAGGAAAACGCCAGGAATGTGGAACAAAGCTGCTGGATAAAATCCTCACCAGCCCTGCTCCCATCCTGTGCTGCAGGCAGCTACCCCCAGGACTGGAGCAATGGCCCAGTGAACGGGGAGCACATGGGCACAGCCACTGTTGGATCTAATCACTAATAATGGGGGACTGAGAAGCTTTCCACAATTATTTTATTTCATTATCAGTCTCAGTGAAGGCAGAGATATAAAAGATGGTAAAGCTCACGCCATAACAACAGAAGCCAAAGTTCTCTTTGTTACAAGGCCTTTTAAAAGTTTTTTAGCCAACAGGCTGATGCTAAAAGTTTACAAGTGCCTACTTAAGCCAATGAATAAATAATACACGTGCACCTTACAGCACAGGAGTTGCTGCAAGGCCACCACCCCATGGAACTTGCCTGTCCTGATAATCCTCTCAATTTTGATGCTGGCATTATCCAGTTCCTTGGCAAAGAGGTGCACAGCCTGCATGGGGTCTTCGCAGGTGTTGGGGTCAATGTATGTCCTCCTGGTGGGTATTTTAACTGCAGGAAAGGCAGAAAGGGCAGGTGAGAGGGGCTCAGCAGAATTTCCACCCACCCAACATTATCCCAGTTTATCCATCTTCTGGTCTGTGGGCAGAACCAATGTGACACCTTTCTATAAGCAAAGCAAAAGACTCAGTTCTAAGGTTTTAAAGAATTTTTTTTTTAGGATTAAGTGAATCCAACTTCTCTGCCACAACCCCTGGGTAAAGGAGAGCAGCCCCTTTGCTCCAGTGAAGCTCCCACCCTCCAAAGCCAAGTGAAATGGTCAAGGCAGGCTCTTCTGAGGTGCTCTGGGGAACAGAAGAGCATGTGTGCACTCCATGGGCATGTGCCAGGAATCAAATAAACTCATCAGTCCCGACATCCGAATTCCCTCTGACAACTCCTGTCTGTAAAATTACTGCTGCACAATAATCCAGAGTAGCCCCAGAAAACGAGGCTGTTTGCTCATGAAGCTGACAGAATAATTCCTACACCCCCTGTAAGGTGCAAGAATCCCCATTTCCTCTGGCACGCAGTGACCCACAGGCAGCAAGGACAGACACTGGCACATGGAGCTGTCAAGCCCACGGTCCTCAGAGAGCCTTGCTGTGCCAGCCCCTGCTCTGGGATAACACAGGATGACAACACTTCAAAAGTGAGGGCTCAGGGCTGCTTTGGTGGGTTATTAACAGTGATGAACACAGGGATCCCACAGTCACACTGGCTGTGAGAGCTGGGCACCACTTACAGTGGAAGTACAGCTCCTCATCCCCGTCCTGGCTGGCCTTGCTGTACCCACACTGCCTGCAAAGAGAGTGAAGATCCACACAAGAGGATGAAGGGGCAGCTGCCCCTTAGCCCAGGTCAAACCCCCCCCGGACCATGCCTGGCCCTGCTGACCTCCTCCAGACCATCACTCCGACCACCACGGACACCAGCACGGTCAGCCCCACGATGGCCACCACGGCGATGATGAGGACGGGGTTCTGCTCACTGGAGGCCACTGTCACTGCAGGAGGGAAGCAGAGCTGGTCATCAGCATGCTCTGGGGCAGCTGTGAGGAGAGGAGTGCCTTGGTCACTGCTCCCATGGCCAGCCTGTGTCCTCCAGAAGAGCTGTGGGAGCAGCCACACAGCTTTTCACCATCCTCACAATAATTTGGGTTCTGGTTCAGCTTTAAGAGTCCAAGCTGGTGGGATCAGTCCAACATGCTGGCAGCACACACAGAACAACCCAGCCCTGCTGCACCAGCTCCTGGTTTTGTTAATCATAGCTGAGGAAGAATCCTGTTTATCAGAGGAGCCCATCAAAATTTATGGCCTTACAAATAGTTTTCTTTCATCACATTAATCCCTTTTCCTCCTGCTTTTGCAAACAGGGGTATTAGATAGCTACATTCTCTATAAAATTTTTATTGGCTTCAATTAATTCTGAAATGTCTTCTGTGTGGCAAATGAAGGCAATTTAAAGCCCTGTTAAACACAATCTGTGGGAGCTGTTCTGAGCCAGCCAGCTCAGCCTTGCACTTCCAGCCAGTGTGGGGGATTGTGCCGAAGCCCAACATCCCTCCAGCCCTCTTTCAGTGAAATAAGATGATTTTGGACCAGAGTTATGAATGGGAATTTAAAAGGAGAAGTCTCAGCAGATAACACGGATGCTGGCTGCCCTGAGCCAGCCAAGGAGTAAACAAGCCAAGTGGCTCCTGAGCCAGGACAGCAGCGTGAGGCAGGCAGCAGTCAGGAGCTAAGCAGGGTTTTGGGCAATCCCAGCCAAAGAGCAGAGGCTGCCCCAGCCTCCTCATGAGAAAGGAGCCAGAGAGCAACTGCCTTCACTGACCCTTCACCGAGAAGAGACGGGACAGGCAGGGCAGCAAGACCAACCTCATCAAAACCTAATGGGAAAATGCAAGGAGAAGCAAATTCCTGGACAGCAGTGGGACAGAGTGGGTCCCTCCCTTAGACCTGGAGAAGCAGAACCAGAGGAACAGGTGTTGCTCCATGACACCAGGAGCAGCTGGGGCACGAGCTGTGAGCACAGCATCCCCAGGGACACGAGCCCTGCTGCACTTACACTCTGCCAGGGTCTCCACTTCAATGCCGGGGTTGTAGTTGCCGTAGTCTGGGGAGGAAGATGTTCGGATTTGGAAAATGTAGAGAGTACCAGGCTTCAGGTTATCGACCGTCACGGCCGTTGATGTGGTTTTCACAGTTGAGTAACTTTGATCTCTCTGATCCTGTGAAATAATGAGAAACCTGAGATGGAGCTGGACTGACAGCTGAGCCACGGAGCCGGCGTGGCACAGGCAGGAGAGCCTGTCCAAAGAGCCAGCCTCCAAAAGAAACACGTTCTTTGTCAATGTGAAATACATTCACTGGATGTCTCACGAACAGAAATCATATGGGAAGGTCACAGGAAATGGCAGATGGAGCTGGATGATGCTATGAAGACACGAAGACAGAAAATGGGGTGGTGGGGAGCAGCTGTGCCACCCCACACGGCAACTTCCCCCTGTGCCAGGCTCAGCTGGGGCACCAGACACCTTTCCCTGCTTCCCTGCTGCAGCCACTGGCTACTGGGGCAAATCGGTGTGGATTGGTAAACTGGAGCCCCGAGGGGCACCCCAACCCCACAGACCAGCACAAGGAGTGTCCCAGCCCCACAGTCCAGCACAGGCAGTGTCCCAGCCCCACAGTGTGGCACAGGCAGTGTCCCAGCCCCACAGTGTGGCACAGGCAGTGTCCCAGCCCCACAGTGTGGCACAGGCATGAGCAGCAGCCACTCGCTGCACTGCTCATATCACTACCAAATGTGTTTCCATTTGATTTGTTTTCCCCTTTGAATCTTCCCAGTAAAAACAAAAGCTTTAAAAGCAAAGATTAGGAACTAAGTTGATATTCATGTCAGCATCAAGAGCCTTGTTTCAGTGAATAACTGATAAACTGAATTTAAATGCTCTACCCAAGGAGGAAGGTTCCTCATTTCATACCCCGAGTGTCATGTTGCTGCAGCCCATTTGCACAGGAATTAACGTCTCTTGCTCCAGCGTTTGCCCTCCCCCACAGATCCCTCCTCTCAAATCTATCAGATGCTGAAAATCACATTAATATGAATCAGCTTCACGGTGGCTTGTTTCTAAATACAGAAAGCTGACATGTCACCTGCACAGTGTGCCTGACATGCCAGCAGCTCCACAACGAGCCTGAGCACACGCAGATAAGGTAATTTGCAGAACTGTGTCATAAACTGCATTCATTTTGATTTAGAGCCTTCCCCCTGCTCTGCCCACTGGTGTTTCTCCTAAAATTCCCACCCTGCTGCACCTGTCAAGCAGCAGCAATTTTTAAAATCAAGAAACTGCCATAAAAATATTTGCCGGGTCCCCTCCCATGCAGAAGGGCCACTCACAGCTCACCACAGTCACAGGTTTGTGGCTCTCAGTCCTAAACCAGTGCAGACCACGAGGTCCAACACTGTCCTAGACAGCAGGCTGGGAATACAGACACCTCCAGGGTGTAGGAACCCACTGTGGTGTCTCAGGCCTGCCTAGCTGGAGTCACACGGTGGGTGGGTGACTCTAGGTGGTGGAGCTGCTGCCTATTTCCCAATCTGCTGTGGAAAAGCCTCTTGGGGAGAATTCAGGCAAAGCAGTCAGGTCCACACATCACACACACCGTGGCCAGCTCAGCAAAGAGAGGCAAGAAGGAGCTTTTTTATGAAATCGGTTCCAGAGAGGTTTATTCCAGGTGCCAAAGGGAAATCAGGAACAGAGACCTGGCCATGTGCCGTGCACAGGCCTAAGTTTGGGGTCAGGGGCCAATGGTTTGAGGGCACAGGGGCAGCACAAGGGACAGGGAAAGGTCAGTGACCTATAGGGAAAATGGGGCCGGCCACCCAGGGTGCCACCACCAACAGGGAAACAGGGAAAGGAGAAACCACTACAGTGAGGGACATACGGGGAAAGCAAACTGGGGTGGATCACAGTGGGCAAAGCACTGTGGGGAAGGTCCTCTCTTTCAGCCTAGGGAAGAGTCTATGGTCTGTCCTTCCAAAGCAACACCCTGGGAATTGTCCCGAGGGGTTCCAGGGACTCCACATGTCGCTGTAGGACATGAAAGACTCCAAATATTTCAGAGGGCAAAGAGCATAGAAAAGAAGGCTTTACTGTCTAAATTCTTACTACCTTTGATAAGGTGTTCTGATACAGACTTAACATGATTGGGGTGAATAGGAACGACACCTCTCTAATCCCATTGGTTAAACCAGAGAAACAGCAAACACCAGCTGGAGGAAGATTGTTTCGAGAAAGGAGAGTTGTTTACCAAGATTGTTTTGAGAAAAAAAGCTTTCTTGAGAAATTTTTCCTTGGGAAAAAGTTAGCAGCTGCTAGCAGACTAAAATCTCCCGGGTGCACAGCATGGGTGACTGGGATCACACAGCCCCTGGCCCTGTGCTGCTGAGGGGAGCAAGGGGAGGACACGGGGCACAAGCAGAGCCCGTGCCAAGTGCCCAGAGCCCAGAGCCCAGAACCCATAGCCCAGGGCTTACCTTCTCAAAGTACTTGACCTCGTACTCGGTGCCATTGGCAGAGAGGAATCCGGGCTCCTGCCAGGACAGGGAGACACTCTTCTGCTCCACTCGGTCTGTGCGGATGTCGGTGACGGGAGCTGGCGCTGGAAATGCAGAGAGGAGGAAATGAGCAGAGATGAGGAGCTGCTTCACTAAAACCTTCCACTCAAACAGCTGCAGAGTGTGTGGTTTCTGCAGACAGCAGTCCCCTCTCCCTGAATCAGGGCTGGAATAGCTCCAAGTGGGAGAAGGCGGTGGTAAAACACAGCAGCTCTGTGATCCATGGGCAGCCTGGAACACTCCAATGGAAAACTGGCAAAAATCCCAAGGCCACCCCCCACCCTTAGTGCTGCTGAGGGCTCTGAGGATGGGCTCACATCCTGGGCTCTGAACCCCTGCTGAGGATGTCTGGGAAAAGCAAAACACAATCTTTGATTCAGGAGGGCTGGTGGGACGTACCAAGGCCTCCTGAACCACCTCACACCAGATCTACCCCACAGAACTGGACTGCTCACTGAGAGCAGCTGTGTCTCAGGAGCTGGCTGCGTATTTCTGGTCAGCACACACTCCCTCCCTGCCATACAAGCATCCATTTAGTTCATCCACTGCAAGATGCACTTGCCAACATTCCCATTTTAACCAGGTTTGGCTCCAAGCAAGTCTCCAGCCTATGCAGGCAGCAGCTCCCAGCCCTCAGGGACAGCAAAAGCTGCAGGGGAGGTTGATCGTTTCCAGCTTGTCCTACTTCCCATCAAACCAGGACATTCACTGGACCCATCTCTGTCCCACCAAGCCTCCTGTGGAGAGGAGCAAGTCCCTGGAAAGCAAACTTAAGTATCTGTGAAATTTTGTATTTATTACTTAGCTCATTAATCTTTGCTGAAATAAAAAGCCCTCGTGATGTTTTATTCATGGTGCTTTGCCCCTTGATTCCAAGTCCCTCTGGCTTCACATGAGAGTGTGAGAGGAGTCAGAGGGGCTCCTGGGCAGCTCCCACTGCCCACACACAGCTCCCACTGCTCTGACCCACCCCACGGTGTGAGACAGAGTCAAACATTATCCCCCAACACTTGCCTTGGGTCCTGCTCCTGTGAGAAAAGCTAAGTGCTCCTTACTGTGTTGTACAATCCCCATCAATAAAATATCACACAGCTGCCCTCCTGCACCTCTGAACCCAGGAAATGGACTGCAGAGACTTGAATGTGTGGTCCTGACTGTTAACAAAGTCATCAGGAAAAACTCCTACTCACTCACAGATGTGCTTTAGAGCACAGCCCATGGTACATGACAGAAAAGCAGGTGCCAGCCTCAAACATGTTTAAAAAACATTAAAGAAAATCACACAGGCTATAAAGCATTTCACACTGTGCAAAAAAAATGTGTTTCCCATCAATATTTTAAGCTCTCCTATCATTGCCTCTATTTGAAAAAGCAAACATTAAATTATTCACCACTCCGCCTGATTTTATAAACTCCATTCCCCTGTACGTGGGCTTTCTCCTCTTGATTAACCAGTGTAGCAGCAAAACAGGCATAAAACTACATGTGGCACCGTGTCCCTTCCCAGAACAACTCTCTGCATCCACCAGCTGCACTCGGTGAGGGACACCAAACACCCCCGCCCTGCTCGTGCCACACAGAGCCAGCTCTCCCCCCTCACCACTGACACACAGCCCAGCACAGGACACACCCTGGGCACCATCCCAGGCAGCTCCTGCCTCAGAGATCCCCATTCCAAAGCAAAGAAGTCACCTCACCAGCCAGCAGGCAGCCAAAGACCCCAGGAGCTCAGACATTTGCCCCAGAGCCAGCTCATCCTGCAGCCCCACTGCCCCATGGTGACTGAATCAGCCCTGGACGTGCACAGGCAAATCTACTTTGGAGGATCAAATCCAGCTCAAACCCCTTCTCCAGCCTCAGGAAGGAGGATGCATTCTGGCACTGGTTGCATTATTAATCAGCAGCAGATTTAAAAGCTCTTTAAGGCACGAGCCTTGTATTCCTGCTGGGAATACAAATGACACGGGCCTGGAGTGCACATTTACATGGCTAATGCAGCTCCACTCCTGCAGGTGAGCAGTTCCTCTCACTCCTCAAACACTTTTATTTAGTCCCATGCTGGGGACAGATTAGAAAAAACACAGTATTAATTTTGCCACCTGCAGACTAAATTGCATCTCTTCTTTTGGCTGCAATTACAAAGAGCGATGGACAATTCCCTCCGGTGACTGCTGGAGGGGAAAGACAGCACGGAGCTGGATTAGAGGAGCAGGATCTGACAGCTAAATAGGGTCTTATTTCTTGTTTAATTTTTCCTCTGAACCTGCTTATCAGCAGACAGAGCTCCCCTGCTGCTGCAAACGACTTCCCAGAGTGCAGCGTGACAGCCACCAGGGCAGTCACCACTGCCCAGCCGTCCCTGGAGTCTCCTTCCTCCTGACCTCTGGCCCCAAACAGCACTTCTGTGCTGGGCTCTAGGGACAAGGGGCTGCAGAGTCGGGACTCCAAGAAACGATGTGCTGTGAGGAGCAGCTCCCCACACTGTCCCTGCCAGCTGTGGCTCCATGTCCTGCCCACGCAGGGTCCCCTCCTCGCAGTGGGGTCTTACAGACAAACTCAGATGTGCAACCACTCCCTCAGGACACCACCACCTTCTCCTCACTTTCTCCCCTTCTTTGGTGACAGGCATGGGTTAACCAGCACTGTCACCCCTTGCCAACAGTGCAAAGGCAAGAGGAACCAGGGCACTGGTGCCTGCTGACAGGGCAGCCCCAGCCCGGCACTGCCCAGGAGGGGTTCAGCAATAAAAACTGTCAGTGCTCCAAGAAACTTCTGAGCCTCAGCTGCTTGGGTAATTCCCAGCCACCATCTGCACCTGGAGACTTGACAGCTCAACAAGAGACATTGATTTTTGAACAGATTACAGGATTAATTATCCACATTCTTTATGTGCATTTCAGTTCCCTCAGGAGTACACGGTGTTGAGTAAGGGGCTGAGATTTCTCCCTTCCCCAGGGGAAAAGCTGTTCTTAGCAGCATGGGCTGGCATCACTGACTTGCTGCTTTGCTCCCTAAGAGAATGAGGCACTCACCTGGCCATACCTGGCCTCTTGTGCCCAGCTCAGACCTGGGGGCTCAGGCAAGGTCCCTCTGCCTGCACCAGACTGGAGGAATGGCTTGTATCAGACCTCTCTAAGCTCACCACACCCCAGCCTGTTCTCTGTCCTCCTGGCCTGAGCTCAGGAGACAGAAGATCTTCCCAGAGCTAAATCCATCCTTGAACAGCAAAGATCCTAATGAGGAATGACACCTCTGCTGAGGAGCAGTCTGCAGCACAGCATCCCCCAAAGGAGCCATGAGGATTATGGCATGAGGGAAGAGAAAGCAACGACGTGCACAAAAAACATTTGATCAAGCGGTGGGAAGATTATTCATAACAAGATCAAAGTTTAATCTCCTCAGATGAAATTGTTGGCCAATTCCTGCCAAGAGGTACCTGAGGATCATCCGTCTCCATTAACTGTGGCTTGGGAAAGGGTTTTCATGCAAATTAATAATGTGACCGCAGAGGAATGGACAAGGACACAACAAGCCAGAGCCGACTGTCCTTCAGCATAGCCAACAGCAGAGGAGGGACCTGATTGTCCTTTGGCACAGACAACAGCTGAGGAGGGACCTGACTGTCCTCTGGCACAGACAACAGCTTGAGGGGGGACTCCCCAGACAACCCCTCTGGTCAGGGACCTGTCCACAAGCCATGGGCACTCACTTCCCTTAGCTGAGGGAGCAGAAACGCCAAACTGAAAATGGAAGGGGACAATTACAGTAAGAATTGTGTCACAGACCAGCGCAGGATAGAGAGAGGAAATCAATTTGTTTCTGAAGGATAGCCAGCATTTGAATTAACTGTTTTAAGGACGGTTTTTTTGACAAACGGGCTGAAAACATTGCTTCATCAAAGGGGTTTTTTTGTGATTTGTAAATTCAAACCGCAGCCAGATCACAGAGTAGACTTGTCCCTTCACAGCCCAGGCTGTCACCACACTCACTCTTTCTTACTCTACCAACACAGGCTGTTACTTTACCTGCGCGGCCAGTGGACACGTTGACCTCGGCGTACTGCTGTCCGGCCAGCGGGCTGACGGCCGAGACGCCGTTGAGGGCGGCCACCCTGATGGTGTAGTTGGCGTGGGGCAGCAGGTTCACCAGGGTGACCGTGCGCCCCACCAGCCCC
This sequence comes from Cyanoderma ruficeps, assembly GCA_008694505.1. Taxonomy (NCBI): domain Eukaryota; kingdom Metazoa; phylum Chordata; class Aves; order Passeriformes; family Timaliidae; genus Cyanoderma; species Cyanoderma ruficeps. The sequence continues at coordinate 3,113,789 of VZDJ01000274.1, read as the reverse complement.
GTCTGCTGGGGCACGAAGCCCACCCCGCTGCCGCACTGCTCGCAGCGGCCCCGCGGTGCCGGCGGGCAGCGGCCGCACCACAGGCTGTAGGTCAGGTCGCTGCGGCCGCCCGCGTCGGCCGGGGCACTCCACTCCAGCACCAGGGACGACTGACGTAGGCTGTAGACCAGGTTCCTCGGGGCAGAGGGTGGGCCTGGAAGGAAAAAAGCATCTGTGAAGCTGTGAGAGATGGATTTGTGGAGGATTCTCAAAGCCTGATGGGACAGAGACCAACCTGGTCTCTTTCTTCAGAGGACACGGTCTCAAGATGCGCCAAGGGAAATATAGGGATGGTTGTCAGGAAAAGGTTCTTTACATGAAAGGGTGATAAAGCGTTGGAATGGTTGACCTGGGGAGGTGGTGGATTCACCATCTCCGGATGTGTTTAAGGAAAGATTGGATGTGGCACTTGGTGCCATGGTTTAGTTGAGGTTAGGGTTGGTTGGACTTGATGATCCTGGAGTTCTCTTCCAACCTAACGATTCTGATTCTGATTGATTCTGATTCTGACAGAAGACTCACATCTGTATGCACCTGTATGCAAACTTTGAGGTAAGAAATGCTGACTTAGAAATGCCGTGGAATAAGACGAACATCGTTAAGAGGGAAATGGAACTAGAAGGAAGTTTCAAAGGATGGCCTGGCAAATAAGACCAGATACTTTGGAAAAATAATGCATTGTAGTAGGACCCACGAGGGGTAATTTTAGATGATTGGCTTTAAGGTGTTTACAGCATCGTGTAGCAAAAGCTGACAAGCCAAAAAAACACTTATCATGTATTGTAATTAAAAAATAGTTGGCTTCTGATTGTGATGGTGTGCATTATAACATCTGTACTGTCTCACCCTTCACATGGGACTAAAATTATTATAAAAGTTTTTAAAATGCCTCTCATTGCCCCATCTCTAGGTCAGAAAAGGGTATAATCCGACATGAAACAGGTGTTGGGACAAACCTAAAGGTCCTCTAGGAGCAGCAGCGTGGGAAATGGGGACAGAGCACAAGAGCACAGTCCTGGACAGCCACAGCCAGGGATGGCATGAGGAGACATGGAGACATTGGTGCCTGCAACACGGTGGGATGTGGGACAGAGGATCCCAGCTGGAGGGATGTGTGTGCACCACCAGCAACGCTCACGGTGTGCAGGAGAAGCACCTGGCTGGACCCAGCACTTCCCTGGGCACACCCAGGAGCCCCTTCCTGGGCAGGCACTGCCCGGCCGTGCTCAGCAGAGACAGAGGGCTCCTCATCACTGTGCTGGCAGCTGGACAGCATCCATCACCAGAGCAGCTGGAGTACAGCCCAATTAACTAGAGGCCATTTAATTAAAACCTGTGATCTACAGTGACTAAATGACTCTGCCCCAGTTTTACCAGGGAGTCTTCGAGCCTGACTGCATATCTGTCTCATCAGCCTGCGGGCTCTGGGTTGTAGGGCCAGCCCCTCCATCCCCTCCCCACTGCAGCATCACCTGAGCACACAGAGCAGGCACAGGGGGACCCGGGACAGCCCTGGGCACTGCCTGGCTCTGCGCTGCAGGACAGACAAAGGGACATTGCTGGAGACAGGGAGCAGCCCTTCCAGGAGACTCACGTGTGCAGGAGGCAGATGGAGGGTCTGAAGGAGACCTGGAGTAATTCGTCTGGCACAGACAGAACGTGGAGGCTTCCTCGTGTGTGAAGCTGTGCTCAGGGCATGGAGAACACAGAGGGAGACGGAGGGAGAGCTTGTAAAACCCCGGGAGGCAAGCTGGAAGAGAGAGAGAGAGGGTGTTAAGGGGAGAGCAGCACAGGATGAATGGGGACACGCCTGATCACTGCAATTCCCTGTTTCCTGGGACCTCCTTTGCTGCCACTGGCCAGCAGACACCACCCTCTGAGCTGCTTTCCCTGAGCACCTGCATGATCCTGGCACCAAGAGAGATGTCCCTTGGTTTTACCCAGAAGAGACATTTGGGTTCTTTAGTTCTGCACTGACTTGAATAGAAAATGTCATTCCCTATGTAGGGTGCTAGATAAACCAGGAAAAAAATAGCCAATGTTAAAATTTGACTGAAACTTCCAGTTCTCTCTTTAGAGTTGAGAAACCAAATCAAAACTAGTAGTGTATTCATAGAATGGAGACAGAGTTTGCTTTTTCCTTTAGTTAGGCAGCACTGACCACCACACAGGGCAGAAATATCACTGCATCAGACAGGACAAGAAAATCAATCCTGTTTACAAACATGATGGGATCCAAGCACTAAACCCAGAGCCCTCATCCCTCAGATGTGGCTGTCACACAAATCTGACAGCTCATCGTAGGGAACTGAACATTTCCAATTAGAAGTGTCTTTCAGACTGGTCCACCCTGTTTTCTAACAGCCAGAAGTAAGTTTACAGACGTGCCTGTCATTAATAATGGCACAAAATGCCCCAGTTTGCACGTCACAGGAGCAGGCACCACAACCCCATCTCAGTGTGTGCCATGAGGGCTTTACTTGCTATTTTTTTTCCTTGGTTGACCAAAACTTGCCCTTGGGAAGAACAAAAGAACCCAGCACATGTGATGCATCATATGTGTGTCTCTGTTTCTTTTTTCAGACAAACTCCCACCCTTTTCCACCTCATCCTACGAGTGTTTTTCTTGGTCTCCAGCTGGTTTAGGTGTCCCTGTCATTTCACAGTGCTTATTTCTGCTGTGGGTATGTGACAGCTCTCGGGAGATCAGGTCATCAATTTATAGAACGAAAATCTGCTTTTTGTACTCTGCTTTCTATCCTGCTCCTGGTCCTCTGGTGTTACCACAACTCAATTATTAAACAATAAAAGTCAATAATTCATTGTCCCAGAGCCAGAGAGAAGCAGCTGGATGGGTCAGACAGATCAATTGCCTCTCTCCAGCTCCACCACTGCTGACCACAGGAGCTCCTCAATCAGGCCTGATCCGTGTCACTGGCAGAGAGAACACATTCCCCCCTCAATGCAACAGTCTGCACACTGCCAAACCAGCAGCAGAACGAGCTACACTCATTTTTGCTGCAGGACGGCAGATTACCCAGCATGGGGAAAAGTTTCTCTTACCACCTCATCTGCCACAGCTCCTCAGGCAGGGGCAGGTGTCTCTGCTGGGAGAGAACAACGTCCTCCCTCATTCCCAGCCTGTGCCATGGGCAAAGCAGGAGCAATTGAGGATGCAGACCTAGGAAATGCATGGTTTCCTCCTCCAGCGGCACAGGACAGCTTTCAGTTTCCCTTCCCAGTGAACTCCTACCAGCAGCAGCGCCCTGTGTGCCAGCATGAATTAATAACAGCTGCAGCCTCGCTCAAAATGCCTATACAGGCATTTATAATTAACACTACAACTCGTTTGTCTTCCAAAATCAATTCCTTTCCAGTGTTGGTCACGGAATTGTATTTGACGAAGTTCATCTGCTTTAATGTGTGTTAATTTTCTCTGTTGAAGCAGACATTCATAAAAATGCTCCTTAGGAAAGCCAGAGCTGGGGCAACAGGCAGCAGCACTGGGGGTACCCAGTAAGAACCAGGAGAGCAGCACAGGTTGGTGAGACACCCCAGGAACCTGAGAGTCCCTCCCAGCAAAGGGCAGACTGGGAGCACTGGGCCCCTCCAGCTCTCAGATTTGCATCCAGCCCTCCCCAAGCAACACTCAAACCTGCAATCTCACCACTGCCACCCAAGCTGTTCACAATGCATCTTTTGCAGGATCTCTTGCTCCTGCTGACCCCTCACAGGACCAGGCTGGCACAGCCATACTCCATCTATCTTAATCCCATTATCAATCTGAACAAGTCACTGTTTATTATGTTCCAAACATTTCATCAGTGCTTCAGAGGCAAAGTGCCTGAGGCCAGGGTAGTGGGAAGGAGGGGGCAGCAGCCCCAAGGAGGGACAGACACTGCCAGCCAGTGCCAGGGACAAGGACACGCTGCCCAAACCCCACAGGGCACCTTGTGTAAATCACCGACAGAACAGAGTTTCAGTGGTGCACTGAGGTGACCAAAAAGCTGGGCTGACAAATGTCCTCAGGTAGCAGAGAGGCTCCTGCTCCCTCCAGGCTGAGTTTGAGATCTCAGCCTGTCTTACCACACCAGCTGTGATCAATACTGCAGGCAGAGAGAAGGGACAGCAATCGTGTCCAATCTCTGTGCCTCTGTGAGAGGGACAAAGTCAGCACAAGGAGAGATCAATGCAAGCACTGAATCAGGCTCCAGCTCCTCTCACCTCGGTTCCACGTCTGCCAGGATGGGAACTTTGGGCTGCACCACCCCAGGGAATACAAAAGCACCTTGCCTTCCACACAGTTCAGAGGTTTTTAATCACTGGTTTTCAACAAGCAGCCTATGGTCCAACACATTCCCAGCAATTCTGACTCCTCTAGACAATGCTACTCTGTATTTTTTGTCCTTGTTAAATAATTTGTGGAGTACTGAAACAAAAATCTGCGTCCAAGGGCAAGATCTTTGTGCATCCCCAACAAAGAGCCCTTAACAGCTGAAATTAAATTTAGTGACTTAGTCCAGAAGAAGGACAGTCTAGAAATATCTAACAGAGTGCATTTGATGAATCCAGCCAGGACTGACAGAGCCTCATTGCTATTTATGCCAGAATGTTCCTCAAGGACACGCTGAAGCAGGCACATCCCCTGAGCCAAGAGCAATCCTCTGTTGTCTCTCTCAGCTCCCTGATGGATCCACCCGAGGTTCCTGGTGAAGGACTGGCTGACCAGCCTCTCCAGCACCCTGCTGAGCCCTTCAGCTCACACAAACCCCCTCAGCTGTGGGCAGGACACGTCCCCATCTGTATTTCAACAGCCCATCCAACACGTTCATCCAGCAGCCAGATATCCGTGACCTTAACCTCACAGGAATTCTGCAAACAACTGGTGATGCTGGTAATTGTCAGAGTGGTTTGCTCCGAAATTAAATGTCACGGAGCGATTTGTGTGTGAATCTGTCACGACTTCCATCCCATAATTATTTCAGACATACTGTGAGCCAGCAGTGCAACGTGCAATCCCAAATGATGAATACACCTCCAAGCCTCTGGTCAGTTCTCCAGAGAGGCTGGAAGGAGAGCTGGTTTTACAGGGGTGCTCCATGTGAGACACGCTGGGCAGCAGCATCCCCCACCCAGTGCTACAGCTGATCCCACCCCACAACCCCCTGCAATGAGCCCAGCTCCAGAATTCCTGTGGAATTTCCTCCCATTTCCTTGCTGGCCTGCAAGCACAGGGTCTGATGGCGGGATGCCTGTGGCTGCATCCGTGAGGAAAGCAAAACCTGGTGCTTTGTGCAACTTACAGGGCCCCAGGAGGAAAAATAAACGTATGCACGATCCTCCAGCATCAGTCAGCAGATAAAATACACTCCAGGAGCACTTACAGGTTTGTAAGCTAATGTATAAAAGATGAAACAAATCAAAAGCTCCAAGTGCTGTACATTTGGATCCATCTTTTTTGTATTTAAACAGAAAAGCAGGACCTCGGGCTTCAGGAGGTATCTTTGCAGTAGATGACAAAATATTGTAATTTATTGTTTTAAATTTCTCTAACTTTCAATTGAACTCTTTCTTTTCCACCTAAGGACGCTGCAGTGACACAATGCTGTGGTGGGACATATCCAATGGACAGAGGAGCATCTTACTCACCCCACATCCCACTCCCACCCTAAACCTTTGCCTTCTCCTTTAAAGAGATACAATAAATCTTCCTTGGGTCTTGTCCACAGCAGGTTGAATTCAACACGCTGCTCAAAAACCCAGCCAGTGATACAGACGAGGAGGGGGAATTTCTGTTATTCCCCATTTCAAACAGCACCCATGGACGAGGCTGTCACTGAAGCCACCTCCTGTGCAAGGTTTTCCTTCCCAGAAAAGTAGCAACACTCATCTCTTTAAATTTAAAAATCCTGACAAAGCGCTAAAAATTATTTGAACTCTGAAGCTGTTTTCAGTGATGTCATTGCCATGTAGAAAAGGGGCACAGCCACTAATTAGACCATCATTGACCAGACCCAGCAGGGCTCCAGGTGAGGGGGAGCAGAGCATGGGACACAGCAGCAGGGCAGAGCTGGCTCCTGCCAGTGCTGCCAGAAGTGGAGGAAAATGAATTGAGGAGGAAACTTCGCCAGAGCACAAATTTACGTTTCTGTCAAAGAAGAGTGGCTGGCAGCTATTTTTGGTCACTGGTCTCCATCGTATTAATTCAACGTCTGGTCTAAGTTGTCTCATTTGCAGCAAATCTGGCTGGTAAATATTAACCTTGGGCTTTGTTGAAATTCTCCTTGCAGATATAACTGGGGATTGGATAGAAAAGATGAAGCAGGAGACAACTTTGAATGAAAATGTCAGGCAGATCCCCCACATCATGGCTTCATTTACACAAAAGCTATTGCTACACACCACAAAACAAACAGCACAGAGGGGCTACAGCTCATGCCTGACAAAACTAAAGGCAAAAAGACATCAAAGCTGAGAAGCCAAGTGAAAACAAAACAGGGATGAGCAAGGGACCATCCGCAGAGCACAGGACTGCCCACTTGCCTGCCGTGCATCTTCTGGGAATGGGTTTTATGGGCAGAGTAAGCACAGAGCAGCATCTGGCTACAGAGATACATCAGACAAGACAAGCAGTCTGAGCACATTTTCAGTGACAAACTCTCCCCTTCTTTGTGAGTGGATGTTAAACAGACACTAAAGTTGTGCAGCCCCACTCCAGAGACGGCTGCACTCCGCTGAATGCCAGAACAATCCATCAGAAACGTGCAAACCTGTCAGGAGTGCTGGGGTGCCTCTGGAGCAGTGGTGCAGGACAGGAGGATGGACATGGAAAGACTCAGCTTTCCTGCAGCCTGAATTAGCAGGGTCAGAAATCCCACTGGCTTTTTTTTTCATCTCTCCTAATTTCAGATGAGGACACAAACCTCCTCTCTGTACAGGATGCTTTCAGTAGTTAAATCAGGGTTACAGGGACACCAGCTCTGCCACCAAGTTTAAACACCTTCACCAGTTCACCCTCCACTGCTGCCACCACCACCCTCAAGTGCCACCCTGGCCCCCATGCCACCCCACAGGCACCAGCAACAGCAAAGCCCCCACCACCCCCAGTCCTCCACCCAGACCTCTCAGGCCCACAGGAGCTGCAAGAGAGACCGTGGCCAAGAAGTTTGGTGGGCCAGCAGGATTCACACCCTCTGAGCCCTCTAAAGCCACCACCACAGGATCACAGAGGTGGAGCCAGGTGTGTTGTGCCATCACCTGGCTGGGTTAACACCCCCAAACTCCCAAAGCATCCACCTGCCTCCAGCTCAAGGGCTTTTGCCCTCACTGAAGCATTTCCACAGCCCTGGCTGCTTTCATCGGAAATCTTTTAAAGCTATTCACTTAGCACTATGCTAATGCAGGGCTGCAAACAAACCCAAAACTTTCAACCCTTAAAAACTATTTTCTGATATTTGACCAGACATCAGACGCTGTTCCACAGAGAATGACTAATGACCTGCTTTCTGTGAGAGGGGAGAGAAACTTAATTATGTCCATTAAATTACTTCAAATATTTTTCCTCAGAGAATATGAATTATTTAAACTCAACACAGAGAAACCTGAAACATTAGCAAAAGCCTTCTGGGACTCACTATGTAAATCCCCACTCCAAACAGATGTGGAAAGCGTGGCAGGCTGCCATGCAGCTACTGAAGCAATCAACAGCGCTGAGATTTCAATTTGATAGCTTTAATAAGGTCTTCTTAAGGAGAAGCCACTGCCCAGAGCACTGGGAAGGGCATCCCACCACCTGGAGGAAGGCAGCACCATCAGCACAGTGAAAAGCCTGAAGGGCACATCCTATTCCACAGGAAAAGCTCATTCTCCTACTGCACTGCCTGCCTCCAGTGCAGGGGAAATCTGCCTGCCTGGGACTTCTTTAGCTGCTTTCCTCTCAATCTCTTTTTGAGGTGACAAGGGAGACATCCAAGGTGTCATCTGGACACCAGGCATGGGTAACAAAGGGTCTTCTCTGACGTGTTTTACTGAAGCCACTGGAGTAAGAAACCACGCATTTTCTAGGTCTGCATCCTCAATTGTCCGTGCTTTCCCTATGGAAAATAGGGAAACGGGCTGGGAATGAGAGAGGACGTTGCTCTCCCTCTCAACAGAGACGCTGCTCCTGCCTGAGGAGTGTACCAGGTGAGGTGGTAAGAACACACTCCCTTCCCCAGGTCCCAGCTGGCAAGAAGGTGCCCAGGGGTGGCATTAGCCCAGCAACTCTCTCCATTCAGAGGCTCTGAGGAAGAGCAGGACAGCCAGCACCCCACAGCTGGCTCTCACCTGCCTTTGGAAGTGAGATGAAAGTGGTCACAGCCCCAGGATCATTAGTGGATGCCTTGTTAAGGCAGAGGGTACGACCACTTTTGCAGCTGTCCTTAAACATAACCTTGTGCGCTGTAAAGTCGCCAAACTTATTAAACCGTGTCCCAAGCATATCAATGGGGATATTAATGTTCTAGAGTAATTTTAATGTTACAGATAAAGCTGTGGGAAATGCCTGACAGCATCCAGAGCTCTGACACGTCTGCAGAGCAGCCCCACGCCCTCCAAACAAACACCTGGTGGTTCTGGGGAGCTGCCATCACCCAAAGGAACATACTGCTGACAAAAGACAATTCCAAACTGCATGGACTGACACAGAGAGAAACTGCCAGCACATCAAAGGCCGCTTTTACCTCTGCATCCCCCGTCCTTCTCCTCAAAGCCAGGGCTGCACATGCATTTCCCCACGGGGACCAGCCACTCGCCCTCTGCGCTGCAGTGCATCCGAGGGGGGTTATCCTCGTCCACTTCAGCATGGGCAACACAAGTGCCCTTAACTTCCACCAGCGTCACAAAGGCCGTCTCTGCCACGGTGTCTGGGAACATGGCCAAGTTCTGCACGGTGCTGAGACACTTCTTGTAATAGACCCGCACGGAGACCAGCGCCACGCAGGCGCCCACGTCCTGGAAGCCCAGGTGGAAGCCTCTCTTGCTCAGGTGCCCAATCTCCCTCAGCTCGGTGTTCAGCTTCATCTTGCGCTCGCCCAGGTCCCCCTGAGTGAAGCTCTCGTCAGCAGCAATGGTGTCGATCTTGGTGTGCTTGCTCTCACGGACACTGCGGCCCAGGTCAGAGTCAGACTCGACGTAGTACAAGTTGAAAGTCTCCTTGCAGGTGCTGGTCACCCCAGGGATGCTGTTGCAGTCCCTCAGGGTGAACTTGAGCTCGATGAAGATCCTCTGGCCGTCACGCCTGGCGATCCAGCCTGTCTGCAGCCAGTTGTTCTGGTTCGGCTCCATGACGTTGCACACCTGGTACGTGCGGATGGGCTTGAAGGTCTCATCCACGCCACTGATCTCTTCCCACTGGGGACAGAACACAGAGGGCTGTGACAGCTCAGGAGCTGCCCCAGCAGAGACACACCAGCCAGGATAAATGTCACTACCACAAGGCTCCCCACCACAGGACATTACCTTGTAGGCACTCAAAGTCCTCAGCCCACCAAACCCACCAGCTGGAGGAACCCTGCTCCTGGACCACCCAACACCTGAGCTCTCTGCAGAGGTGCAAATGTGAAGATGCAACCAGAAAGGCAACACAGGCAGCAGATCTTGGAAAACAAAGCCTGATTCTGGTCACATCACCTGATGAGGAGCCAGAGCCTTCATCTCCCACACACTCCTCAGATTTTCTGTCCCAGGGAAGGTGCATCCACATGGTGTTACCACTCAGTGTTTCTCTGGATGGGGTTGGGCCACCCAGAGAAATCCAAGATGTCTAAGGAGCTGTGACACCAATCACACCATCACACAAGGACATCAAACACCTTCGTGAACAGCAGCAGCTTCTCTGCCAGGAGAAGTTTTAGCTGCAACAGGACAAATCCTCTGGCTGCGTGTGAAACAGTGTTTCCCCGAAGCTATCTGCAGAGATTCTGATCAGTGAAATGATGATTCAACTCTCACAGCCTGAATGACAACCTGGCAATTTCCCAAAGCAATTCCCTCTGGGAGTAAATTTATGTAAAACAGTCAAAACACACCCAAAACAGAGTTTCTTTTGCAAACAGCTGTGCCACACAGCTGACTCCAGGACCTATCACTCTTCCCTCTCAACACTTTGTTTCCATTCGGGAAAATGAACCCAAAGCTGCAAGGAGCACAACTCCAAGCTTACTGAAAGTGGCTTTAGACCAACACCAAAGCCAGGGGCTGATGAAAAAGATGTTACATGACACAGCTCCCAATGACTTCCCCAGCCACAGCCCTCGGATTCTACGGGCTTGACTGACCCTTGGTGCTCACGCTGGTGGGCGAACCACAACACAAAGCCTTAACCAGCCCGTGTTTATTGGCTTGTTTCAGTGGTGTAAAATCCATTTCGAGGAGGGACCCCACAGCAGTCACAGCGCTCACACAGCCAATGCCAATGCCCTCTCCCTGCTCCCAGGGGCTCCCAGCACTGATCATGTCGAGCTACCCACCGACCTGAAATGAGGAGGTCCCGTGGCTGGCAGCCCCCACCCCAGCTCTGTGGGAAGCAAGGCACTCGCAGCGCAGGGCTTCAAACGCTGCTGAGCACCAAGAGGCTGACAGAGCCTTTCACCCCGTCCGGCGGTGCAGACACAGTCCCGCCCCCGTGCTTACCCCGTTCGATGGGTGTGAGGTCCAGCCCAGCTCCGCCTGCGATTCCTTTGAGTCCAGCAGGACAACTGCAGGGAAGACAGCATGTCAGGAAAACCCCTGTCAGAGGAAATGCTGGTAAAACCCACCCAGCCCATGCATTGGGAAGCTTAGTGCTGTGCCAGGTCCCAGCTCCCACCCCGGCTGCACCAGCCATGGCATCACCGTGTGAGCACCAAGCGCCACGAGGCGCACCCAAAACAACCTCACAGGCACCCGATCAGTGCCCTAACGACTCTGCCATCCCAGGGACGATTCCTCGGACACCACGAACAGCACTGCCGCTGCACCATGCCCACGGCGGGCGGATGCTGGAACTGAAAGGTACCAGCAGCTGCTTTGAAAGGAGGATTTCCCTGGCAAACGGCAGCCTTTCCCCACAAAACAGCCAATTCCAGCTTTGACAGGAAGAGCTATTTCCCTCAGTTCACAGCTCCACGATCCTTCCACAACCAGCAAACAGCCTCAGCCCCTGACCGGCAGGTTGAGCCTCGGGCTCAGTGCCGGTAACAAGGGGTGCGGCGGCGCATCCCCGACCACCGTTCCGCTCGGAGCGCTCCGGGATGCTCCGAGACACTCTTCCCGCCGCCGGGATCAGTGGGGTCCGTCCGTGGCAGCGCAACCTCCGCGAACACGGAGCCCAGGGCTCGAACCGTCTCCCTGTCACGGTACTGGCAGCGTGCTGCCTCCTGCCTCCGGTGATGGCGGGGACCGGGACACCCCGGGTTGACCCGGCCACTCCACGAGGAACCGTCCGTCCTCTCCCGCTCCTCCGGCAGGTCACCGCGCCCCGGAGGAGCGGCGGCACATCCGCCCCACAACGCGTCCGGCCAGCCCCGGAGCGACCCCACCGCCGAGCCGAGCCGGCAGCTCCCGGTACCGCAACGCGCAGCCCGGCCCGCCGCGGGCGACAAAAGCCAGGGGCGATGCAGTGACACCGCGCGCCGAAGAAGCCGGGCACGAGGGAAACGGCGCGGCCGGAGCATCGCGGACACGGCGCGGGAGNCAGCAGCAGCGGCAGCAGCACCGGCAGCGGCAGCGCCGTCTCCATGGCGCCGCGACTCCGCGCCCCGCGCCCGCCGCGCTCCCGCTCCGCGCACCGCCCACCGCCGCTGACGGGGCGGGGCCTCGGCCCGACCAACCAATGGGCGGTGGGGGTGTGGCGAGAAGGGGCGGGGCCAGGGCGGGTGGGCGGTCACTGTGGAGCCGGCTGAGGGACGGCGGTCCCGGTGAGGGCCCGGGCTCGGTCACCGGCTGGAACACCGGGCTGGGTCACTGGGCTCGGTCACCGGCTGGAACACCGGGCTTGATCCCGGGCTCGGTCACCGGGCCGGGTCACCGGGCTGGGTCACCCGTCTCGGTCACCGGGCTGGCTCCTGAGGGAGCGCGCGGCCGTGCCGAGCTTCGGGCTGGAGCTGGAACTGCTCCCCAGGGCACGGGCAGCCCTCGCTGGTGCCGCGGCCGTGATCAGCGGTGCTTTGCCACCCCCAGGCCCAGATGATTTTTGCTGCTGGTGGCGAGCGAGGGTGTTGGGTCAGGGCCTCCTTCCTCAGCACAGGGACAGGAGAGCAGCGGGGCAGGTGTCTGCCCTGCCCTGGCCTGAAAGCCGTGCCCGGGAATGTTGGTTTTGTCAATCCCTCTGTCCTGTGTCGCCCTGATTTTTTCAGCCTTCTGATGTTTATATTTCTGTACTGGGGTTTCTCACCCATTGTAACACAAACAAAAAGTGATGTCTTGAAAACTGTACATTCCTTCGTGGGAGAAGGACAAGTTGATGGACTTCTAGTTTAACCACTGGGGCAAAGAGGTGTCAACCTCGTCCCCCAATCCCTGATCAAACTCCAAAAACTATATAAGTCAAAATCCCAAATAAACTTCCTTCTTTTTCGTTCTCACAACCTGACGGTGTGAGTGTAGCTCTTTTCGTGTCCATCTAACCACAGTCCTGCCTTTCTGGGTTGAAATTTTATTCCCAGCTCCATGATGTCCTCCAAGCCCAGCAGCTGCTGTGAAAGCAAAAATTCCCAGACAGCAACCCCAGGAAAAGGCAGCCCTGGGTAGGGTGAGTCCTACCAGACCCACACCCAGGACAGTGCTGTGGCTGCAGGGGGGCAATTCCTCAATTCTTGGCTCACCAAAGCCGAGGTATTTTCCACCAAGCCCGCAGCCTCCTTTGTCGGGGAGGGACTCGATGAGGTTTTATTATTACAAGCTGTAGGTGTTGCAGGTTTCTGCAAAGTTTAGTCAGGCTGGTTTTCCCCCCCGATGGCGGATACCGTGGTACCACAGCAAACATTTGTTCCTGTGGGATGTTCCTTTTGCTGTGGTTGTGTGTCAAATGTAAAATATTGCAGGTTTGAAGTAAAAGCATTGGGCTCCATCTAGCACAGCCCGGCCAGGCTATGGTAGCCCACGCCAAGCCCCTGCTCACAGGAGTTGGTGCTCAGACCTCAGGCCAAGCCCAGCTGGATGCTTGGAGCCAGAGGATGTTTCCAACACTCCATTTCTCATCTCTTTTGCAAACATTGCCATTACCTTTCCTCTCTGTGTTAGCTTCACTGGTGAGGAAGTTCCCATCCATTTATCAATGTTCTTCCCATCTAGGAGAGCTCGGCGTGGATCAGTGCTTTGTGTGCTGCTGCACCAGCACTGGAGCCCCTCCTGCCGTGCACCTGCAGCCCAGGAGCTCCTGGTGACACCAGGAACAGCCATCCTGACTGGGAACACGAGTTCATATAACCAAAACCCTCCCTCCATCGTGTTACAGAGCAGGGAAGCAAAAGACAGGGTTTATTTATAATCTTCCTCAAGTGGAAACCAGAAGAAGTGACCCGTTATTACTGAAGATTTCTCAAGCCACCCAGGAAGAAAAGTGATATTTAGTTGTCGTTAAAGGCTCAGAACTGCGTAACAATTTCATGCTATGTTAACTTCTGGGTTTTCTTTCGCATATAAATTTTTAAGGAGTAAAATAGAAAAACCCAGGCACTTGACCTTTAATCACAGTTATTTGTGTGATCAGTCAAGTGTGCGAAAAAGCTAGTTTGTTCTTGAAAGATGCCCTTTAAAGCCAGATTGCTCTAATATGACACACAACTCTCACAGTGTAATATGCGGGATCTCGCCTGCCTGCCTCCAGGCACAGCAGCTTCCTTTTAATATTCACACACTGGGTCTCTCTGCTGGGACAGTGCAAGGTATCAATGTCATGAAACAAATCAATCCAGACCCCTGGGACAGCTCCATTCACCACCAAGCTCCACAGGCGTGGACACTTTCCTGTCACTGAGGAGCCAAGCAGGGAAGAGGATTTTGGAAGTATAGGGAGGGTTTGATGTTAGATATGTTTCACTAGAAGAAGGGTCTGTCATGTTAAAAGCACACAGCTTTTCCATTTATCTGAAATATTATTCCGAGCACTTGTAAAATCTTGGTATTAGAACAGCCAGGGGTACTTTAATTAGGATTTTAAGTATCGTGCTTTGGGAAAAATGATCTCATGAATTTTGTTTCAGCAGCAGCGGATGACAAAGCCATTGCTGGTGTGGAGAAACCAGAGAAACAGAGCAGCCTTTAATGGACATCGCTGGATTTCTTCATGAGCTCAAAGCCACAGCAGGGATGGTGCCCCCAGGGTGGCACAGCCCACCAGCTCCTGGCACAACAAGGGGCCAGTATTTGCAGGCAAAGGAAGAGGAATACACGGGTTTTCTGGTCACCTCTGCTGCTCACATCCAGCTCTGGGGCTGCTGCCCTTCCCCACTCCTGACTGGAGCCTGCAGAGACAAGAGCAAAGGGGAAGCAAAGACATGGGGTCAGCCAGGCTCCAGATTGTCAGGGGAACTTGTGCAAGGAGCAGGGCCAGCCCAGAAAACGTGTAATTGGCCAAGCTGAGCTATTACCTGCTGTAAGTGGAGACAGAAAAATAGTTTTGACACCACAGTGAAAATAACCCTCCTGGAGAAAAAAAAAAATCAATACAAACACCAAGGAAAGAGAATCAGAAACTGAGACCATCAATTCTTGAGATAAAGAGTTGAAAGTCTCAGTGGGAGGACAGCCAGATCTGTAGTGAAAAACAAAACTTTACTTCTTTTGCTGACAAATTACTTTTTATGCTAAAGGACAAAGGAGCCATGAGGATGCAGCTGAAAGAGCGACCCTTGACAAAAGACAGAGCAGGCAGAAGCTTCTGCACCTCTCCTTTCTCTTCCACACTTGCAAAGTATTTTTGTGCAATGAAATACCAAGGATTTCTGCAATTTTCTACTGGTGTTGGAATGTCACACAAACATGCTCCAGGACTTCTGCTGTGACAAGGGCAGAGCCAGAGCAGAGGAAGCAGCAGCAATACGGCACAAAGTGTGCCTGGCATTAGGGAACGTCCCACAGAGGAAAGCGGCTCAGACAATCCTGTCCCAAGGGCACCTCCCCAGGCTGCCACCCCCAGCTGATCCCAGGGCTCAGACACATTCCCAGGGGCACAAAGCTCCACCACAGCCAGTGCTCCCCATCCCTGCTCATCCCCTCCTGCCACCTGGCAGAAATCACAGTGAAAATGAAAGTTAATGGAAAGCTTCCCCATAAATCTCATGCTCGAAGCTGCACAGCCCTGGGCTGCAAAGGGAAAACCCTTCTACCTTCTGGGTTGTTTGTCTGCAAATACAAAGCAACCAGAGCTGTGCACTTGTTTTTTAACAGCTCTCTCTTTCTGTCAGATCTGTACTTTTTGCTTCACGATGTCTGCACTATAAATGTTTTGCAGCAGTTCTTCAGCTTTTAAGGTAATCACATAAAAGACCCTTGACTGCATAAACAGAGCTAATCTGGGTAAATGCCTTTAAGCATCTTTACATTTCTTGCTAATGGATTTCCAGACAGCCCACAGATATCCGTGTTCTAGAAAATAATGTAAAATAGACTAAGTGTCTAAATTTTTTAAATGCCTCACATTCATCATATACTGAGAAAATCCAGGGCTCCAGGCAGCATAATTTCATTACACTTATGTAAGTCATACCCCATTCTGTCATCATCAGTATGAACCCTGCCTTTGGCTGGGGCACGGATCCACTCAGTGTTAAGTTCCAATTCAACCAGAGACAAATCACCACACGCTATTAATTAGAGCCAGACAGGAGGGATCCAGGTGTCACAGGGGGGAAATGATGCCTTAAGTTTGAGCTTTCATGGTTTTCAGGTTCTGTGCTGCCTAGGTGTGCAGTTCTGAGCCTCATATTAAATGTTAGTAAGCTCTCTTCGTGGAGTGGATAGACAAAACAGATGGAGGCCAAAGACAATAGTTACAACTTCCAGGCCCAAAAGCACAAACAAGGGTGGACTGAAGGGAGAAAACAAGAAGGATGGGATCCATAACCTGAAGCTGTAATTGGACAATTAAACCCCAATATGCAAATAGATCAAAACCTATAAAAGTGTGACCATTTGTCCATTTTGTGCCCATTTTGAGTCCACCCTGGGTGTAACCCTGGCCAGGCTCTTGTCCTGCCCAAGGTGGATCCTTAAAGGCCTTTTAATAAATACCTACTTTATTCTCTACCTCTGCCCAGTCTCTGTTCCAGCTCAGCCTTCCCCAAGGCATCATTTCCAGAGCCTGAAGGGCACACAGAGCCCTGAGCTCAGGGGTTGAGTGTGGGATCTCCCCTGGGAGCAGTGGGAAGGCTCGTGGAGGGGGCAGGTCCTGCCCCTCAGAGATGCTTTGCTGGTGGTGCTGAGCACAGGGCAGGATGCAGCACCCCACAGGCTTCTCCCCCCATCAGCCTGCCCCTCTGCTGTGCCTTCACTTGCTCTGCTTGAATGGCAGAGCTGCAAAGGGAGAGCTCAGGTGGGTGAACCTCTGAGAGCTGAGGGAGAAATGAGGATGTACCTCAAGCATAATGGTGCAAACAACCACCAACGTAATTTTGATACCAATTACAGTAATTTGGACAGAGGAGTTGTCTTACCTTTGATTTGCTCTCCTCCTCTTCCCGGCTGGTTTCATTAAAACCACTTACAGAGATTCACAGCAGCTCTGTTTGAAGTGCTGTCATCGGGATTTTTGTTTTCAGTCACATCAGAAATGTTCTTACAGCAGGCTGGTTATGTTCCACGAAGGGATCTGGAGCCTGTGGCCATCAGTCACTGTCAGAGGTGTTTTAGACAGGCTGGTCCTGCTGGCTGTGTGGCTGCTGAGGTGAGTGTCCAGCGTTGAGTGCCAGGGAAGAAGTTCCAGAGTGGCCCCAGCAAAGGCCAGTGCCTGCCCTGGCTCCCTGCACAGCTTCAGGGCTTCCCAGACCTCCCTCAGCAGCTCTGAGCTGCACTGTGCTCAATCTGTGACCCAAACCTTGGTTAATTTGCAGACTAAGTGCATGCCAGCCTGGTTCACACTGCTCCTGAGGGGAGCATCCCTGTGCACCCTAAAGAGGGATCCCAAAGTGCCAGTGCACCTCAGGCCTGGATTCCCCAGTTTCATGGCGTGTCCTCTATTTATTAAGAGTTCTTTCATGTTTATATCTTTGTGCTGATTAAAATGCATTACCAAGATTTCTAACTTTCCTGGCCCCTCAACGACGTGGCAGTAAATGCCCCTTAACAACCACGAGGGCACTGAACTGCTGTGGGTTTTCATGGAGTGATGCTGCTCCGGCTCTTGCTCATCAGACAAATCAGAAATGCAGCTTGTATCACACGCTGATGAGGAAAGACACTTCAGGGCTCACTTGGTAACTCAATCACCACAAGGCATTCAGCAATTATCATCCCCACCCCGTCACGGGGTGAGGGTGACAGGGAGGTCGTGCAGAGTGAGTCTTTCATTTGTCCATGACAGCAGAAGGGAATACGCTTTGCAAATTATAATTAGCAATTTAATCCAGCTGTGGCTAATTCGTAGGTGCATTTTGCACTCCAGGACTCAGCACTTGGGCAGACTCTAAATAAGGCACCAGCGTGGCGTGTCCAGCTCCCTGAAAGCTCCCCAGTAATTGCAGATTGCTCAGCAGACAGCAGGACAGCTTTCTGTGCCTGCAGGTGCCTCTGCTCCTCCTGCCACCCCGGCAGGGTGACATCCAGCCCTGGAGAGAGAGAGAGAGGGAGAGGCTGCCAGCTGCCAGCCACACCATCCCCAGGATTCCTGCCACGGGGGTCCTGCCAGCCCTGTCCTGAGGATGGAGAGAGGGATCCTCAAATCCCAGCCCTGTTCCCATCCCAGTTCAGCACTGGAAGGGGACGAGGGAAAGGGCTGCAGCTCAGGGAAACAATAAATTCTGCTCTGTTCTAACGGGGCACTCCGGGCCCAGAAAGAAATTGGCATATAGGTTCACAAAAATCCTGCTTGAATAAACAGAAAGGGAGGGAATGCTGGAGAGAGCATCCAATCTGCATCATAATTAGGGGAAAAAATAACAAATGGCAGAAACAACCTGTTCCCATCTGCAGCTGCAGTTTGTTCCTGCTGTATTGAACAGCCAGGCACCAAGCCTAGCAGGAGCCTCCCCTGGAAATGTATGAGTGTTCTATGCAATAAGAGTGGGAAAAGAGCCTCTTTTTATTTTCTGTGTATTGCAGCATCTGCTGTAATGAAGCATCAGAGAGGATTTTGTCAACCAGACACTTACTGCTGTCTCCAGCCTGGTACCAGAAGTGGGGGGCTCTCCCCTGGAAGAGTCTCCTTGAAGAGAGCCCACATGGGGACAGGAATTAGGCTGCAGATCTGGGGGTCACCCTGGTGTGGGGCTGGGCCTCTGCCCCGTGCAGTGATTCAGGTCACTGTCGCATTTGGCTACCCAGAGCAGGAAGGTGCAGCTCTCAGTTCATGCATTTCAGACATTATTCAATCCCAGACTGACTAATTTATCCATAAACCTTCCTAATGAGCCTGATAGTGTAGGAATGAGAGAAAGCAGCATTGTTATCTGTAAACAGCAGCAGCTGACAGCGTGTTTAATCACAGGCTGCATAACAGTGACATCGGTGGAGAAGAGGATTAGACACTTCTCCAATTAGTCACACAGCAAAGGCATGAACACAGAGCCTGAGGGTCGCTGAACCCAAAACAAAGAGCAACAAATATCAGAGCTGGGGAGTCCCAGTGAGGGGGAGGCACTTGGGGCCAGGGGCAGGCTGTGCTGGAGCCCTCCCCAACACCCTGAGGGCAGCCAGCATTGGGGAGAGCCCCGGCACTGCTGCAGAGCCAAAGCCACCACTAATACCACCAGCTCTGTGCTGCCTCCACATCTGCAGCCTGCCTGTGCCTAACAGGATTTTGCAATCCATGGCGAACATGCTAATGGGATAGAGAGGTAAAGAGTTCATCCCACTCTCTTTTCTCTGCTTCCTTTCTTTTTTTCTGAGCATCTCTCTCCTGGTTTTCTCTGGCTCGTCTCTTTCTGAGGTCTGCAGATTAAAGGCATTAATACGAGCCAGAAGTTATTATGTGAAATCCTACTTATCACAAAGTAAATGGGATCTTAGTGGGCTGCAGCCCTGGAAGCCACGGCCATTGATTAACCAGGAGTGTTGTCAAGGCCATCAGGGTTTTCTTTGCCCAGCCCCAAGTCTGGGGGATGTGACTCACAGGACTGGGGGGAGCACAGGGAGAAGGGAGCACAGCTGCAGGAGCTGCTGCTGCTGTGCCACTGCGTGTAAGGGAGCAGTGGTGATGTGAAAAGTGCATTTTCATGTCAGGAAAATGTCCTCATCAGGAGGACAGAGGCTCTGCACAAACTGTGGGGAGGTGCTGGTTGTGCCAGGCACCACCAGGCAGGAGGGAACAGCTCTGGCACCAACATAACAGGGACTACAGCATTGCTGCTGCCACCTCTGCTTCCACAGCAGGCAAGGTTTAGCAGGTGCCCTCTCTTCTTCCTGATTCCAGATCTTGGGTTAAACCAGTAGCTGCTCCGTGGTGAAGTCCAGGTGTTTTGATTTATCTCGGAGAGATCTCATTATCAGCCACAGCAGCAGACTCTGACCTTTCATGGCAGGGCCCCTTTGAATTTACCTTCTGCCCCAAGGTACAAGAGGAACCATGAGAAATCAATTTGCTTTCCTCCAAGACCCCCTAGTTTTCAAGAACTTTTAAAGGGCAGACAAACCATAACTGGGACATCTTCTAGCTTTCAAAAGGTCCTTCATCATATTAGATTTTGATTAATCAGCCTCCTGCTCTCCTGTCACTTTCACAGTGGAGAGCGCTGGAGACCAACCACCAGCCCCTCTCTGCAGAGGGAGAAAGAGAAAGAGAAGGAAAGGGAGAAGGAGACAGAGATTTTTATGGCTGGGGGAGCCACAGCCACGTGTGGGGAAAGCTCCAGCCCGTGTGCTCACCTGCCCTCCTGCCCCAGCTCCTGTTAGCAGGGAGGGGCAGCTCTGTGCTGGGTGCAGGACCCTCCGTGGGCACTGCCAGTCACCAGCTCCTGCTCAGCTGGTACCACTGTGCCCTGTGGCTGCCTCCAAACTTCGAGAGGGGCTGCAAATCCTGAGACTGCCTGTCTTGCCCAGCCAGTGTCCTGGCCCTTGGCACAGTCAGCAGGCTCCCAGAGGAGCCTGTCACTGTAGGACAAGGCGCTCATCCCAACCCAGGCCACAGCCAGCAGGCGTGAGGGCCAGGGGAGCCCTGCAGGCTCTGAGTGGCAGCAGGCAGCCTCCTCTGCCTGCCAGAGAACATACATAATTCAGGAGAAATATTCATTTAAGGCTGTCTGAGCCATGGCAATAACCTAGACATTATGACAATACAGATCAATAAGCCCAGAGAGGATCCTTCACTGAAACACGCTGCAATTGTTCAAACCAAGTCTTAATTGTGACAAGAATTGATTTCTCTTTTCTAATATCCCTGACTTTTAATTAAAAAGTAGTTAAGTAGACAATGCATTTCCAGGATCATTTAGAGGCAGGACAATATCAAGGAGTACACACTTAAAATGCAGAAGTGGTGCCTCGTTAATACAATGGCACCAACCTCTGCCGGGGGAGTTGCTCTGTGCAAGTCAGATGGCTGAGCAGGGCTCAGGGACACCAGGACCCCCAGGCCAGCAGCCACAGCCTCATCCCGACCTCAGCACAGACACGGGCACGTCCCCACCTGTTCTCTCCTGCTCCCCAGGGCCCTCCAGCCATCTGCATTTCACACCCTCTTGCACACACGAGTGTATCTAATAGCTCTGATTATCCAGATTATCCAGTGCTTCGCTTTGCCCTTGTCCAGGGCACATGGCAGAGGCTGGCAGGGAGGGGGGGCAGGAGCAGGGAGGGGCAGGCAGGGAGGGCAGGAGCAGGAACAGGCAGGAGGAGGCAGGGAGGGCAGGCAGGGGGGCAGGAGCAGGCAGGGAGGGCAGGTACTCAGGTACTTTTTGGCAGGAGGGCAGCACAGCTCCCACAGCATGAGGGGAGGGCAGTGGCTGCAGCACCGGCTGCCCCAGGAGCTCGGTGGGGTGGGCACAGCCCCAGCACAACCTTCCCCCTGCTCTCCATGTGCTTCTTGGGATAGTCCCAGGCTGTGCCCACAGCACAGGAGGAGCTGGTAGGAGGCAGTGCTGAAGCCCCTGTGAAGGGAGGGGGTGAACTCCTCCAGCCTATTATTATTATTATTATTATTATTATTATTATTATTATTATTATTATTATTATTATTATTATTATTTCCTGGCAGTGTCTCAGTGGCAGCAGCAGAGAGCAGTGAGAGTGCAAGGAGCCAGCTGTGAACCAGATATTTCTCCATCATCCTCCATTAGAATAAAACGATTCAAAACACCTTAATCTGATTGGAGGGAGACCATTAACATCAGAGACTCCATTAAAAGAAGAAATGGCCTTTTATCTACTAATCAAGAGTCATAAAGGAAAACACTTTGGAAGACACCCATGAATGCTCATGAGGAGGAAGGGGCTGCACACCCCCTGCGCTGAGTTCCCCATGTGCAGCTCCTCCTCTGTAGCCATGAACCCACCTGCAGAGTTTGCTAAAGGCCAGCAGTGGTGGAATTTGGAGCAGCAGCCCAAAGCAGAGAGAGGTTCAGGTTCCAGAGATCTTGTCTCTGCATTGAAAGGGGCTGGAGTAGCTTTTGGCCATTCTCACAGAACATGTCTGCTATTTACTCTGCTGGTGGGTATCTGAGTGGTCAGACACTGCAGCAAATCCTGTTTCCCTGGCTCTGATTAGATTAGAGAGCAGCGGTGCTGGAGTGCTGCTGGTATTGCCAGGAAAGGAGAGCAAAGTCTGGAGAAGATTCTCAGAAACATCCCTCCCCACTGCTCCTCCCCAGCCCTTGCTCATGCCAGTCAGAGATGCAGAAGCATCACCCTTGCAAACACAGCCCATTTATTCGTGTCCCTTGACTCATCAAATAAAAGTCAAACCACCAACAGTGAAAAATGGTGTCCTGGCTCTTGGAACCCCCCAGCAGCCACACAATGCTGCAGCCCTGCCAAAAGCCACCACCTGCCTGCCCCTAAAAGCTGTTTCCTAGAAAGGGTAAATCCAGCAACCAAGTCCTGAACAGCCCCCGAGGGAAGGACAGGGCTGGCTGGCAGTGTCACTGGCCTCAGGGAGGAGTGGGATAGCCCAGGCAGGTTCCCTGGAGAGTTTGTGGGGCAATCATACCTTTTCATGCTGTTAAGCTGTTAGTTCATCCAGCTTTGTTACCCTGGGTTATTTTAGTCTCTAAATCAAACAGCCCCCCATAATGATAAAACTCTTTGTTAACACCACCGGGCTCTTGCCTAAAACAACAGCACATATCTCCTGCTTTTTAGTTTGATTTTACTGCCACTTGGGACAGGATTAAAGAGAAATAGCTCTACTAATTCTTGCAATATCCTTCAGCAAACATCAGCTTGGACCAAAGAGGACACAGGAGTAATTCTAAAGAAGCTTTTCCCTTGCAGATGGCTGGGGACCCTTGATGGCAGCCTTGCCTTTGAGATACTCACCACAGGCCTGGAGCAGCTGCCAGCCACGCCATACTCAGGTACTTAAGCAGCCTCTCATGTTAACAGGGTGTTTTCATCCCTGTTCAAAGCCTTTGCAGAGGTGCTGCATGGAGCACACACACCAAGGGGCCGATGTACAATTTGTAACTCTTCTTGCTCCAGAAATTAGCATTTTGCCTTTGGAAGGGAGGAGGCAGTGCCACCTCCTGCTGCAGGACCAGGGTCTCTCCTGCCACAGTCCCTCGCAGCCATGGCTGTGCCAGGGACAGGACTGAGCCCTCACCACAGCAAGCCCAAAGCCCTTGATCTGCCCCTCCTCACCCTCAGCTCAGCTCACGGTGCTCTGGCCAGCAGCTTGGGTCACCTCTGCCTGCAACTGGTGCAGTCTGAACCCTGCCCTGCCTCTCTCAGCACAGGATCACCTGCTGAGGAGCCCACGGGACATCTTCTCCCATTTTCCATTTACTGCTGGCTTTTTGGAGCTGTTTGTAATCCAGCCAGCTCAAGTGCTGAAGCATCACCGTGACCTTTCGCAAACAAACCAGGATTTTCCGGCCAGACACCTCTGGCTTTGTGTCAAGCTCCAGTTCCCCAGCCAGCAAGTCCCAGTGCCTGCCAGTCAGGACATTGCCATGCAGTCATTAGCTCACATCAGCTGTCAGGCCCATGCTGCAGTGCCAGGATGGCTGTGGTCAGTGCTGACAGCTCTCAGGGCCACCCCACACCTGCAGAAAGGTTTATTTCACCAGACATCCCCAGAAAGGAACGTGGCAGCTGGTCTGGGATGGTTTCCCATCCATTCCCATCTGACAGGAAGGCATGAGGAGCATTGCCTCTGTTTTTTGCTGGCCACAAACAGAACCAGCATGGGCCACACGGAGCCCTGCGGGACTGTGACCAGAGCTGAGGAAGCAGCCTGTCCCCTGCCCTCGCTCTGGGGCTGTGGTTTGTGTTTTGTTTCCTCCTGTAACTCTCTGTTCCTGACCTCACAACTGTTAACTCTCAGGATGTGACCTTAAGCCTTGCTAAATGGATTTCTCCCCTGTGTTACTGTAAGGGCTGTGCAATGCCAGGAATGATGCTCAGTCAGGGTGTGCTGGAGGAGCTCGGGGTCTCGGCAGGGCAGAGGCTCTGCCAGCAGCACAGACACAGCACGAAACACTCCTGCCTCCCTGCAGAGCAGAGCACTGGCAGAAACTTCCAGGAGCTCTGCCAGGCTGGGAAACAGCAATGGCCAGAGCTGGGAAGCAGCAGGGGACATGGCTGGGAAGCAGCAGGATCCATGGCTGGGGAGCAGCAGGATCCAGGGCTGGGGAGCAGCAGGATCCAGGGCTGGGGAGCAGCAGGATCCAGGGCTGGGGAGCAGCAGGATCCAGGGCTGGGAAGCAGCAGGATCCAGGGCTGGGGAGCAGCAGGGGACATGGCTGGAGCCCAGGGCTGTGCAGAGGCCACAGGAAGGAGCTGGGCAGAGCGGGGCCACCAGCACATGGCACAGGGCAGGGTGGGCAGGGCAGGCATGGGCAGAGCTGGCACAGCACCTCCCCGGGCTGCCCTGTGGCCTTGGCATGTCACAGAACTGGTGATGTCACTGGAGGGGAGCAGGAGCCCTCAGCTGCCACACAGACTTGAGAGAGCAGTGAAGTAATTGAGTATCGACTGAGATGTCCCAGGTGAGCCCTGGATGCACATTACATTCTGCTTAACTCAATAATTACCATTTATATTATCTCTTCCCACACTCTGTTAAGTTAAAAGATCTGTAATTAGCTACTTGGTTTAAGTGCAAAGTGTTAATTAATTCCTATTATGAAGTACAACTGCTTCTTAAGGATAACATTGCACGTTCTATCACACTGTGTCCCTCTGTAATGCTTTGACCAAAATAAAAGCTTGTCCCAGTGAGTGAGCAAAGGTCCTACAAATCAGGCACTGGGATGCAAAACTTCCTCTGCAAAGCCAAAAGGAAGCAACAAATGGACAAACAATTCAATACAACCCCTCTCAGAGCCCCAGGAGGAATGCCAGGCTGCAGCTCCTGCAGCATCCTCAGTCCCCCGGTATCACCACAAATGTATTTAACTGCTGATTTATCTTTGATTGCATTTAATTCAGTTGTTAGAACGGGTTTTGTTTAGGACTTGATGCATTTATGGAAAAGTGTCAGCACAGCACATCAGCCCAGGGTGATTTCAGACCAGACAAGTTCTCTTGCCATGTCATGACAGCTCTGAGACCTTTGCACAAATGCAAAATCCCTAAAACTTCCCAAACAAACACCAGCCATACAGAGACCTAGAGAAGAACCTTGCAAAAGGCACAATAAATTACTGAACTTCTGGCGCTGGGCTGAATTAAAATGATAAACTGAAGTTTTTGCTTGCCAAAAGCTGTTTCCATGCTGCTGCAGCAGCAGATGGTCTTTCCTGGAGGTGAAGGATTTTGAAGATTTGCCAGCGCAGAGAGAAGCAGAGGCTGAACATATGTATTGAGAGATGTAAGAGGAGAATACCTGGAGGTGCAGCTCAGAGGGTGGACTGACCCAATTACTGATTGGGGTCCCTTCATCATTCCTCAGGAGGGAAACCCCAATAGCCACAGCCTTCCCTTCATTCACACCAGCAGCCTGCTCTGGCTCTGGTTCATGAGTCATTAACTCCTAATAAGTAGAAAACTGCCTGATGGGCTTTGGACAAGGATATTTACTGTATCAGAGACAATAATACAACGTAAATTTCCAGCTATAAACCAGAGTTTGAATGTTGACTTGCCTTTAATCATGATAAATGAAGAATTTACGGATGCAGCTAAAGTTCACGTGAGAATTTTGATTCATGACCACGCTGAGCCCAGGTGGAGCCATCAAGCCCAGACCCGGCATCTTGTCCTAAATTTGGACACCATCACCTCCCTCAGCTGCACCCTGGTGATGGCCAGCCCTGCCGTCCCTCCTGTGCTCTGGGGCTGCAGCCTGACCCCACAGGGCTGATCCCCTTCCCTGCCAGCCCCTGGGAGCTGTGCCACAGCCAGCACTGAGCCAGGGCTGTGACAGCTCCCCAGCCAGCCAGAGAAATGCTAATTGCAAAGCAAGTAATTAGTGGCTATAAAATATGACCGATACAATTACACTGAGGATTTTTTTTTTCTTCTGTCTGTCCAGAGTCTTGGCACGGAACAGTCTTATAATTAGGTGACAAAACTGACAGGCAGCTCCAGTGAAACAGCCTGTCCTCACCCTCTGCAGAGACTCCCCAAGTGTTCTGCACCAATAATTACTAATCAAGTTATTTCTCTCAAGATTAAAAAACCATTCTGCAGGTAATTTGCCCATAATAGCACAGGCCTGGTGCTGGCAAAGAGCCCCAAGCCTGCAGAGCCCAGCAGGGATGGGATGGCTCCAGTGCCACCATCACAGCCCCTTCCTGAGGGACACCCACCCCAGCTTGGGACCCTCTTTGTGTCCCCACGGGCTCTGAACTGCTGCTCCATCCCCCAAAATTGCCACACAAGGGCACTCAGTGCATCCCACCACCACCCAGGACCCCTGACATGTCACAACAAGGTGTCATGAAGGGCTGTTTTCAGGTCACCTAAAGAATCACCAGCAGAGTGATTCCAGCACAGCCAGGATCCCAACTCTGTGGGCAGGGCAGAGCAGCAGTGATCCTGAAATGTTCTGGTCCCTCCAGAGTGGCAGTGAGCACAAGGATAAACAATTTGGGGAAGATGAAGGGACATTCTTGTTGGACCCTGGCCTCCAGACCTGCCCTGGCTGTCCTGTTTATAACCCTGTGCCCTCAGAGCCCTCCTGCCTCTGGGCCCCGGAGCACAGTTGAGGCTGTGCCCACAATGCAGACAACAAACAGCCCTCAAATTTCCAAATGGGACCCTGTCTCCTCACTTTAGGGATCAGCTCTTTTTCAGCAGAGTGCTCTGGAGCCCCAAGGCACGGATTGCCCTCAGGGACACGCAGTTGTGTGATGCAACAGCTCTTCCCACAGCAGCAAACAGCAAACCTGCCACTGGCCCCGGCTCTGCTCTGCTCCCAGCAGCTGCACAGCTCTGTTCTCCTGCATCCACAGATGAGCAGCAGTGATCCTGGAATGTTCTGGTCCCTCCAGACTGGCAGTCTGGATAAACAATTTGGGGAAGATGAAGGGACACAGGGGCAGCACATCTCTGAGCCACAGCAGACTCACCTGGTTCTCACCTGCACGGGGACACGCCCTCCTCAACACTGCTGCGTCCCAGGTGTTGCTGCTGCTGTGCTCAGTGGCACTGTGATGATGTCACCCAGCTGCATTTCCTAAAACTGTTTGGCAAAACAGCCCAGGAGCCTGTAATTTGTCATTAACACACCGACCCGGAGAGCAGCTGAACAAACCACAAATATCGAACAAACAACCAAACAAAACCCCACAAGGCTCCTGTCAGCCGGAGACCAGCGCTGACGGATGGCCCGTGGCAGCACAGGAGAATAATTTGTGAATTGCCATTGATTTCCAAAATCAAAACATAAATTTCGCTTCACAACTGAAGTATCATGGGAAGCCTTGTTTCAAGTAGGAGTTTTGTCTCCCTGTGGTTGTTGGGAGGGGAAATAACGTTCACTCCAGCCAAACCCACAGAGTCCTTGTGACACAAACTTGCTGGTTAAACTCAGGCACCTGCTTTGGGTCTGGCCTGGATCATTGCGGGGAGTCCTCAGAATTCCCTTCAGCTCCTGAGTTAACCCCTTGAGCACCACTACAGCATGGCAGGAGGGGCCCCAGCCCCCACTGCATTTCAGTGCAGAGCATTCTGCTGCCAGGGAGAACAGTGCAACGCTGCCTGTCCAAGGAGAAGCTCTGAAACCTGTAATTTGCACCAGCTAGGTGCCTGCTGATGTTTTGGAAGGGCCCAACACCGTCTCTTCCACCACAGCCCCGCACACAGCTTCACCCCAACAGCTCCTGTCCGTGACCAACAAACTCCACAGCTCCCACCCCACCACCCTGGCCCCACCTTTGGGCAGGAGCTCAGCACATCACTGTGACACCCAAACCCCCAGCACGCTCCTTGAGCTGCTCCATCTCTTTTTTTCCCCAGAACATCTGCTGTGCTGCACACACTGTGAGTGCTGCGTGCTTCTCCCACCAGCAGCATCAGTCCTGCTGCTGCCAAGGCACTGGGGCAGGGCCGAGCCTGCAATCTGCAATCTGAAAACACCAGAAACCTCCTCTGCCTGTCCCAGCACACAAGAGGCACCAGGGCCCCTGGGCAGCCCTGCAGAGCCAGCAGCTGGGGACAGCTCTTTGTGGAGGCCCAGGGGATTATACCCAAGGTAGCTGTGCCTCAGCCCTGGAGGGAACGAGGCAAATGGGGGAAAATCCCCTTTTAGGTCATGGCGAGGAAAACCTCCCTCCCTCCTTTCCAGCCACGTGTTAATATTTCTTAGGTTTCGTTGTTCTATTGGTTTGTTAAGTTCATGTCACCCTGTTACCATATATGCACCCATACCAGAATGTTCTTCCTTCCCTGGAACCCCGTTGGGTTAAATTTGCTGCAGTGATCCACTCCTGGGACCCCATAAGTCCCCTCAGTTCATATTTACCCCTTTTCACCACTTTTTCCTGTTCTTATTGGACCCTGACCTCCAGACCTGCCCTGGCTGTCCTGTTTATAACCCTGTGCTCTCAGAGCCCTCCTGCCTCTGGGCCCTGGAGCACAGTTGAGGCTGTGCCCACAATGCAGACAACAAACAGCCCTCAAATTTCCAAATGGGACCCAGTCTCCTCACTTTAGGGATCAGCTCTTTTTCAGCAGAGTGCTCTGGAGCCCCAAGGCACAGATTGCTCTCAGCGACACGCAGTTGTGTGATGCAACAGCTCTTCCCACAGCAGCAAACAGCAAACCTGCCACTGGCCCCAGCTCTGCTCTGCTCCCAGCAGCTGCACAGCTCTGTTCTCCTGCACCCACAGCCTTTTGTCATTACCTAACCCACAACAAACCCTTTGTGATGGCAAAGATTGGAATCATGGTGATCCCAGGCAGATGCCCAGGGCTGGCCCAGAGGAGCGGCACAAGGCAGTGACAAATTACTGGATGTCACCTGTGATTTATCACTGCCTTGGTTTCCAGACAGTGGCACTGTTTCCCCCAGGGGAGCAGCCTTGTGGGTGCCAGCACATCTGCTCTGGTCGAGCCTCTAACAGGGATGATTTTGCTTATTTTATTGGATTGGAAGCATCCCCAATAAGCATCTTGTCTCCTTGTCTGAGTGATGCCTTTGCCACATGACGCTGAATTTACATCCCATCCACTGCATACAACTGCTCTGACAACTGGAAAAGCACCATATGGGGTGGGGACACACTCCAGGAACTCAGTCCCAGCAGGGACGAGTCTTTGCCGTGTTTGTGAATGTGCCAGAAACGTCTGCAGGTGACAGGCCCTGCCAGAGATAAGACTACACAGCACTGTGCCGTGCTTTCATCTTCAAACATGCTTTAAGATGCAAAGAAATTAACAGCAGCCTCTCCTGGGCATGGCTTTTGGCTGCACGGGGGTCTGGGACACCACAGGAGCCTGCCTGGAAGTTTGAGCTGCTCTGATGAGGAGCAGACAAGAGGGCAGAGACACCCCAGAGGGCACAGCTGCCTTGGGCATGGGCTCCTGGGGGGCTCTTGGGGGGCTCCCACTGCAGCTGCAAGTGGGAATGGCTGAAGTGGAGCTTGTGCCAGTGCAGTTCTGCTACTGAGACCCCACCTGGCCACACAGAAGTGAGGACAGACCCCTCTGAGCCAGCCCTCCCTCTGCCAGCACCCCCAAAATGGGCTGGGGTACACCAGCAGGGGCAGGGCCACGGTCACCCAGGGTTTGAAACACATATTCAAACAGTCCTCTGCTCCTCTGAGCCAGGAGCCCTCAGCCCCAGCAGCCACCTGGCCTGTGCCCCTGCCCTCACTGGGACAACAGAGCCTGGCTTGTCCCTGCCCCTGGCTGGCAGTGGGGATTGTGGCTCCAGATATCCCTTTCATCTCATCAGGGGCTGCTGGATTTAATTCCCTGCACTTTGGTATAAAGTGAGGGTCCCATCCAGAAAGCAATTTGTGTTTCTCAGAGCAGGCAGTCAGAACATTTCCCATTAAAATGTAAATTTAGCCGTGTTTTCTGGCATCTCTTTTCCTTCCTTAAGGTAAAGAGAATATGAACCTGTATTATTTTTTCCATCAACGGTATCTTCCCCTCCGTTTTGTTTTAAGGAAAAAAAGCTGCCTGATATACACCTTTAGCAAATTAAATTTGAATTGAGTCTGACAGCACAACAGGGATCCAGATTACAGGGAGATGTCCTGGCCTAATTGGAGTCATTGCCAGGAAGTTCTTTGCAGAGCATTAACCACGGAGGGCACGAGCAGAGCAAACATGGTCTGTGCACTGAACGCTCACCTTGGCTGCAGGACCAGCCTGTTCCCAACACCAGCAGCACCTTGATGGTGTGTCTCAGGAACATCCTGGATGCTGAGATTAGTTTACTGCAATCCCAGCCATCCTCAGGCAGGCACTGCAGGCTGCTCCCTCTGCCAGCCCTGGGGCTCCCACGTCAGGCAGGTGTGGTGGTTCCTGCCCTGCCAGCAATCCCTGTGCCTCCATCCAGCCCTGTCCCACCTCCAGCCCTGCCCCACCATGGATTCCTGCCCCACTTCCATCCCTGTCCATCCATCCCTGTCCCACCTCCAGTCCTGCCCCACCATGGATCCCTGTCCCACCATGGATCCCTGCCCCACTTCCATCCCTGCCCCACCTCCATCCCTGTCCCACCATCCATCCCCTGTCCCACCT
>VZDJ01000274.1:2918913-3083272 GCA_008694505.1 Cyanoderma ruficeps | reverse complement strand
TCCCTGCCCCACCACTCCTCTCACCGCAGCTGCAGCCCCACAGCAGAGGGGGATGGATGTCTGGTGACCAGCAGAGAATTTGGGCCAAACATGCTCAGAATAATGAAACCAACTGTCTCTCTTACTTGCAGGTTTTAAAAGATGATGTTTCATGATTGAAACCCCAAATCCCTGTGACCTCACCATTTCTTTTGCTTTCAGACACCTGCAGGCAGGGAAGGGCTCTCCCCACACCTGGGGAAGCCTGTTACCCTTGGAAGGGTGTTTAGAGGATACAGCTATAAACCAAGGAGAACAACCTGAAAATTCCCCTCTGCCCACACTGGGCGGGTAAGTGCCACAAGCTTTGGAGCTCCTTGTTCCCCAAAAATCTCATCCAATCAGCTGTGGCTGGTGACAGCTTGCACCTGACAGAGCTGCAGCCAGGCCACTCCCAGGCCCTGTGGGCAGAGTTAATGGGGAACGTCACCCCAGACCCAGGGGAGAGTGGGCTCATCAATCAAAATGAATGGTTTCATTGCAATAATCCAGGGCTTTCCCTGTCCTGGGGACCAGAGTGCTCCCCAGGGCCATGCATGGCTTTTCTACAGGGCTGGAGCCCAGGACACAGAGTGCTCTGTCCCACAGCAGCAGCAGGAAGTGAATCAGCAGTCTCAGCCAGCATTAATTATGCAGAGAATCATTTGCTGGTAAGGAGAAAAAAAAAAAAGTTCTAATTTAATCAAAATTAAATTAATAGTTAATTTAACAATTCCACAGTGAAAAGCCCTTGACCTCTGGACATGCAGGGACTGTTCATGGCTCCTGCAGTGGTGACATCCCATGGCACCCTGGCACTTCCCCACCTCTTCCCCTTCCAGGGACTCCCTGCAGCCCCCCACAAAGTGTCAGGATCAGGCTGGGTAAACCACAGCCATTGTGAAAAAAGCGGGGAAAAAATGGAGAAGAGGTGGATGAACACAGACCATGTTACCTTTGAGCCCTTGAAAAATTCCAGTACAAATGAATATTTTTTTAAGGAATTGGAAACAGGAAGAGCAGCCAGGCAGAACATCCTCCAGAAAAGGGACTGAGAGCAAATCTGACAGATGTGCTGGGGTGACCTGGAAGAGGGAATTCTGTCTGAGGAAACAGACTCTCCAGATGACCTCAAGGCCCCTTCTGTCTATATCATCTACACTTCTACAGACTAATTCCTTAAATCAGTATCCTGTGAAAAACCCTCACTCTGAGCTCCCAGCATCTGGCAGGGCAGGCTGGGCTTCATCTGGAAGCATCTCCCCAGGCAGTGGACTATCTCCTAGTCAAGGCATTACAAGAAAATAAATCAGAAGAAGATTAACATAAATATTGTTTGAAATACAAACGGCTGCAAATTGCAATTTTGTGTTTCCAGCTTAATTAGCCCGAGTCTGGTTTTCATTGTATTGGGAAGCAGAACGGGGGCAGTAGCAGCAGCATCACAGATCCCTGGTTGCTGTGGTGGAGGAAAACCTCTCCCTGCTTAGGGCTCTTGGACAGCAGCACTTCCAACAGCTCCCACCAGGCTGGAGAGGGTCAGACCCCAAGCTCCAACCCTGGCCCGGGCAGCCTGGCCTGCTGTTGTTCCTTTGAGCCATTGCTCTGAGTTTGAACTGGCTCTGCCAGAGAGGTTCTACAGCTGCATTTTTGTTGGCCGGGCAAGCGCTGATTAAAATGCAAACCATGCGTCTCCTGCTCTGGCTGCTCACGCCAAAGTGATTTCCACAAGGGCTGCAAACGCCAGGGTCAGCCTGGCCTGGGAGTAGCTTTATGAAGGTGTTTATAGTCCTGCCTACATGTTTCCAGAGGTACCTCCCTGCTCCAGCAGAAGCTGTGTCTGACCCCCCTGTCCTGTCTGGGCTGGGGGTGTTTTCACCGTGTCCCAGCAGCCAGGTCAGTGTGTCCTGGTGACAGTCCCCCCACCACGGCCCCAGCTCACAGCACACACGGCTCTGCAGTCACTGGCTGGAGCCGCAGTGTGGGAAGTACCAAGGACACCTGAACAAGCAACAAATCCTGGTTTTGCTCCATGCCAGCACGTTGCAGAGGTGCTGACAGTGCCCCAGTGCTGATACACAGGCTTGTCACCTCAGCTGGAGCCAAGCACACCACGCTGACAGCACAGGGCCCCACAGCCAGCCAGAGGAAAGAGGGAATTTATAGTGCCTGCAGTTGCTGCAAGGGAACAACAGCACCAGCCCTTCCACCCATGCCTGGTGCCTCATCCTCTTGCTGCTGGTGGTTCAAATGAAGCTGTCACTTGCAGGGACACTGATCTGCAGGGAATGAGCCATGAGCAGAGGCACTGGTTAGGATGGTGACACATCTCTCCTGTTCTCTGCCCATCTCAACTGTTCACAAATACCACTCCAGGCTGTGGCCAAAAAGAGGCTCTGCCTCACCTGGGGGAGCATCACTCCCCACACAGCTGTAGGGAAGCGTTGGAACCCTGGAGGCTGAAAATTTCAGGCTTTCTGAGCTGAGGGGTGCTGACCCTCAGGCAGGAACCACATTTGACTTGAGGTCTTGGAACAGGCTCCCGAAATTGAGTGATGGCACTGGGGTTGTGGGTGCGTAGTTTGAATATTATTGTGTGATCTCACAGGGTGAAAAACTTGGATTTAAGATTTTAGTATATAGGAATGTGTGTGAGCCAAGATGGAGGATTTGAGGCATTGTCTAAGTCCTTCTTCTTCCTTCTTTTTCATGGGTTTGGGTGGTTTTGTGTAATTGGGTGAAAAAGGTCCCCATTGCAGGCCTTGGGTGATCATTATTGGGTCAAAAATATAAATAATATTGGTGTCACCTCGTTATTGGGTAATTAGCACTTAAATAACCTTGGAAAGAGTTAGATCTCCATTTTACATCATTTCTCTAACTTGCTAGTTAAAGCTCACACCTTGTGAGTCTGTAAATAGATAAGAAACAATAAACATCCAAGTCTGAATTCAAATCTACGTTTCCTGTGTCTTTCACCCTGACCTCAGCAGAGATAAAGAAACCAGAACTGTAACAGGGAAGGAGCCTTTCCTGGCTGTGAGGGCTCCACCAGCTCCACCTGCATGTTTCAGAGTCCCCAAGGGGAGGAGCAGAGCTGCAGCAGAGCCCCCGGAGCCAGGGAAGCAGCTCCTGCAGGCCCCTCCGTGCACGGTGCAGTGCCCCGGCTCAGCTGCTCCACCGGGGCAGGGCAGAGCCAGCAGAGGGCAGGGGCACAGCTGCTCCCCGGGATCCCTGCTGCAAGATCAGCTTGTCTGAGCAGGGAAATACACCACTGGGAAAACAGGAAACCTTTGGGAAGTGGATGGTGGGTGTGAGTGATGGATGAGCACAGGAGGAGCCCAGCAAGGATCAGTGAACAGCTGATGAGCCGAGGAAAGAGGCAGAGCTCGCTCACGGTGCAAATCCAGCAGGGAAACTGCTCACCGTGGTGGGAGGTTACAGTTACCCAAACAGCCCTTGCACCCCTGCAGGCGTGGGGGCACCAGGGCAGCAGTTCTGGCTCTGGTGTGAGCTGGGAGATGTGCAGAGCCACCTGCCCAGATCCACTGACCCCCAGGGCCCCACTCTGCTCCCTCTACTGCACCAGACCCTCTGCTCAGAGCAGTGCCCAGCACTGTGGGGACAGGCAGGCAGGACAAGGGCTCCTGTGCAGGCTAAAGGAAGTGACCCCTCTGATTTCCCTCAGCCCCTCCATCCCCCAGGACACTGGGCTGGGAAAGGCAAGGTAAGAGCAGAGATGCAGCCAAGGGGAAGCAGCCAGAGATCACACACCCACTGTGCAAATGGCAGTAACTCACCCAGCTTTGGGAAGTTGACGGCAGAAACTCCAGCCAGGCAATGACTCTGGGGTCAGCTGTGTGTGCAGGGCAATCCACCAGCAGTGCCTGAGGCAGAGCTGCCTGTGAGCAGCAGCAACAGAAAACTCCTCCATGGCCCTCAAGACACTGGGAAAAACCCAGCCCAGGCTGTGCAAGGGCTGGTGCAGGCAGGGGAGAGGCCCTGGCACTCCACACACGTCCCAGGGCCAGGGACCCCAGCAGAGCTGCTTCACCAGGGACAGGGTCCTGCCTCCACACCCCACACTCCCCTCCTTGCTTCCCAGTGACTTCACTTTTCCATCAATGATCAATACCAGAGGACATTTTGATCCATTCCCTGTTTACTTCAGCTTTGCACCATTTCAGAGCAAAATCAAGACAGAATTCTACACTTCTTCCTTCTTCTCCATCTAAAGGAAGGAAGATCACACCAAGAGCAAACTTCTTTCTCTGCATTAGGAGGAAGCAGGTTGTTCTGAGCTGCTCTAGCCTGGGTTAGCACCATTTCAGGGCAAAATCAAGACAGAATTCTCCATCTAAAGGAAGGAAGGAAGGTCATCACACCAAGAGCTAATTTCTTTCTCTGCATCAGGAGGAAGTGGGTTGTTCTGAGCACCTCTAGCCTGGCTTATCTGAACACTGGGAATTTTCAGAAGCACTGGCTGTTTCATCTCAGTAGGAGGTTTTGATCACATTTAGAAGAGAGAAAAGCAGCCAGAGGACAGCACAGCTGTAACCTTCAAAGCCCCAAAGCCCTCTACTGCTTGTCTGCTCTCCTTCCAGGGCAGATGGCACAGGATGAGCACACAGAACTGGGTGGGGCACACAGGGCCTTCCCCACACCATCCTGACAACAGTTTGACTCCCACAATCACTCTATTCACACAGCCTGACCAAAACAGAATCTGTAACAAAACAGACATTTGGGAATGGCACAGCAGCACAAAGAGGTCAGAAAGGGTTTTCCAGTTTTTTAAATCTTTTTTTTTTATTTACCTTGACATAACCCATTGACCTTATTAAACAAGGCCATGATCACCCAGTCCTGAGTGCACAGGCACACAGTGCCCAGCTCCAACAGCTCCCAGCCCCAAGGGTTAGGGAGATTCTGGCACCAAGCCATACTTCTTCTTCAGGATTTCAACTGTGGGCGTCAGAGCACTGCAGGGAGAAACAGAACCATTAGAATAAAGGGTTTGGAGCATTAAAACTGCATTTTCTGGGGAAGAGCAATCAGCAAGACACGGGACTGCACTTAGAGCCAAGGAGAGCATGAACTCCAGAAAATACAGCTGCACACAGGAGCTGTGAGAAAGGGGAGTCTGAGAGCTCCTGAGGATTTCTGTGTGTGCTCACAATCAGGTTAACATTAATGGGAAGGTGGAACTGCTGTGGGAAGAGAAGCAAAGCAAACAAAACAAAGCAGAGTCATGCATGACCCACCCCATCCAAAGCTTTGCTCCATTTAAAGCAAAGGAAAAGCCCCAGCTACACTCACCAGCCAGGCCTGATGATGGAGAATTTCCCTGACACAGACAAGTCAACCACAGTTGACCCCAAGCGACACTCTGGGCTCTGGATGTCTCCTATGGGGCCTCCATCAATCACCAAGGACAGCTGAGGCCACAAGTCCTGGAATTCCTGCAAGAGAGCCGTGGGTTAACAGTCCTGACAGCTGAGTATCATTTAAATAAAATAAAAACGTAGCAGCAGAGCAACCCTTGGTTTATTGGCAAAGCTGAGCTCAGCTGAGAGAGCCTGGGGCAGCCCAGAGGGATGAAGGAGCCTCACCAGCACAGTCAGGGTGCTGCCCTGGGAGCTGATGTTGGCACTGGTCAAGGCCAGGGGTCCCGGGCAGGCCCGTGCCAGGTCTCTCATGAAGGGATGGTCTGGAATGCGAACACCAACCAGCTGCAGGGAACGAGAGGAGGGTTTCAGACACAGAAACTGGTTTTAATTCTGCTTTGCCTAAAGCTCTCTTGGACTTAAAGCTGAAATCCCAGAGAAGTGACAGATTTACAGCTGCTGAACCAGCAGTAACACAGGATTTAAGTCAGACCCTAACGCTGGTTTGTGCCATGTCCAGGTCAGTCACAGGGAGCAGGACAACACAGGGACCACTTTTGGGGACAGGTAAGGACAAATGTTAGAGCAAATATTAGAGCAGCAGCACAAAACCAGCCCCCTCCTGTCCACGAAATGAAGGACACGCACGCAGTCAGTAGTCAGGGCAAAAAAAGAGGGTGGTTTATCTTTTACTTGGGTTTATATAGATTTTGGACAATGACCAGGGATTGGGGGATGAAGGTTGCTACCTCTCTGACCACACTGGTCAAACTAAAAGTCCATCAAAAGAAAAATAATAAACAATCACTCTGTTTACCTGGAAGTCCATGAAAAACTCCACTACAAAAACACAAATATCAGAAAAAGATCAGCGCGACACCCCCCCTGGATCAATCCCGCAGCCGTGACCTACCGATGTGAAGGGATTCAAGTCTTTATTCAGCTCCTCTGAACGCTCCAAGACCAGGGTCACCGGTCCCGGGAGCAGGTCCCGCAGCAGCTGGTCGGGCACATTGACGCGGCAGTACCTGCGGGGGCGGACACAGCCGGATCGGGGCGGGCACTCGGGCCCCTGCCCATCCCTTCCCTGCGGCGAGGGGAGCAGCCCGGCCCGCCGGGATCCCCGCGCTCACCGGTAGAGCCGCTCCACGTCCCCGAGGCAGATGGCGAGCGGCTTGGCGCCGTTCCGCCCCTTCAGGCTGTAGATGCTGCGCACGGCGGCCGAGTCCTGGGCCAGGCAGGCCACGCCGTACACCGTGTCCGTGGGCACCGCCACCAGCCCGCCCGCCTGCAGGGCGGCGGCCGCGGCCGTCACCGCCTCCCTCCAGCCGTCAGCGGGGCGGCCGGGCTCCCGCCGCCACAGCCCGGGGCCTCCGCCCTCCGGTGCGGCCCAGCCCGGCTCGACCGCGGCGCTCCCGCCGTCGGCCCAGCCTCCCCCCTCCGCTGGCTCCCCGCGCGCACCCTGCGGGCCGGGCCGGGCCCCGCTGCCGGGCGGCAGCAGCACCAGGCGGGCACGGCCCGGCCCCGACCCCGCCGCTCTCTCCGCCGCCAGCGCCAGCACCCGCGCGGCCCGCGCCATGCGCGTCACTTCCGGCGCGGGAAGGTGACGAAGGAACGGGCGGGGCGGGGCCGCCGTTCCCATGGCGACCGGGGGCGCGCAGGAGCCGCGCGCGGGGCGGACGGAGCCGACGGGAGAGCGGCGGGTGCGGAGAGGACGGGAACGGAGGGAACGGGAGGAGAAAGGGGAGGAACGGAGGGAACGGAAGAGCCGAGGGGGATCGGGGGAATAAGGAGGAACGGAGGGAACGGGAGAGGAAAGAGGAGGAACGGGGGAACGGGAGAGCCGAGGGGGATCGGGGGAATAAAGAGGAACGGGGGAACGGGATGGCCGAGGGGGATCGGGGGCTCCGGGGGTCCCCGCGGCACCGGCCGTGACCCCGCCGTCTCCCCGCAGGTTCCGGAGGACCCGCGGAGGCTGCGGGAGCTGCTGGAGCTCCGGCAGCGGCGGCTGCGGGCCCGCATGGCCGCCTGCGAGGAGCTGACGGCGGCGATGGCCGCGCTGCGGGCGGCGCTGAGCCCCGGCCCGGCGGGCGGCGCGGGGTCCTGAGGAGCCCCGGGGGCGGCGGCGGCACCGACATCGGCCCCGGGGAAGGGACCGAGGGGTTTGGGGCTCCGGGCGGTGCCGGGGGAAACACAGCGACCGGTGACGGCGGCACCGCCGTGACCTTGGAGCTCGCTGGGTCTCGCCGCATTATCTCGTCCCTTATTATCGCATTAAATTTGCACTCCAAAATAAAGCGAGACGGGCCTGGTCTGTATCTCCGCACACCCCCGCGTGTGCTCCGCAGGAGGAGGCACAGCCGCCCCGGCGCCCGTGTGTGCCCAGGGTCGGTTCTCCCCTGGCACAAACCCCGCAGCGGTCCCTGCCCAGCCAGCCCTGGGGGCAGAGCCGGCACCGAGCAGGAACCAGCGACGGGATGAGCACTGAGGGATGGGAGATTCCTCAGTTCTGGGTTCTCACTCCCACCCGCACCTCACAGCATCAGAGCGGCCAAGCTGGGCCAGCGCTGGGAGAGGGAGGAGGGTGAAAAGGCAAACACTGCCTTTCAGGGTCGGAATTCCTCTCAGGGGACAGGGCAGGACGCTCACGCTCCTCTCCCATAGAATACTCTCAGGAAGAAACTGTTATAACACAATGTTTAAATAAGCATTTAATTAGGATTCCATTAGTATTAATATTGCTTTCAATTCCAAAAAGGTTAATTTCCACTTCTTTGCAGATATTTCAAAGTACAATATTAACTTCATACAAAATGAGCAATTAAGCAAACACCATTATTTCACATTCTTCAAAAAATACAAATTCATATTTACTCTTTTGGGTTTTGGAGATGCTCTTCCTTTGGAAGTACTGTACCTGTAACTAACATCTTCACATTGCTCAATGTAAGCACATTTGTTCCCACGTTTCAGAGTTAAATAAATTCCTTTATTACCATACACACATTCTTGAGAAACTGGGGTTTAGTTCAGCTGTCTCCAAAGCCCCAGGCAGTGCAGCCCCCCAGCCCCGACAGCTCAGCTGGAGCTGCCCCCGGGGTGGAGCCAGGCTGGGGTTTGGGCTGGGAGAGGCAAAACAGAGCAGGGTCAGCCTGAGCAGAGGGAGGACAAGAGTCACACACCAGGAACACCAGCGACTGCAACTACAGCACTGCAAACACACCCTCGAGTCTGCTGGAAAAGGTCATGTGAAAAAAAATCTTTTTTTTTTTTTTTTAAGAAAAAAGTAGAAACTGCATTTATTTGAGAAAGTGTACACTGCATAATGAACCAAATTTTGGCCAGCTTGCACACCACTGCAGCATGGTGTGGGGTTTCACCTAGGTCCAAAAACACACACTTAGACTATGTACACTACTACATAAATATCCAGTTTAATTTGCATTTCTCAGTGCAGACACAGAATCCAACCTCTAGAACATGTGATAGATACCAAGACAAGACACAAAAAAGTTAAAAGTTCAGCCCTGTCCATGAGAATTGGCTACGGGTAACATTTATAAAAACTTGACATTGCTTCCAAAATATGTTACGGAAAAAATAGTATACAATTAAAAACTCTGCAGTCAGAAATTCATAGGGTTTATTAAAGACATGCTCTTCTTTTTTTTTTTTGCCTTACAGTCCAAACTGACTCCCAACAGTTTTGCCCAGCTAGCTCAGGTAACTCCTGCTTTTTCACCCACAGATCTCAAACCGTTTCAGAGACAACAAACACCCTGTTCTCATCCCGAGGGGAGGAGCCGAGGCAGTGCCAGGTTCTGTGCCTTGCCCCAGGAGGTGACACCAGAGCTGCTCTGCTCTGCCCCACTGACCTGGCTGCCTCACCTCAGCAACACCCCAGCAGCAGCTGCTCATCCCGTATCACCTCCAAGGACAGCTAGGCTGGGCTCAGCTCCCCCTGCAAGGCTGGCTCCAGCTCTGAGCCCAGCTTATCCTGGAGTGGGAGTGCTGTAAACACTTCACAGTCGCCACAGATCAAGGACAACGTTGTGGATGGCTACGGCCGTGCCACCCCCAAGAAATAAGGCAGTAACAGGACATCAGAAACCATCTCGAGGACAAATTTCAAAGGTGCAACACGCCCGTTTGAAAGCAGCTCGTCACTTGTGTTCCCACGTGGGCGACAGAACGGGGACAGGGGAAGGAGGACACACACCAAGGGACACAGCATGTCCAACAGGAGCGACAAGCAGCCCCCAGAAAGCGTGAGAGAAAAGGCTGCCGAAGCACAGTGCTCTCAGAGGGTTATTTGCATAGATTGGACGTTTGCTAACGATGCATAATTTGTCTGGGGCACGGGGGAAGGGCAGCACAGCACCCACCACACCTGTTCTGTCAGACAGACACACACGGACCACACGGGACAAGGATCTTTAGCTACAGGTATTGCACCAAGTTAAGTGCTCATCTTTGCACACCCCTGTTAACTTTTACTCAGAGCAAAAATAAACTTTGTGAAAGTATATACAAAAGAAATTGCAGCAATTGGGTTAAAGATAAAATAACCTAAAGTGCATTTTAGATACCAGTATGAGGTTCTGTGAACTTGTCGTCCTGGGCACACTCAGCATTACACAAGTGTCCAACTCGTACTTTGTTCCATGTAATTCAGTACCAGCATTCGATCAGTGCTGATTTTCTACCCCACCCCCCCACCCCCCCATCTACAAGCACAAAAAGCAAATTTTCCAACCTTCAGCTGCATGCCAACTCTGCTTCCTTGGGTCCTTGCTTGGTGACCAAAGCTACCAAAGTAACTTGACTCCTTCTACATATTTAAGCTTCTACACCCATCTAGAAACTGTGAGTGACCAAGTAAACCCCCAGCAGCACAAAACAGGTGACCTAGAGCAGTGCAGTTTTGCTCTCTGACTGATAATTCAAGGGGTTCATGCAGGCTTTGTAGAGGCAGGCACGCTGTTCCCAGAGGCTCCAGCACATTAACCCTTTTCTGGGAATCCAATTTCTCACCAAATCTGTAAGGGCAGAAACTCTCCCTTTTATCAACCATGTATTAGTGAATATGCTAAAGGCTGGGGCAGCAAGGAGAGGACAGGAAAATCTCTGGCCTTGCAGAATCTCAGGGCTTTGCTGCAGCTGCCCTTGGATCTCCTCCCATCCCAGCATGGCACAGACTGCCCTGGAGCACAGTCTGATCACACAGTACTGGGGATGAGGGAAACGTGAAAACATCTCAGACACACGCAGCACAAACACTCTGGAAAGCAGAAGGACGACAAACAACAAAAGCACACACCTGTAAAACGCAGGGGATGCCCAGCCTGTGTGCTCACAGAATCACAAGCTCCTGCCTCAGTACAAGCTCTAACCAGTTCCACCTGAATTGCAGCCTGCCTGATGCATGTGTAAGAGGGCACTGGCAAACCCAATGCACCAAAGAATCAGCAGGACATGGTGCTTTTCCTGGAACACAACAAAAAAACCCAGTAGCTGTGAAGAGAAAACAGCAGAGACTGACCCTGGCCACTGCTGCCCATCA
Organism: Cyanoderma ruficeps; assembly: GCA_008694505.1. NCBI lineage: Eukaryota > Metazoa > Chordata > Aves > Passeriformes > Timaliidae > Cyanoderma > Cyanoderma ruficeps. Next base: position 3,072,304 of record VZDJ01000274.1, on the reverse strand, counting down.
CTGCAGCTCCACATTGAGCTTCCCAGTCCAGAGACTTTGGTCATTTATTCTACTCATTTCAGTCACAAAAGAGTTTCTGAAGATGCTCTCTGGTCCAACCAGCAGCGTGTTTTAGGTTGACTAAGTCATAAGTAGCAAAAGTAAAAAAGCCTCCCTGAAGGCTGTGAAGGCTCAGAAGCAGTTGCTCAATTGCCCAGCTGTCACAGTGCAGGCCACACCCGGGACCCTTGTCCCCCACCAGAGGTAACCCCCACAACTCCTGGGGAATCTTCACACTCCTGCATCAGCAGAGCCCCACAGGCACACACCCACACCCGCTCACCCTCCAACACCACAGCTGCACTTCACCAAAGAAAATGCCCGAGGCCAGAGTGAGAGGCACCCCAGGGGACCCCCACACAGCTCCAGGCAGGGATCACTCCCCTCCCAAAAGTGGAGCTCTGTGCAGAGTAGCTGGCAGGAGACTCCTCTGCAAGGACAATCCCAACCATGCAGGCTTGGGACTATGTTTTTGTGTTCAAAGCAGTTCTTGCTGCCATGCAACCCGACTGCAGCACAAAATGAAGCTGTAGGAGAAAAGCAAAGGGGCCACCACCGCGCTGCCCTCCAAGGATTGCCATTACAAGAACAAAACAAGAAATGCTTTGTTAACCAGTTTTGGGGATGCCAAACCTTGTTGCTGCAGGACTTACAGCCCTGCTACAACAGCCCTGCCACACACCCAGAGGAAACACCAGCAGCGTGTGCGGTGATGCCCTGGAGGGTTCAGCCCTCATCACCCCCACAGCTGCCAACACTGAGCTCTCTGCCCTGGCACAGACAGGGCACACGCACAGAGTGTTCCTGGCCTCAGTCTGCCCTCACAGGACACGGTGCTGTCCCCTCTGCCCTTCACCAGAAGCAAACTGGCCAGGAGGGGAAGGCCAGCTCCCTTCAGTCCCTTCCACCCGTGCCTGGGCAGTGCATTCTCCGGGGAACAGCACCAGAGGTTGTGCTCTCAGTCTCAGTGTTGGTCAGGCTACACTGAGCATGGCACAGGAGGATTAAACACCTGCTCATCACCAGGCAGCACTCACAGGGCTCTCCTCTCCCTGGAGGTACAGAGAGCAGCTCTGATCAAACAGCAAGAGTGAAAGATCTCTACCCACTACAGTCTGCATTCCTAAACTGAGTGCTGGGACACTCCCCACTAATTGGCTTACAGTCATTATCTTTGTATCTCACTAATGACAACACTGTAAACTGAATAAAGACTATTTAATATTCTTTCCTTTAACACAAGAAGACTGACAGCCAAAGCCAGAAAGATGGATAAAAACTATAAAATTACATCTTTTAAAATAATGCAGCATAAATAAACCATTTAGAATGAGACTGCATTTATTGCAACATTACAGGCTTTTTGGTGGAAGGGGGGGGTTTGGATTTGATTTACCCTGAGTAGGTTAGAATATAGACTCTCAGTTTGATATGAAAAACTATTCTGTTGCGTAACATCTTTTAGTCAAGAAATAGCCCCGTGCATAAAAAGCTGGCATTGCAGTAGGCTGGAGGCAGAGTCAGGCAGAAATTATATAGCTCACTGGAGAAAAAAAAAAACCAAAAAACAAAAAGGAGCATGTATGGACAACTGAAGGACAGACTCACTGAATTCAAACTGAATTTATGTTGAATCTTTCTCAAAATTTTCTTAAGGGTTGTTCTTCACAAAAGATGAGAATAACCAGCAAAGGCACCGTGCTCCTGATTCAACAGTCCCAGGGTTAGGATGATGACTTTGTTGCTGAACAGAGCCTAAGAAATCAAAAGAGCAGCAGGCACCAACCTGACCACACCTGGGACTCACTGTACCCTTTGGAGAGGCCAAGGAAACAGACTCTGGAGCCAGAGCCAGCAGCGGCTCCAACTGTGCTCCCATGTTGTGATACAGTGTCTGCAACACACCGAGCCCTAGTGGAATTAAATGAACAGATCTATTAGGGGCACAAGGTACCCGTGCCCTGCTGAAATGAACGCCCCCAAAGCTCCTGGAGGCTTTAGTAAGAGCTTTAGTACACAGCAAAACCAGGCACCAGCTCCTCGTCAGGTATGTGACAATCGCCTTCAGATCACACTGCAGACAAACCCTCTGCCCCATCTCCTCCCCTGCAGCCTCCTCTCCTGGGCTCCCCTTTAGTGCATGGTTAGTAGAGACATGAGAGACAGGAGAAAATTAGAGACCCAAGAAGCTGTAACAAAGACCCACACGCTGCCAGTACCTTAATCCCAAAAGTAAGTGATGTGCAACTGGAGACAAAGCAACCCCCCTTTTCCTTTTAAAAACCATTTTGCACACCAGTAACCTTAACTTCTGTGTTCACATATGACAAGCAAAAGTGACAGACAGTGCAGCCAAAACAGTTCATATATAACTTAGCTATTTCTTTTTTTTTTACCTTTTTTTTTTAGATAGAATCTCAAAGGTGGATGTACCTGGGACGTGACTAAGATGACATCCGTGAAGCAGAAATAAGCCACAAAACTTCCAAAGAGGAAGGAATAAGAATCCATCCTTCAGTTTCTGCTTCTAAGGAGAAGGGTTTTACCCTCCAGGTGCAAAGGAAAAAAAATCTGGAACATCTTCACTTAGAGAAGCTGCTATTCAAACCAATTTCTTCCTCACCCTGCAGTAGTGCTTCGATTGGAATTATATTAGACGGGGTTTCAGGGCTTTGGAGGGACAGGAAGTCCGATACATCCATGGCACTTAATGTTTCAGTCTGGGAGTCTGAAGGGTTAACTATCTGACTGCTCTGTCCACCAGGAGGAGGAGCAGAGGAGGAAGGAAAGGTCTGAGGCTGCAGCTGGGAAGCTGGCTGCTCCAAAGTTTTTGAATCAGGTGAGGAACATTCCTTCTTAACGGTGGAGGTGGCTTTGTCCTTGGCAGAGTCTCGGCAGGCACACTGGCACTGGCAGGCCTCCTCCTGCTTTATAATGATAACAGGAACGCTGAGACCAATCTGCTGAACGGGGTTTCCTGAAGGTGAAACAAAGATAAAACACAATGGAACGACATTGTTTCACAGCAGGGAGAGAGAAATCAGCTTTGTTGGATTAGTTCAGTGTCAGGCTTACCTGTGTTACCAGCTACTGGTAATGCAGTGGTAAAAAACACTTTTTCTACTACTTTTGGAACTTGTGGCTTTAAAGCAAAAACAAACAAGAAAAAAGTGTGAATTGACTAGAATCAGATTTCTGTTGTTCAAATTCTAAACAAGTATATACGTATTCCAGAGACACAAAGGAAAACTGGGGTCAAAGTATTGTTTCAGTGGTCCTAAAGATTGGGCATAACATCCCCTGCATTATCTGCTGGTGAACTCAGCTTGTGAGTTTTGACAATTCAGTGACTGAATTCTTAAACACTGCTCTGTGGGCTCCCACTGCCTGTACCTGCAGCCACTCCCTCGTGTCCATTTACAGCTGAGAGCCTGAAGTGGCACCAATACTGTCAAAGAGAAACCCCCTGAAGTTTCAGCTATCCAGATTTACTAGAAAACCACAAACATTCTCTTTTCATTAAAACTCTTCTCATTATCAGTCAAAATTAGGCAGAGACAGAGATTACAAAATGCCTAAACACAACCTTTACAGAGTCTTTTGTGTTTCTATGCATTAAAAACAATACATTAAAGCCCATGTATATCCTCAGGCCTGGTGGTGCCCTGTGCTGGATAAACACACTGATACCTGCACCACAAGGGGAAAGAAGGAAGAAAGATTGTTCTGCACCCTGGGTTTCTCTGTGCCCTACTTATCTCCCTGTGTGTTCCAGGGGCTGCATTGGTGACGTGCATACACATTAACATGACAAGAATTATACCACACTGCATCCCAGGGTTTATCTTACAGGTTTAACCCCCTCCCTTTTCAAAAGCAAAGACTCCAGTAGGAATGGTTCAAGCTGTTGCAAAGCCCTGCTGAATGTACTGACCATTTGTTCTTGGCTTTGTGGGGAACCCGTGGTGGCACCGTTTAAGATCCACTGTAAGTTCTGCTCTCCCATGACAATGCTGGACTGCAGAATGGCGGCGCTCGGAGAAGGTGTAATGGTTATCGTGGGGTTACTGGTCAAAACGGGGTTTGCACCAACAGGCACAGTCTGAACTACAGCTGGCAGGGGCTCAGCTGCACTCGGGGCTGTGGGGGCAGGAGCCCCAGCAACCACCGGCAGTCCCTGCACCATGGGCTGCTGCGGAGGCTGGCTGTGCTGCAGGAAGTCTTGGTGACTGCCTGCAAACGGTGTGCTGTGAGGAACAGGCACTTCTGGGGATTGTAAAACAGTTGCAGGATTCCCAAACGCAGCCGGCTGTGAGCTGGGGGCTATGGAGGAGGGAGCAGCGGGGGCTGCCGAGGCTTGCAGCGCTGCCTGGGCGGGCTCAGGGAGGCCGAGCTGCAGGACCAAGGGGAGGGACAAGGAGGCCGCGTCTGCTGCCGGGGGCGGGACCGCAGCCACCGAGTCCGCGTCGCCGTTAAACCCTTCGATCAAGGAAGCAGCTGGAAGAGAAACAGAAAAAATATAAATACATCCATTCTCATGAAGTCTGAACAAACTGCTTTTTCAATGAACTTATCAGCTAGCTGATGGATTTTTGCCAAGTAAAGCATTACCACAACTAGTGCTCAAAAACAATCCTAGACAGTGAAATCTAAATGTAGCTGCAAATTCAGGAAGTTGGTAACACTGGGCTCTACACTGAGCCTGATCAGGCTCATCAGCTCTCTCTGATAAGCCTTTTATCAGCCAGGTTGTGCAGCAACTTCAAGAGGGAATCTTGAAAACAGGATGATGTGGACTGCTTGAGAGCTCCAGGGCCGCAGGACAGAGTGCTGGGTCGCCTCCCCTGTGACTGAGTGCCACACCATCTGTGCACACCATGCATCCCAACACCAATGAATTCAACACTGAAGTCAAAGTTCTTTTTGCTTCTTAGTTACATTGGGCATTAAGCTTCAGTCTGAAATGCTGGATTCATTATATACATGCAGAGCTGTCAGAAAGTTCTCTTTAACAGCAGTGCAGATACAACTGGTACCTGTCTGCTGAGAGTCATCCTGATTTGCAGAGTGGTCTGGGCTCTGAAACATAGACTCAAAGATGCTTGCTGGTGAGATTGTACTGAGGTCCTGTCCATGTGTCTGACAAACAGAAAACAAAGAGGAAGACATCAGGCAATGTTGTATCCCAGGTGTCCACAAACCCCAGTCAAGCAGTGTGTTCATGTCAGAAACACTCCTCCAATGAACCAGCCACCTTCAGGAATGGCAGCATACATAAATCTCACATGCTATAAATTTACACCTGGTTTTTATTGCCTGTAACCAGATTTACCAACATAACGAGCAAATCCCTACAAAAATAAATAACTGCTTCAAAGGTAAAATATATTCCTCTGCATCCACACTTTGTTTAACCCTTATTTCTTGCAGTACTCCATTAGAAACAGATATTAACTGGCTGCTTGCAGAACCTTTTCTGGAGCAGAAAAAAACCCAGCTTCATTTAGATTGTATCGTGGACTATGCAACTGTAGCCACCCACATTGCTTGAGGAGCAGAATATAGACCAGAGCTGCACCCTGCTCAGCACAAAGAACAGCACAGTCTCCTCAGCATCTCATTCTCCTCTGTATAAAATCTAAGCTCAGTCACCACTTATCAAAAAAGCAAGAACACTGTTGTGGTAAAATCAGATGCAGAGCCTTCTACAGCAGGTTGAACTAAGCACTGCACATTTTGGAGGACAAAATCAGAACTCAAATGAGGATGAGGCAATTCCAGGCCAGTAACTCACTGGATTAGAGTTCTCCCGCAATTCTGAATCTGTTGATATGAGGCTTAAATCACTCAGACAAAGTGAGTGACTTGTATCCTGTGAAAAAGAAAAACAGTTTGAATTACATATTAAAAGAAAAATGTCAGAAATGTTTTAAATTACTTCTGAGAGTTCTCTGCTTATAGGGACCCAGATCTCAGTTCTAAAATCAAAGGAGCAAGATTTTAAAGCAAAGGATATTTAGCAGCTATCAAGGATTCTTAACATGTCTGTCAAAGTACTTCCAGAAAGTCATATAACCCAAAACTTTAAATTAGCATAGGAACAAATCAACTTTTAGAAAACAAAAAATTTAAACCTTCCCAGTATGTATTTTTAGTTAGTATCTATTTTACTTCACATTTTTACCCCCACAGTATTGATTCCAACTGAAGCACACACAAGGAAACCCTGATGGATACAACTGCCCACATGCACATGTTGGCAAAGTGAGCACTTAAAACTCCCTTTGAAAATCCCAGACTTAAATGTTACACCTTAAGAACAAGCTGCAGATCAAATGATTTCTTCCCCAAGGTATGGTTTCTATCCACCTAACACAGGAGCATTAAGAAGTGCTACTAACCTCAGACACATTGTTATTGGGAAGTGCATTATAGGTATGTCCCTTCTCATGACCTTTCATGTGACTCTTGAGACTGTACTGGGTACTGAAAGTCTTCTCACAACCATTGCTGGGACAGAAGAAGGGTTTCTCCCCTAGAGGCAGCACAGAACACACTTAACAGACTTAAAAACATCCTATCACACACTTTTAAAGCACCTGGGAGAACAGTGTTGCATACAAACAAGATGTTTAATGCCCCTTCACATATTCAGTATTCCTGGGAGTCCTGCAGGTGAGTGTTTCCATTTCACCACGGGAACTGACACACAACACAATATTTAATTGCTATGCATCATTCCTGATACATTTGTGAAAACACTTGCATTGAATTCAAGACCTGTCAAGCATAAATATAACTGCATAAACGGAAAATTTGGGCTGGCCCTGATGCAGGTGCAGGAGTTTGCATTTGGCCTTTTTAAACACATGAGGTTCACATGGGCACGCCCCTCCAGCCTGCCAAGATCTCTCTGGGTGCCACCCCCTCCCTCACACATGTCATCTGAGCCACCCAGCTTGGTGTCACTCCCATATTATATAGAACTATAAATTCATATTAGGATTCTGAGAGTTAGTATAAACTGAATAAGCTCAATTAAATAAAATTTAAAAAAAAATAACATAGAACTTACCAGTATGTGTTCTAACATGTGTTTTGAGGTGGTGGCTTGCAGCAAAAGCCTTCCCACAGCCATCATGCTCACACCTGAATGAGGCATCACAGGAGAATCAGCATCAGCCTCTTCAATGCATCAGCTACAACCTAAACTCATGTTTTGCAATAGTCTAAAAAAGCAGGACCAAAGCTAAGCTAAGCTCTGTTGGCAACCAGGTATCTGCCAGCAGCTGCTGTGCATGCTACACACACCATAGCAGGGCTCTGAGTAGGACTTTAAAATCCAAGCACGAGGGCAGTATTTGGGGGAATTCCTTCATGGAATACACCTTGCATCCCAGCAGAGAGCAGCAATGTGTTTTAAAAGATCCTTACCATGGCACAGGTTTATGTTTAAAAAACTACCTTAACTGTTCCTGTCTTTTAGGACAATCACTGCACCCACTGTTAAAGGCAGCTGTGGGAGCTGGAGAACAAACATACTACAATACCAGCCACCTTCACTCATTTCTCAGAACACCACTCCATTCAGAGCAGTAACAGCTGCCTTTTGGCACGGGTGCCTCATTACCTGAGCCACAGAACTCACCGAAATGGCTTTTCTCCTGTGTGTGTTCGAATGTGCTTCCTCAGGTCACTGTGCGTTGTGAAGTATTTGCTGCAGCCTTCAGATTCACAGTTAAATGTTTTCCCTGTGTGAAGCCTTTGATGTGCTTTCAACCTGAAAAACATGTCAAAAAAAATCCCTCTTAGGACTGGTAGGATAAGACAGCCCCGGCCTGAGGCAAGCAAGCCATTCTTTCAAATGTGCAGGACAGGATCAAAGGCTTAACATATCCTGAGAAGAAGGTAATGAACTGATGGAAGTGACTGCTATCAGTTCCAAAGCCCTCCAGCAAATCTGAGAGACCCCTGTGTTCATGCACCACCTCCAGTGCTATTGGAGTATAAAGAAGTCACCACAGTTCTGCCATCCTACCCTTTGGACAGCATTGCCACACTTGAGGGGTTTATATTCATACCTGCACATGGAAGAAGCAAAACAATTGCATTCAAACACAAAGGAGATGCAACTTGCAAAACAGCAGCAGCCACACCTACAAAGAAACTTGTCAGAGCCTTCCCACCTGTAGTGCTGAATGCCTTCTCACTGTACAGGGTTCATTGCCCCCTCACCTGTACAGTGTAAACACCCCTCACCTGTACAGTGTTTTGAACACTTTCTCACCTGTACAGTGTTGAACACTCTCTCACTTGTACAGTGTGTTGAACACTTTCTCACCTGTACAGTGTTGAACATCCCTCACCTGTACAGTGTGTTGAACAGCCCTTACCTGTAGAGTTGAACACTCTCACTTGTACAGCATTGAACACTTTCTCACCTATACAGTGTGTTGAACACCCCTCACCTGTACAGTGTTGAACACTCTCTCACCTGTACAGTGTGTAAAACACCCCTCACCTGTACAGTGTGTAAAACACCCCTCACCTGTACAGTGTTGAACACCTTCTCACCTGTACAGTGTTGAACATCCCTCACCTGTACAGTGTGTTGAACACTCACCTGTACAGTGTGTTGAACACTCTCTCACCTGTACAGTGTTAAACACCCCTCACCTGTACAGTGTTGAGCACTTTCTCATCTGTACAGTGTGTTAAACACCCCTCACCTGTACAGTGTGTTGAACACCCCTCACCTGTACAGTGTATTGAAGGCCTTCTCACAGCCCTGCACGTCGCACTCGAACGGCTTCTCCTTGGTGTGCACCCTGACGTGGATTTTGAGGCTGTAGGAGGTGAGGAAGGCCTTGCCACAGCCCTCCTGGTTGCAGACAAAGGTGTACTCCCCACGGTGGGTTTTCTGGTGCGTGCGCAGGTTGCCAGCGGTGCTGTAGGTGCGGGGACAGCCCTCAAAGGTGCACTGGTAGCGCTTCACCTGAAGGAAAAAAGGGACAAAAGGCTGCATGCTTAGTCCTTTTTAATGATTTCTGGAATCCAGATATGGGTGTAGCGCTTTGATGCAGTCAGACATCAAAGACAATGCAATGGATTTTGACCCCAAAGCCCCCCCAAAATATTTAATGTTGCTTAATTCTCTGACAATGTTTCTGCTGCGCTCTGCAAGGAAGGAGTGGCACAGGTAAAAGCAGCTGGCCTTGCAGAACAGGAATCTAACAGAAGGGGAAAAAGGAAAAAGCATAATCCAAAATTTTTCTAGCTAAAAATCTGACACAACAGTTGGAAAGAACACTGAGGAGCCATCAAACCTTGCACTACCTGCATGTGTAGCACCTGTACTTCAGTTCGATGCTTCCTGCAGAGCTAATTATTTGTGGAGCAGGGAGACAAAGGAAAATGCACTGTCACAATGCTCAAACCCACTGCCCTGTGTGCTCAACTCCCATCAACACCTTGAGCAAAACAGTCTTTACCATCTCCCATGGTCTAACCACCAGTCCATTCATTACTTCACTTTATCCCAAACCAGCCTTCCTTGAGCCTTGCTCTTTCCTTCTGTGGCTGCTGTAACAGTCAGTGCCTCAACTGTAATGGATCACACTTGGTCACGAGGACACCCCAGTAAAGGTGTCACAGAGTCCTCAATAAGCCATTGAGATCCCTGACAATTTCACATGGAGCTAGGTTTGGTACCTGCCCCGCTTCTGCAAGAGGCACAAGGGATTGTTTAGAAGCCTCCAGAGTGCGAGTGGTAACACCTGATGAAATCTCATCCTCTCTTGTGAGGCAGAAGGAATACAGCCCCTGATCTGCCTGAATAGTTATCCTCCACCGTTAATTACCACACTGATGGCTTTCATTTGACTGTTAAAGTTCAGAAAACTCAACACCTAAAGGTGACTGAGGAGCCCAAGAGAAGACTTGGCAAATCACACCAGCTCTAAATCAGGTTCTGGACAGGTCTCCATAATGAAAGAGAAAGAGCTTTTTGGTTACTCCCAACCTGTTTTGTAGGGGACAAAACTGCCAGCAGGACCCCTTTAAGAAAATTCTGTAAAGCTGAATGATCTTTAGTGTATCCCAATCCATGGTCTCTTGTTGCTCCCACAACAGGCTGGCATTCACCTTCACCTTGCCTCAATAAAACCTTCATATTTGGAGAACATTAAACCATCCTGTGAGACACCCAAGAGACCTTCACACAGTAAAAATACCATGATGTGCTGGGTTTGGCTGTGCTAGAATTCATTTTCTTCACTTGTACAGAGCATGTTCTGGATTTGTGCTCAACACAGGGCTGATGATACAGAGATGGATTTTTTTTAGTGCTCCTCATTCTGCCCTGCCAGCAAGGGGCTGGGGGTGCACAGGGAGTGGGGAGGGGACACAGCCAGGACAGCTGACCCTGACTGGTCCAGGGATATCCCAGACCATGTACAGAAATAGAAAGCTGTGGAAGGAGGAGGAAGGGGAAACATTTTGTGTTCCCCAGTCTCTGTTAGGTGTGCTGGAGCCTGGTTTTCCTGGGCATGGCTGAGCTCCTGCCTGCCACGGGAAGCAAGGAATCCATCCCTTCACATTTTCTACTTGTCACTCAGCATTCTCAGAGAAGGAAACAGTAATTTCACTCTAAGCAATCCGCCCTTAATTTACAGTCCAAATCAGGCAGAAGTTACCACTGAAGACCTGCAGCATGGCTACAGTGCAGTTGGGAAGTCTGGCTGTGCTGGGGCAGCCACAACACGGGAGCACAGAGCAGGAACACGCCACCATCAGAAAGCACATTTTATTACACGAGGAGGGTACAACATCCTCCCCCAGGATCACCACATCAGTACAATTCCTCCAGCAGTGCTGAAGTAAATGTTTCCTGTGACAGCTTTAAGGCCGCTGGAAATTAACACTTTAGAGAACATTCCCCATGGTACACAAGGGATCTGATACAGGCAGGAACTACCTGAAAATCAAGGGAGGGTTCTGTTAAGCTTTCTGGGATTTACATTTAGGTCTGGAAGAAAAAGGACAGTATTGATTACAGACTAAGCTGTTTGGTTCCCAGCTGTCACTGTCTGTGTGTAAGGGAAGGTGGCAGCAGCACCAGCAGTTTAATGGCCTGAACTCTGACAATGGCCCTGCAGCACTCCCCCTCCCTCAAAGGCCAAATCCTTATTTCACAAATCCTTCTGAGCACACCACAGGCAGCAGCAACATCACCACCACCTTCTGAGCAAAACAAACCTTTCTGGGAAGCACCACAGCATTTAATTCCCTTTTCACATTAGCACATCAACACAGTGTTTATACACACAAAACCATCAGAGGTTGATTTGAAAGGCTCACAGAGGCAGCAGCAAGAGCTCCAGGCTGCCCCAGCACTGAAGCACAACAGAAAACAAACAAGGCAGCAGGGGCCAAGGCCTGGGCAGGCAGGACAGGGCCCAGGGACTGTGAGGACAAAGGCTGTGGCTTTTGGCCAGGGACAGGGAGCTGCTGCCTCTGCCAGGGGACGCTGGAAGAGACGTGATCCAGCATTTACCTCAGAAATGGGAACTCGTTGTGCAACAGCCAACGGGGCTGGAGGAAGCAGAGCCTCACACCCTGGTTCAAAGTCTACAGTAACTGCTCTGTTTGCCTTTAACTCTTCCTCAGCTCACCACGTTCCCCCTAAATGGTTACATTTTCTGTGTCATCGCTGAACAAAGAATAACTGAATTTGAAACGTGAAATTGTAACCACGTTTGTTCTTACCAACACAATTACAGTGAGAAATGTGTAACAAAATTTAAAAAAAGCCAAAGGTAACTAAAGTGCAAAACCTCCTTTTTAGCTTCATAAATGTCTAAGGCTGACTTGAAAATCTAAGAGTTTAAAACAATTATCTCAAGGTTTAAAACTGTAGTAAACGTTTTGGAAGTACCAAAGAACAGAGCTGCTGATTTTCAGAGATGACCCAGGTGTTTGGGAGCTTTAGAGTTTTCCTCTCCTCACCTCCAGACAACTCACCAGAGCTGTGAAACAGCAAAAAGGCCTTGCACACGTGCTCAGTGCCACTGCCTTCACATGATGGCCTCACTGCCCTCTGTTCTGGGAAATTAATTCCAGAAATGGAAAATAAATTCCTATAAAGCATTCCACTAGGAAATTCCACATCTTACAAGCCTTCTCTAAAACACAAGGGTGAAAAAATGAATTTAATTCCACATGCAGCCACTGAGCCTGTTCAGCTCCCACCCTCTGCTCTGGGAGTGGCTCAGGGTCCCACAAAGAGGAGAGAAAGTGAAATCCTCCAGCAGCTCCAGGCTGCAGCAGTTGGTAACTCCAGTAACTGACAGAAGGAGACTCAAACAGCCTCACTGAACACATCTCAGCCCAGAAGTTCCCCAGCAGCAGAGCTGACCCCCCCAGCCCCATTTCCTGAGCCACAGGAAATGGTGACAGCCCTGTGCTGCAGGACAGGACAGTGTCACAGCCAGGGCTGACACTGACACCTGCACTCGTCAGCCCTCACATAACTCAGGCAAGAAAGGAGCACTAAGCTGTCCCTGAGCTGGTGTCACAGTCACCTTCCCTTTGCTCCTGCACCCGAAAAGGAGAGTGCCGAGACAAGCCCTCCCCACTGTGCAGCCACACAGAATTCATCAGGGAAATAGAATTAAGAGTAAACTCCATTTTAACCATGCAGGCTGACCTGAGCTTTCAGAATACATCAGTGGCAGCTTAAAGCATCCCTCTTCTCCTCACACACTCCCTGTGACACAGTAAAACTGCAAATAATTTAAATGTTGGCATCTCACGTTGGGTACTCCAGCTCCCAGCAATGGCCTGGCCCTTAACTGTGACCTGAATGTGCTTGAGAATGTGGCCAACCCCAGAGCAACAGCTCAGCTCGTTCCAGCTGCCTCTGAAATCACCAAAAAACGCCCCGACCAGAAGAAACCCTGAAGATCACTAAAATGACACACAAACACGTGTCAGTGCCACACCCTCCTGCCATGCAGTGTCACAAAGTGACAGGGGCCTGGGGCAGCAGGTGGTGGCAGAGGGAACAGGGATGTCCCTCCAGCTCTGCTGGAACACGCTTCTCCCCAGTGAGGGCAGATTTAGTGCAGGGAAATTCACTCTGCTACATAAAACCCCTCAAAACCGAGCAAAACCACTGCCCCTCTCCTGAAAAACAGCCTTGGGAAAGGCCACTGTCACAGCCTTGAAGGTGCACAAAGCCCAGGATGACATTTACTCACCTCCTTCCGTTTGGTTTCTGGGCACTCCGACTGCAGAGTGAGCGTTGCTCCCTCGATGTTTCTCGGCATGGGAGTCGACCCAGGATTTATTGTCAGATGAATCTGATCTGGAGAAATAATATGTTGCACATAACCCTGTGACATCCCTTCATGATCTGCTATTAAATGAAATCCTTCTTCGTGACCCTCGGGTAAAAAAGGCAAGTGATCAGCACACTGTCCTTCATCCTCCTCATCCTCCAGCACGCTGTGGTCCTGCTCGATGAGCACGGTTGTCCTGTCATAAACCGTCCCGGACGAGGAGGACACCAGCCCGTTTTTGTCAGCAAACCTCATCATGTTTTCATCTTGGGCTAAGTCGTCTTCCTCCCCTTCATAGTAGACGGCGTTGCCCTCGGGACTGTTCTCGCCCATGGCTCCGCGCCTCTCGCCGCGCTACCGGGAGCTCCGGCCGGAACGGCTCATCTGCAACACAAGGACGGGCGGGGGGTTGTGTCAGGCGGCTGGGCCGGCCCGGCCCGAGCTCCGTTCCGCCCGCAGGCACAGCCCCAGGGCGGCCGGTGGCGGCGGGGCCGGGCCGGGCCGAGCGCCGCGGTCCCGCCCCGAGCAAGGCACTACCCCCACCCCGCGCGGTCCCGCGAAGAGCCACTACGGGTGCCTGCACGAGCCGCACTGCCTCGCCTCGGCTCGGCCCGTCCTTCCTCCCTTCCCCTGTCCCACTCCCCCCGCCCGCTCACCGGGTGCCGGCGGCGGCTCCTTCCCCGCCCCAGCGGCACCATGATCACCGCGACCCCACTTCCGCTTCCGGCCGCGCGCGGCACGCCGGGAGCGCCGCGCCCGCCGCGGGGGCTGATGGGAGGGCGGAGCACAGCGCCCCCCCGCGGCTTCGCGCGCCCCTCACGGCCGTCAGAGACACGGGGCACAGACCGCGAAACGGCTCCAGATCGTTTTATTTAAATAGCGGGGACTTAAAAACTCTCGTCGTTTTAACAAGTTAAATAAAATACAGTGTAAATATCAGCTCTCATATTTTTATCTCGTCTACATACAGCTTATTGGGAAATTTTTATGTGCTTTACAGCATAATCAGGTGTCAAACAGCCTGATCTCTGCCTTCAAAAGCAACAGATTGTATAAAATACCGTGATATCAAAAAAAAAAAACCCAAAAAAAGCGCCAGTATAATGTACAAAAATATTTTTACAGTAATTCAATGTCTAAAAGTCAGATTAACTGCATCTGATATTCATGGTAAATCATCTTCTCTCACGAGGAACTGGTGGATAAACTGCTGAGCTTTCCTCTTCTGGGCTATGTCAGGCGAGGGATGTCCAGGAGGAGGTCGGAGTAACAAGCCACCAAACACGCTGGCTGCAAGGAAAAGCCACACAGTGAGACCAGGACATGGAGCCATGCCACCAACCCCAGGGAAGAGCACCTGGCTTTGGAAAGAGGCAGGATAAAGCTGATGATTTTTGGGTCTCTTTCCCAGACTCCTGCTTTACTATGGACTATTCGCTTATAATAAAAGGTTCAAAGCGGTACAAGCCACGACTGCACTGGGGTATGAAGTGTTTTGTTGCCCTAACTGTGCAGCCCCTCTGAAGAGAGGGTTATTTTGCTTGCCTTACCAAGAATATTCACATCCAAATGGTTTTTTGCTGAATTCTTCAGTAGTTCTCGTAGAAATGCCATCAGATATTCAAACACGTTTCTGTGGCACACTGGTAGGTCAGAGATAATCTGAGGAGGTGGAAAAACACCAACATTTATATTGCAGACACAGCAATGCCTTCCAGCTGCACCTGCCCCCAAACTCCCGTCTGCAGGGGGATTTATAACCCAGGAGCACCAGTTCCAGATCGTTTATCAGAGGATTAAGCTACTGAGAGCAAAACCGGGTGGCTGGTGTGCCAGAGGCCAGCTTGCCTGCCCTCCCTCTGAAACTGGAGCTGGTCCCTCAGGGAAGGCAGCAGTACCTGGCAGCTCAGGCTGTAGTTGCTGGCGCTCTCCAGGCAGGAGCTGTAGAACCTGCAGCAGATGACAGGCTCGGGCAGGCTCTCCAAAAACAGCAGCAGGGCCTCTGCCACTGAGTGGTTGCTGCCCACTGGTCCAAACACGGTTAAGGAAGAGCACAGCACGACCTAGGCTGGTCCTGTTTCTGCTGAAACATGAATGAACTTCTGGTGAGGTGTCCCAGAACTGTGCCTACAGCTCACAGCTTTGGGTCAATCCCCTGGCCTGCACACGAGCTGGTGCTGTTAGCAGTTGGGCACTTGTGTAATTCGTTGGCATTGCCAGGACTCAGCAGAGGATGACACAGAGCCATGAGGAAATACAGAGCTCAGTTACCCTGGGAGGAGAGACAGCAACTTAAAAACCCCTCTCAGTTTTGGCACTGTGGCACAGTGAGCCTTCCTGGCCATCAGTCCAAAAGGATACAGAAGGTGTCGTACATTCCTGTGTCCAAACAGTCTCGGATTTGCTCAAATTCAGATCTGAGGCCTGGCTGCTGAAACAGGTCCTCCTGCAAAGACAACCCTTTATCAGTCCAAGAAAAACAGAAGAATTTGAGGTAAATAGAACAATGTCCTTATAATCTGCCTGGAAAGTCTCTCCAAACTGGTGGTTATCACCCAAGTCTCAGCAGGAACAGCTCTAGGAAGGCCGTGGCAGTGCAGTGAGAGCAGTGCAGGAGAACACTGCTGATGCCTGGACACACAGACACACTCACTAGCACCAAACAGTACAACTTGGGGCACCAGGAGCACTTGTCTGCCACGGCCTTTGGCCAAACACACCCAGCTCACAGTGATTGCTATTACCAGTATCTTCTTCAAAACTTCACCTAATGCAAACATCTTGTTTTGTGTTTCCAGTGCCAACCTGCTGGGAAGCGTTGCGATTCAAGTGATCCACCATCATCCACAGCTCTTTTGGGATGTCCATAGGCTTTTCATCTTGGGCAGGATCATCACTCATGTCTACTGGCATCAGGGTCTGAGGGAGGGCAGTGTGGGCAGGAGGGAGACAAACAAAAGGTAGCTAGCCAAGTCCTGATTCAACTCGGCAAAAATACTTCACAAAGCTTATACCTGAGAATTGAGACTTCTTAATAAAAACAGACAGGCCTTAGCATCTAGTTTTAATGCTCTCATGTGTTTGGAAGGGAATCTTGTCTTTAACTCACAAGTCTCCGAATGGAATCTGCTGACATGTCCTGGATTGGTTCCCTCATGTAACACAGTGTGTGGATGGGAGACCCAAAGCAACTTGGCAAATAGTTGCCTGTTACGGATAGAAAATAATCCTTCCCTCTGACAAGATGTAAGACTAAAATATCTTCAAGTTTTTCCTCTCCAGAGTTTAGGCGAGTAGCTGTTGATTTATTAACAAACACCTCCAGCTCAACTGTGATCTCAGCATCTGCCAGAAAATGATAAAAAAACTCAGACTCAGTTACAATCAGTATTAAACCAACAGCCTGCAAACAGGCACAGCACCCTCAGGAGTACAGAGGGAGCCAAGCCAGAAGGGGACAATATCAGCTCATTAACATGAGACAAACGAGGAGGAGGAGGAGCTCACCTGAGAGCAAGAAGCCCTTACTGGGATTAGCAGTCAGCCACTTCTTGCAGTAGGTTTCCTCATCTGGCTTGGTGATAAATTCGAACTGGCAGGGCACTTGGCCATTGTGGATTGTAAACCTCTCTACCTGCAGCTGCATGTATTTAACATCCTTAAATTGGATCTAGAAACAAATGTCAGTCAACATCATCAGCCATTCCACCTTGCAGAGCAGGAATTCCTGTCTGTCCTGTGGTTTAATTATTAAGCAGCAAGACAACTAGATTAACCCCTTGCTCCCACTCCCCTCTCTTCTAGGACTGCACAGGATCACACTTGCTTACTCTGAATGCCAAAGTCCTTTGCCTCAGGGGGCCCTTTAAAACAAATGCTGCCCTCAAATAACTACAATAAAATTGAGAATTAGATAGCTTTAGCCTCAAATGTCTCCTGGGCTTATCTTTATAGTCCCAACACACAAAGCAAATGCTGGTTTGTGACCTTCTCCAGATCCTTACAGTTTTACATTTTATGTTTGAAAGCACAAGTCAGAGCAAGGGTCACAAACCACCTTTTTACTTTCTCCCTTCCCACCTCAGGGAATGATACACCCTTGGACTGCGAATGGAATTCACCAGCATCTAAATAGGAACAAAGATTCCTAGGGCTTGCGAACAGAGAGTGGCTGGAAGTCAAAACATTCTATTTTTTTGGAACCAGACCCAAGGGTCTAGGATCCATCTTCTCCTGCTGGGGTCTAGGGTTGCTCAGTTCCTTCAGGGAGTGCAGGCACATGACCATGCCCTACCTCTCTGCGGGACAGTGTCACCGAGGGAATGTTGGCATTCTCCAGCTTGTCCAGGGAGCGGACTATTTCCTCAAAGGCTTTTCGATAGAGCTCTTCATTCACAACCTTCACCTGAGAAAAACCACACGCTGGACCAGCAAGCATTGACTGTGCCTCTGCAGGACTGCTGGTACACAGCTGGAAACATGGGAGGTAAATTGATTTTGGCAGCACACTAGAGTGTACAACACGGGGAATGGGCAGAGCTGCGTGGAGCACTGATCTCCAAGATTTTCTCATGATCCAACAGTAAAGGACCTTGCCATAACTAACAAGAGTCACTCAGTACTAGATCAACCTTTTTTTTTTCCGGAGGGAAAAACAAGAAGCTTGACAACACATTACTGTCTTCCCAAAGAACACTGACAGATATTCAGGCTTGTCCAGCTTAACTGCAGTATCATTTACACAACTCTTGTTTACTGTGATCAACAATCCCATCTCCTTATCTGATCCAACCCACCTTTCAAGCCATTGTTCTCTTCGGATAAAAGCAGGGGAGAGAAACCAGCACCCAGGGGATGAGGTGAGCAGAGTTACTTCATCCAGCACTGACATACCTACCCCAATATCAAACACGGAGCTCACTGGCTTGTGGTCACTGAGCTTCAGAGCCATGTGGCTGCGATAGCTCAGCTGGGCAATGTTCTGCCCTTTCCAGAGGATCCGGTCACACCACGCTGGGACACGACACTTCTCACTGAAACAGAGGGAAAAAAATCACCATTTCCAGGCACAGTGGAGATGCAGTAACAACACAGGGCACAACACTGCTCGCCCAGAGATCAGGGCTTCCTGCCATGGCCTGGAGCTCATTCTCTATCAAAGTGGGATTTTTAACAGTTTCTTTGTGTAGCTATAAAACGTTTGAGTGTCTGCTATAAGGTATCTCTAGCTCATGCTTTACTTCCTATTTCTTCAAAGGTGCAAGATACAATTAACATGCAAAGCAATACTCAGGTATTTTTGACCATGAGAGCCATGAAAAGTAAAAACTCAGGCTCTACATCCAAAGTTTTTGCATTTACTGTTTTCACTGACAGCTGCAGAG
This sequence comes from Cyanoderma ruficeps, assembly GCA_008694505.1. Taxonomy (NCBI): domain Eukaryota; kingdom Metazoa; phylum Chordata; class Aves; order Passeriformes; family Timaliidae; genus Cyanoderma; species Cyanoderma ruficeps. The sequence goes on along the minus strand of VZDJ01000274.1, from coordinate 3,053,541 downwards.
ATATAATTTCTGCACTTGCAGCTGAAGTTCCTGGTTTGCTGAGACCAGAGGAGCTGCTCTGTGTAAAGAGCATTACAAGAAGGATGGTTCTCACAGGCTTTTGAGGAACAGCACAGTTGACTCCATGTCAACCCTGGTTGGTCTCACCTGAGCAGGTACAGGAGAGATCAGCAAAAATGAGATCCTAAAAATTTTACTTGGGGCAAAAAACCAACAAACCAGACAAAAAAGAATTAAACTAGCTAAAAGGATTCATTAACTTTGTACACCTCTAAGAGGAAACCTAATAAGATTATTATTGGGAAAAAACACTAGGAGTGTCTGACAAATAGCTGTGGGAGAAAAATCAACGTGAATAGATGTGAACAGGAGATGAATTTTGGAGTGAAGGGAAAGAACCAGAAATAATCTCAGAACTGCTCCTATTTACAGCCATTAGACCTGCAATATTTTTTAGCCTTGTTTTTACTTCCTTCAGTGATAACATCAGCCATTTGTAGCATCACATGTGAGACAATCACCGTACCTTGTGTCCCAGTCATCACAGCCAGCATCATACTTGTACGTTGGCTGGAAAGAGATCTCTCCCTCTGTGAAGCCTTCAAAGGCTGCATTTGCCTTCATTTGCCTCTTCAGCTACAAAAGAAGAAAAGATGAAAACTTTACTTTTAGATAATTCCAAGCACAACTTCCATATGGAGAAAAAGGGAGACACTGAGCACAGACAAGGCCGAGGAGTCGTGTGGTTTGTGCTGAGCACCCTCAGCACCGTGTGCAGGCAGGTGAGACATCAGTACCTGGTCATACTGGCAAAGCTCTAGAAATGCTTTCTCCTCTACAAGCTGCTTCACTTTTGCCACATCTAGTTCCTCCAGGCGATAGTTGAGGTCCCCCAACCACAGGATCACACTGGAAGAGAAGATACACCAGAATGTGCAGAGGCCTGAAGGTCCCAGAGTGCAGCCAGCCATGGACAGCAGCTCCACTCTGCAGCTCCAGGGCTCTCCCCATCACAACCGCCCTGATGAGCTGCTCTCATCAGGAATAACAACAGTGAAAACGAAAAAGAGAAGCTACCTTTTCTATTTTTGCTGCTATTAATCACTGCTCTGCATGTCTGTCACTATCCCTTAATGACTGGTGCTGTTACTGTTCCACAGTGACTGAATTCCACAGCTGGGGAAGTCAGTGCTTATTCCTGCCCCAGTGAGTTTTTCTTCCCTACAGGTCTCCAAAAACAGTCTTTGCCATTATGGAGATGGCAGCTCAAATTACAATTAGAGCTAGAACAAGACTGCTGGCTATGGTGGGCCAAGACTTTGTAATTATCTATTTACCTTCAAAAAAAGATTATCTTGGTTGGGCTTTGCAAAATTCAGAGGATTTGCAGAATGCATTGTTAAATTATTCAGATGTTTGTTCTATTCAATATCCAGGCCACAAATTGTTATAAGCAAAATTGAGTTTCAGAAGAAAACCTATGTTCAGTGAAGAGCCCTTGAGTGCTATAACTCTCTTCACTGAGGGATCAATGAAAACACATCAATCAGTAGTAACGGGACAAAACCAAACAACCAAAACATGAGAATCAGATATTCAAACAGCAGACGGCTCTCCTCAAATTGCTGAGTTCACCACAGCAGTCAGAGCTTTTCAACTCTCAAGGTGGAGAGTGGCATAAGGTGACAAGTGACCTGTCAGAACTGTGGGGGTGAGCCCTGTCCAAACCAGGGAAAGCTTTTCTGTCCCCTCCAGCCGACGTTTCTGCCACTGAGCCCCCCTGCTCACCCCCAGCACATTCCCAGAGTGCTCCCTTGCACGTGCCATCACTCCCACAGCCGGATGGGAAGCACATACTCGTGTTTGCCAATGGTGAGAGGGGGCAGATTTGGATCCGACTGGCAGAACTGCATCCGAGAGCAGATGTCTTTGAAGTCCTGGTTCCTCCGCTCGTATTCCTCCGTGTGAGCTGCCAGGTGGGAATTCACAACGCACACGCTGGTGTTGTGGAATTTAAACCTGATGGCAACACCGCCTTTGTTACCCTGAAAGACAAAGACAAAGACATTGGTCAGAAGCTTCTACACTGCAGATGAGTTACTAGCAGTGGGCAGGCCAGAAGACTTTGAGACAGACTGTTTAATTCTGGAGGAAGGAATAGGCTGAAAATTCTAATTAGTGATTATTGCTTTGAACCTTGGTGAACACCTGGCAGTTCCCTCTCACAGTGCCCTGAGCTGCCATGGGGAGAGGACTATCTGCTTCTAGAGGCAGCCACAGCCCTTAGCTAGAGGAATAACCATTGCATTCAAGGAGAGGTCTCTTCCAAATCTCACCCCTTCTCATGCACAGTTGCCATTCTTACCATCCTCCCCATGATTCCAGTGCCCACAGTCTCAACTTCCACCTCGGAGATGTTCAAAGCGAGTTCTGCCTTCACATACAACAGGAGCATGATCCCCACCAGCCGCACAAGTTTCACCTGAAAAACAGACCCTGGTCCATTCAGTGCTGTCATGGAAAGGGTTTGCTGAGAGAAGGCACATCCATCCACAACGTGGGGGACCAAAAAGGAAGTTTCAGGATCATCCAGTGCCACAGCAGGGCTCACAGTGCACAGGTTCCCAGCAGCACAGCCCAGGAAGGAGCTGGGAGCAACATCAGTAAAGGAAGTTGAAGCCCAAAGCAAGAGCTACAGCACAGACATCAGCTCATGGAAGGAGATTCCCTTCAACAACAGAGACAAGAGATGAAGCAGACCTACAGAGCAGGAGCTAAAACATAAACAGTATTCCTACCAAAATACCTTCACAATTCATTCCACCATACATTGTAGGCAGACATGGGAGAAGGTACAAAACTTCCTATTCTCCTTCCTCAAGACAGCAGGAGCTCCCTTTAAGTGGGGAAGGCTGGCTCTGTTTCCCATCCTGCCCCTGCCTCAGCACCCTGCACAGAAACACTGCACAGCCTCTGAAGACACAGCCATTGGGAACAAGAGAAAGCAAAGGGAAAAGAGAGCCAAGTGGAAAACGATTCCACAGTCAAACCTCCCCAAAAGCCACATTTACCTTTGCATATTTGGCATCTGGGTGAAGACTATCAGTTACAGCTTTAAACCATTCTTCTTCCTTCGGTGTGTCATTGAAAAAGAAGGCTTCTTTAGTCAGATCAAGCTCCTGGAAACTGTGTTAGAGGAAGGAACCCATGGATGCATGCACTTGTTTATAACTCTCCAACCCCTTCTCTGGGAAAGAACTAAATCAGCTTGTATTCACTAAATTTACAACTGAAAACTCAAATTCAGTTATGCTGATCGTAGATGTAGGTTAAATGTAAAGCTAAATCAGGGTCATTATTCCATCAAATGGCGTTAAGGATTTTGTAACAAACCAAACCCTACCAGACCAACAACCCTGACCGGCTGTGGGCACACCCACCCCGGAGCTGTGCAACGCACACCACCAGTGCCAACATTCCTGTGGTGTCCTGGCACTCCTCTGGGTGACAGATCCACCAGCACAGCCCAGGATTGTGAGGATGGGGCAGGGACAGACACTCACCCCACGCAGTAAATGTCTGGAGGTTCAGCATCACACCTCAGCCATGGCTGGAGGCTCTCTGTGGGTGACTGACCGTTCACGTTGTATGTCCCCACAAAAACCCTGCAAAGACAGGGGCAGAACCCCAGAGCTGCAAACTGCAGAGCCCAGGAAACACCACTGCTGTTAACCAGGTAAATGATGTCCCATATAACTAACAAGTTGCCAGGGAAAATTCAGAAAGGTGACAAAGTTTAAATCCCTAAAATGATTTAACTACAGCCGCACCTTTACCGACACATTTTTACAGAAGGACACATTGTTATACACAGATAAAAAGGGTTAAAGAAGAAAACAAAAATAAGGCTGTAGCTCTGCAATAGCAGTCTGATATGACAAATTCACAGAATGAGATGCATTAAAGGATTTCAAACACAGTAAAGTTTTGATCCTAATTATATATTTCACTCAAGCTCTTTCTTATGAGGTTATTGGAACAATTATATGGATAAGCAGTGGATAGAAATGGAGAGGGAGAAGGCTGGAGTGCACAGAGCTGATGCATTTCCAGACACTGTCTAAAATAAGCACAGAAAAAAGTGATTTCTCAAAGGCCATTTCCAAAGGCAAGTCTTGATAGAGACTTTATAGATGAATAAAATTCTGCTCTGCTCATGCCTAAACGTGGAAAGAAGACTGTTCTGGAAAGTATGGATCATACTTTTCTACAGAATTCCTTGTTTGTGGGGACACGGGATGAAATAATAGATGGGTTATTCCAACAGTCTGTGCCAAGTTACAACCCACAGAAGCTCTTCACAGGAATGATGTTTACCTGTAGCTCTGGATGTCTGTGTAGGAGTCCTCCATTTGTGCAAGCTGAGATTTAACAATGGTATCTCTGAGTCCAAACTTTGGTTCTGATAACATGGAGGCCTTGTTGGAGGCCATGACACGGGAGGCCCGAACCTGTTCAGTTCTCACTTCAGGCTTGAGTTTGTTTTGCCTGAAAATGAAAGCAAAACAGCAGATGAAGCCCAGGCTATCCCCACACCCTGAGTAGGATATTCCTGCCACCGAGGCCTTAATTCACATTTTTCTGTCTGTTCACTAAAGACAGGTCACTTTTGGGACAAGCCAAGAAAATTGAAAAGACTATTTCTAAGCAGGGTTAAGATGTCCAGACAAAACCAGTTTAACTAACTAAAATAATAAATGGTTTTCACCATCCTGGTGCGGCCTGTTGATGCAGAGCAGGCCTTACTCACATCTGGAAAATGATACAAAACCTGTACATCTTCCCTGCTTACTGGAGCAAGGAGAGGGAAATCTCATCTCCCTCTGCCTCTGCCCAGCCCTCCTGACCTCAGCCAGAGAATGAAGAACTGTGTTTGTTTATAAAACCTTCTGGTGGAAATCTTCCAGATCTGCCCCAGTGGGTGGAGGTAGAGGTGATTTTACTTTCTGTCTCCTGGCTCTGCAGTCTCCTTTTGCAAAGGAATAATGCCCCAGCTTGGGAATTCCCAGCAGCAATTGGATGGTATAAATTTAAGGTCAGCAACCTGCATACCAGTGCCAAGGACAGCACACAGACGGACTCGGAATGATTTGCATCAGGGTCCACAAAGTCCTGAGAACTGGAAAATGAAACTGTAACATTTTAAGAGGGTATCTATGAGACATGATGGCTCTAAGCCAAAGCTCTCTGAATTCAAAATAAACAATGCTAGCAGGTCCTGTCCCACTAAACAGCCAAAATATGCCCAAACAGGGAACTGGAAGGATGGTCTCTGAGGGAGTGGGATGAAATTTCCACTAATGTTTTGACAGCATGCTTATGCTGAACTTTTCTCTCTTTACTAAAACCTGCAGATTCTCATCTCAAAAAGTTTCCAGCTTCTCCTCCAGACCCCCCACCTCTGTGCACTGACCTGGGAGTGTTTCTGTCACTGCTGTTGTGGCTGCAGCTCTGACTGACTGCTGCTTTTTTTCCATTTTGTTTGACACTTTCAGAGCCAACCGCTTCTGGGGAAAAAAAAAACAACAAAAAGTTTCACTTTAAACACAAAATGTTCTTCAATTTATCAACATGCTTATGTAAACACAGGCAAAAATATGTGGGCAGAAAATAATTTAGATTTGTGAGAAAAAACAAAGTACCCCACAGTCTCTGTGCCAGCTATCTGACAGACTGAGCTTACTCTGACCCAACTGTTCTGTGATGAGGCAGCTTCCCCTGCAGAGGAAGAAATGACAGGAGCCACAGAGAGCAGCAGAACCACTGTCCTCCAGCACTTGCTGCTGGCTCTCCTTTACAGCTAAGCTGAAGCAGGGCTTAGCAGCACGAAATCCAGGGCTTTACCCCAGGAATCTGAAAAATTCATGTTAATAGCAGATTTTTCTTTTCTGAAGTAAGACGGGAAGTACAAAGAAAAGGGAAAAGAGGGGAAACAAACAAACAAACAAACAAACAAACAAACAAACCCCACAGTATCATTTAAAGGGTTTCTGCCTATCTGTAAATACCCAGCAAGGCACAGGTGTCAAGACACCCTGAGGGCCATGAAGAGTCACAGCACAGATCCACTGAACCCCAGCAGAAACATCTGCAAACTGCACATTCCTAAAATAGTAACAGGGCTGCCACCACTCACACTGAACTAACCACAGGAGTTAAACACTGTGGTTAAAACACAGGACACTAAACACATCACACTGCCTTAGCAAAATTTGACCAGTCTTTCAGCATTTTGTTTCAGCTACAATATTCTGCTCCTACAAGTTGCAAAATGACAGTTAAAAAAGAGGATTCATCTCTGTGTTTGAAATGCAAAACCAGCAATCTTAAAATCATGCTCCTCAGCACACAAATCTAATGACGATGTAGAAGTTGTTAAGACTGTTGGGTTCTGGGCATTCAGCTGAGCTTCTCCTCCAGTCAACACAACCCAGAAAAAAGTAAGATGTTATTGGTGTCACAGAACGTTCTCCAGAACAAGAACACAAAGCAGAAATAGAACTTGCAGTAGTTCACCCAGGCCTCGGGATACAAACCAGATGGCAAGAAGTGGCCAAATTCTCAGCCTGGAAAACCTCTCCTGCCCAAGAGCCTTCTGAGAATAGACTGTGTAAGAGGATTTATCAGAGCTGGGATACAGAGGAGCACATGACTGAAACCTCACTGCAGCTCACACAGCTCCAGTCAAGCAGAATTGACCAGGAGCACACAGAGATGCACTGGGAAGTGTGGGCCCAGGGGCACAGCAGTTTTTCCATGGGCTTTGAGAACTCAGTTACTACTCCTTGGGGCTCTGCAAGCTCTCCCAATAACAACCATGCAACATCCCTTGAGAGTGAGTGACAGGAACCAACCTGAACCTTCCCCTCAATGGACAATGGTTACTTTTGTGCCAAGAAAAGAGCAGATTCCCAGGCTTTATTACCTACCTGGGTCCCTGCCACTCGCCAGTCTGCAGAAGGCATTACTGCAGAATGGAAAGACGTGTGAGCCTGGTGCTGACACGACTGCTACCTGATCCAAAGATCAATACATCACACCTTGCATTCTAACCTCAGGGACAGAAAGCAGCTTTAGGGAGGATTCTCCTAAGAAAGAGATTAACTTTGGAAAAAGGCTGTTTCCTTCAGGTAAATTTATATCTATCCCCAGATTTTTGTAGTCAGAGGGATCTATATGGCAGCACTCTGAAGTGGAATAATTTCCTTGTTCAGTAATTGAACTGAGCAGAGAAATACAGAGCAACATGCAGAGATCGCAGGAGGTGTCAATTGCTAAGGATTTGCAGTTAAATGAGATTCAAGCAGTAATAAAGGCAAAGGCATTAATGTTAAAAATGTGCATGCCATTATGGTACAGCAGGAAAATGTATCAAATCTCCTGAACAAAACAGGATTCACGCTCAGAGTCCAAAGGGGAGAATTAAATTAGCCTTCACGCAACTACAAGCTAAACGCCCACATCCAGTTTTTGAAGCCCACACTGACTTCCAGGAATCGCTTTAGCTCTGAATCTTCTCACACGTGCACTCTGCAAAGCGGGAAACACCACCCCGAGCACAGCGAGCGGCGGGGACAGCGGAGGAGGCGCCGGAAGAGCGCGGCCCGCCCGGCGGAGCCCACCCGGGGCGGGCACGGGGCGACAAAACCACCGGAGCCCCGGCGGACAGAGCCCGGCAGCAGCTCCGCGCCCGGGAGCGGCGCCGAAGCGCCGCGGGAGCAGCGACGGAGCTGTTCTCCCTCCGCCTCCCGTCCCCGGCCGCGCCGCGGGGCTCCGGGCGGGCGCTCGGCCCTGCCCCGGCCTCGCCTCCCCGGACGGACGGCGGCCGGGCAGCGCGGCCCTCCCGCCCACCCCGGCGGGTCCCCGCGCTCACCTCGGCGGGACCGCCCGCCCGCGGACATCGCCGCAGCTCGGCCCGACGGCCGCCCCTGCCCCGGCCCGGCCCCAGCGCCCGCCCCGGCCCGCCCCGACCCGCCCCCGGCAGCCGCGCCCCGCGCCCGTCCGGCCTCGGGCCCGCGGAGCGGGGTGACTGCGGCACGGAGCGCCCGCCTCTGCCCCCCGGAACTCCGGCCATCGCTGCCCAGGTCCTGACGGTGGGGAATCGCGAGTCACGACAGTGCTGAGCGAGTTTGAGCAGGGAGAGGCCAACGCTGCTCCTCCGCAGGCGGGAGGGACGAGCGGAGGCAGCACCTGCACAGCCAGAGCCGAAGGCGCGCCCGTCACATCCGCACGCATGGAGCTCCTACCTGCGCTGCACCTGCTGACCTCCTGCAGGAAGGTGCGCGTGTGGGAGCCGAAAGGCAGCTGCACCGTCAGCCGATCGTCTGCCGAGCTGATCTCGACAGTCACGTCCGAGCCTGAGGACATGGGGAGAAAGGGCTCCTGAGGGTCGTGCTGACGAAAGCCTTCACAAACTGAGCGTTTCTCAGCTCCACAACCGTGTGTGCACATGCACCCAGCCTTTGGCAACATCTCCCCAGGCCTTCTCTCCATGTTTCTTTCCAAAATTTTACATGAGAATGCCACTTAAAATATAAAAATCATAATTTATAAGAATTTTTATTCTGCTTGTTCAGGGTCAATAATTTTCCAGTAGCAGTTTAAAAACATATGGAAAATTAGTTCCCTTGGTCGAATGGGGCTGGCAGTGCTCATTGGCACCAGCTAACAATGACCAACAGCAGGTCAACTGCCCCAGGAGCCACAGGGCACAACCCCTCCCCAGTCAGCCAAGAGCTCCCCACTCCTGCCCCACTGCATGCAGCTGGCACAGGGCCCAGAGCATCTGTAATGCAGCCCCAAAGCACCCACAGAACTCACCGATGACGTGAAGGTCACTGTCGAGTACAACTGCAAAAGTAAGACAAAGTTCAGTTGAAAGCTAAGCAACAGATTTGCAGACCACACTGATACTCTGAGATTAGTGAGCTCGGCACCTTCTCCAAACTCCAAACGTTCCCTGCAGGAACAGAGGCAGGCAGAACAAAATCTGCTGGGCAGGGGCTGTGGCTGGGGCCTGGTGGGACTATATAGGTACTCTGGTCCTCACACAGACCTGCCAGAGATGCCATGTGATGCACAGGTTTCACCAGGGATAACAAACTGTTGCAAAAACGTGAAGGCAGAATAGATTGCAAATTTCAGGAAGCAGAACAGCAGAATATGGACTCCAAACCCCTTCAATCCCATTCTTTGGAACTGGCCACTGAGCCAACCACAGTGTGTGTCAGTACCTTCTTCCACTGCAAACCCATCTGTGATGGGGATCACCCTCTCCAGCCAGACATCCTCAGCTGTGATGGCCATCCGCCGGTGAGTGTACACATAGATCCTGCAAGCACAGGAAGAGGCACAGGCAAAGCCTCCTCACTCCTGGCATGACTGCACAGAGAAAAGCACAGACCCCCATCCCACCCAGCAGCACCTGCTGGCACAGCCTCATGCAAATCCTAAAGGAACTCCTTAATCAAGTGCCCGCCCAGCTCCTCACCCCATCCCTCAGATAAAGTGTTCGCATTCCTGGCAGAGCAGAGCAGCTCGTGGGCCTGGGGCTCCTCACTGACCACCCACACCATCGAGGCACCATGCCTGCAAACTGCTGCTCTACAGGACTGCACCCTGGTGGAAAGCCCGTGGGATGGGAGGGGGCTCTCAGGTGGCTGTCGAGGCTCCTGAGGGACCCGCAGAGTTCTCTCGGGCGCTCTCCCTGCCCGCCCCGCGCTCCGGCACGGCACCCACGCGTGCTGCCCGCGGCACTCCACCAGGCCCAGCAGCCGGCTCTCCACACTCTCCCCCGACGCCAGGAGGCCCTGCACCGCCTGCGGCTGCGGGTCAAGGAACTCTGGGACGAGCGGAAAAGAGCGGGGACGGAGCGGAGGGAACGGGGACAGACCGGGAGGAGCGCGGCGGGGACAGCGGGAGGGAGCAACGGGAACAACCCGCAGGGGACGGGGGGACAGCCCGGAGGGAACGACGGGGACAGCGGGAGGGAGCAGCGGGAACAACCCGCAGGGGACAGCCCGGAGGGAGCGACAGGGACAGGCCGGAGCTGCACCGCGACACCGGGGCCGATTAAAGGATACGATCCGGCAGGTCGCCCCCGTCGGTAGGCTCTCCTGGATGGCCACCGACTGGTCCATCTCCGCCCCGGCAGCGCGGCCGACGGCGCTCCCCGGGGCCGGGACCGGAGGCTCTCCCTCCCTCCCGGCGGCGGCGGCTGCGCGCTCAGGGCGGCCGGAGCGACGCGATGCTGCTCGGCGGCGGCGGCTCCGTTATCGCCCCGCTCCGGAAATAACGGGGCCGTCGCAGGAACCAGCGGTGGGAGCGGTCTGGCTCGGCAGGGACGGCGGCCGAGCGGACACTGCCCGGCGGGATGCGAAGGACGGGGGAGGCTCGGCACGGCCCTGCCCGAACGCCGCGTCCCCGCTTGGCCCCTCCCGGAAGGAAAGGGAGACTGAGAGGGGGAACCTCTCGGGCCGGCAGACATGGGAAACGATTCTTTCCGCGGCAAATCGCGAGATGCTCTTATTTTCAGTAGCCCCTTGAATTTTTTTTGTTTTGTTTTGTGGGTTTTTTGGGGGAGGTTTGGGGGTTTTTTGTTGTTGAATTTCAAGACGACCCAGCACAGGACCCGGGTTTTTCTTCAAATTAGTTAATGCGGAGTGCAGGAGTAAGTGCTGTAAAATATCACCAGAGCCTTTTGCACTGTAGAGACAGAGTTTGGGCTAAATCAGCTCCTTCCACAGATGTCGGAGATGCAAATCGAAAGACGTCTCAAAGGGAAAACCCGAGTGGTCTCGGTCAGTGACAGCTCTGCACCACTTCCCCTCTCTGCTCACCAACAAACAAGGGAACAGGCTGAAGACGCTGCTCTAAGCACCAAACCTTGCAAGAATTGTGGTGCTGGCCTGTGTTTTTGAGATGGAACCCTTGGCATGAATACACTGACAAAGTAAACACACACCCCAAACGCTGAGCTGCGGTTTCGCTGTCCCAGAACAGGCGCTGCAGCGTGGCAGGGGCCGGCTGTGGTAGAATGTGTTTGTGTTTTTCATGCAGCCCCACATCCTCCCCGTTAGGGCTGGCAGAGCTCCATGAGGGCCAGCACCACGGAGCCTTCTTGATGGGAAAATACATGAAGCTCTAAGGGCTCAAACCCACCCAGCCCAACCCTCCCGCCCTCCCACAGGTCACACTGTGTTCAGCCACACACAAAACAGCAGCACCGAAGGGGGCTGACACAAAGATTTTAATATTTTGCAGACTTTTCTCTAAGGAAGCGGTGGGAGCAGAGGACAGGGGTGGCAGGGAACAGCACCGTGGCAGTGCATTGGCTCCGGGTAATTCTGCCTGGCCAGCTCCACCCGTGCCCTGTGTGCTCACCTCTGGGCTCTGCCTTCAGCAGTGGAGAACCGCAGGTGTGAAACAGAATCATCTAAAACATGAGATGCTTTTAGATTTACCCCACTTCCCCGCCTAAAACTGGGAGATGAAACATAAAGTTACTATTTTACCTACATGGGCAAGAAACATTTCATTGCCAGAGCACTTTGGAATTAACAGGTCAGAGGGGGTGCAGGTCATCGATGAGAGCAGCCCCTGTGCCTCAGTCAATGCAGAATTTTCTGGGGTTTAAGGAGGTCTCTTGTTCCAGCTCCTGAGGTCCCCCATTCCAGCAGAACAGAAGCACACCCTGCCCCCCTCCCAGGATCCACAATTAGCTTGCAGGTCTCTCAGATCTACAGAATTCGGGCAGGTCAGGGTAGAATCCCTTGATGTAGCTTCCTAAGTGTACAGATTAAGCACTTTTCCTCCGGGAAAAGGGGGAATCTTGTTGTCAAGTACTTAAAATTTACTGAAATGCCAGGACTCGCCCATCCTGGTGCAGGATTCAGGGTGCAGCTTACGGGGGGGTTTAGGATCAACAGCAGGGTCCTGAGCAGGGCAAGTAAAGTGACCCCCAAGGGTGTGCAGCTGCCCATGAGCAGATGCAGAGGGCCCCAGACACGTTGTTGATGGGACAGGGACAGGACAGAGGGGGTTTGCTAGCAACCTTGGCTGAAGTCAGAGAGCAGCAGGATCCTACTGACCCTGCAGGAGAGGCTGAGGAGCTGCTGACTGCTGCCTAACCCCAGAGGGAAGTGGAGACCCTGTAACTCAGCAGAAGGACCACCCCACATGCCATGACCTTCAAGAGTGGGGCCAGTGTCACCTGCCCAGCCCTATTGACGTGGACTTTGCCATCCAGTTTCAGACAGCTGGCTTTGGGGCCGGCTGGGCAGCACTCCTGGTAGCAGGCAGCCTTCATCCCACCAGCACAGACTGGTTTGGCAGCCTTGCAGGCTTTGCTACATCCTGCCATGTAATTCAAGCCGGTCTTCTTCATCTGAAAGCAGGGAGACATTAGCCTGGGGGTCATGCCGAGCCTTTAGGATTAGCGTTACAGGAACAGAATGCCCTGCAGCCCCAGGCCATACCTCACAGAAGTCCTGCCCCAAAATGCATTTAGAGATGGTCTTCTTGCCTTTGAAACACTCGTTCCCGTGACAGGAAAATGCTGCACACACTTTGCCCTATGAGAAAAAGGACCAGGGAGACACCAGCTGTGTTTTTGCAGGACAAAAACTGCATTTCAGGCAGCCCTTCACTCCCGAGGGCTCCTCTCCACCCCCCTCTGTTCTGCTGGTATTTGTGCTCTCAGGCATTTTAGATCCAGAGATAAAGGAGTATTCTGAAACTGCAAGAAACCACTGAAAGACCAGCAGAGCAAGCAAGTTTCAAGCCTCTTTTTCCTTCCTCTAAAGTGGTCTCTGCAAAGATAAGCACCTTCCCCTCCACTAGGCTCAGGAAGGGGCTGCAGAGCCCAGTGGGTGCTGCACCCTCCGTGCAGCTGCAGGAAGGCTCATCCCATGGTCAGGGCAAAGTGCCTGAGCTGGTGCAAGCACCGGTGTGGGGAACAGGCCTGATGGACAGGGCTGAGGCCACTGGGCTGGGCTCCTTATGGGCTCCAGCACTCATTCAGGATTTGTTGCCTTTCCAGAGTGGGCCTTTTACCCCATAAAGCAACTGAAGAAAGGGCCTTTTCCTGTCCCCTGCTCAGGTGGGACCTCAGCCATCCCAGCAGCCACAGGCCCCAAGGGTGCAGCAGCCTCTGCTCCTGTGGTACCTACGTTTTGTGGGGGAGGCCGAGGGGTGCTGGTGGTGGTTGCCAGTGGCACGGTGGTGCTGGTGGGTGGCAGGTCACCTGCAGACACACGCGGAGCCCCGTGAGGCCACACACAGCCCACACGGGGCCAGATTCACCAGCACTGCTCACACTGTGGCCAGAGCTGCCAGGGCTACCCTGCCCCTCACCCAGCTCCGAGGACAGAGCAAAGCCCAGGGCAGAGGACACGCAGCAATGCAGCCACAGCCCCTCCGCCGCTCTGCCCACCCACCTCCCACCTCTGCTGCAGAACAAAGCTGGGTGATACCGTAGGCACTGGCGTTGAGCTGCAGGCACAGAGGGCCGGCACAGCACTCCAGGGCACACTGCTGCCTGCTCAGGCTGCCGTTGGTGCTGCATGGCTCTGCACTGCACCCACTGCTGCACCCGGCTGTGTAGTTGGTGCTGGAGAAACGATAAAGCTGCAACGGGCAGAGTCAAAGGATAGAATGAGTGTGAAGAGCTGCTGTCATAAAAGAGCAAAAATAACAGACAGACTGTCAGAGAGGAAAGGGAGACGGGAGATGGACACAGTAACAGGGCACTGTGGATTCCTGAGATAAAGAGAGGGAAGGTTTTCCCTCTTGCAGCCCCCTTGCACCTCCATACCTCACAGTAAGTCTCGTTGTGGCAGGTGGTTGTTGTGTTGGCATGGGCTCCATCCTGGTAACACCTCTCTCCGGAGCACTGAAAGCTCTGGCAGGTTTGCTGGAGAGACATCAGGGTGTCACCTTGCAGCAAAGCCTCCTCACCCAGCTCTGCAGGGCTGTCCCCAACCACAGCCTCACTGTCTGGAGAGGACACCCCCACCTGGCCACCCTTCCACCACAGGAGATGCTCCCATGGCCCTCCTGGATCTTGTGACCAACCAGGCAAGTGACACTGTCCATGAGGCTGCAATGGCCCAGCAATACCCTCTTTCCATTCCTTGCCTTACCATTGTCTCTTCTGCTCCATTCATAGAGGTGTTGGTGGCCACCAGAGAGGCATTGTTGGTGACCACCACCACTGAGGTCTCCTTGGTGGCCACCGAGGCCTCCTTGGTAGTCGCCACCACCACCAAGGCATTCTTGGTGGCTGCCAATGTGTTCTTGGTGGCCTTGGCCACCACTGAGATGTTCTTGGTGGCCATGGCCAGCACTGAGGTGTCCTTGGTGGCTGCCAATGCATTCTTGGTGGCCTTGACTATCACCGAGGTGTTCTTGGTGGCAACTGAGGTGTTGGCAGTGGCCACCACTGTGGCATTCTTGGTAGTGGCCACCACCTTGGTGACTGCCACCACTGTGGCATTCTGGGTGGCCACTGAAGTGTTCTTGGTGGTCACAGACACCAGTGAGGCCTTCTTGGTGGTCACCAAGGCGTTCTTAGTGGCTGCTGAAGTGTTCTTGGTGGCCACTGATACGTTCTTGGTGGCCGCCACCATGGTGTTGGCAGCTGTGCTGTGCCCTGAAAAACAAAAAAGCTCCTGCTTGGTGAAGGAAACACCAAGGGAAGATGTGCTCAGTAAGTCCTGGCCCTTCCTGAGCCATGGCACAGTCCAGAGGGACCTGTGGGAAGCCCCTGTCACACTGTGGCTGGGAGGTGAAGTGGCTGTCAGTGACAGGATGTCCCCAACAGGGTCCACTTGCAGCCACCAACTGGGCAGCCCAAGACACAGGTCAGAGCCAACAGCCCACCACAGCAACACCATGGACAGATGTTACACCACCTCTCCCTCCCCCTTCCAGCCATATTGCCTGGGGAGAACAGGCTTTTCTGGGGGCTAAACCATGAGGAAAGGTTCCTCACCTGCCCTGCAGCTCTGTCCTACAGAGTCCAGCCTGGAGAGGACAGACACAAAGTCCCTTGTGCACCTCACTGCCTTTGCCCCACTCCCCACAGGCCCCCAGATTTCCCCTTGGGATACAGAACTCACCTGCTGTGACGAGAGAGTCCTGAAGACAGAGTTGCAGAGCCAAGATGCAGAGCAGCCAGCCTGGAATGGAGTGGGAATGACTGAGAGCACCACCCCTGCTGTCTGCTCTGCCCACAGCCCAGAGAGCCTCCCCAGCAGCACGGGCTGAAAGGCTCCTCTTGGAACAGGGAAGCAGGGATACTCCTCTGCCTTCCCAAAGGCCCAGGTGACCAGCCCTCAGCACTGNACAGACAGACAGACAGACAGACACAGACACTGCTCTCCCTGCTGCAGAGAGCCCCATTACCTTGAGCAGGGGGCACGAGCCATCGCTGTCCAGCCATCCTCATCCACCAGCAGCTGCACCCAGACCTGGCAGAAAGGGGCAAGGTCAGAGCTGCTCCCCTGAGGTGCAGGGTGGACACCCCAGGACTGCTCTGTGCTCTGCCTCCAGTGCTCAGCCCCGGGACAACCAGTGACCCTTCCTGAGAGACTCCCCAAATCCACTGAGGCTGCCGTGGCTGCTGACGGGGAGCAGGAGCCCTGGGGAGCTGTGTGGGCTGTTGGTGTGGCAACAGCCCTCCCCAGAGCTCACAGGCAGCACAGCCCTGCAGGAGTCCGGGTGACACAGGGGAAAGTGCCACCAAGCAGCAGTTTGCTGCTGCTGCTGCAAGTGAAGATGGGACCTGGCTCTCCATCCTCTATTTGCATTCCAAATGTTTACCTGTTTTGCTAAGGAAATGGTGGAGATGGGACTCCAAGCAAGCTCCAAAGCCAAATTCTCCAAGGAGAATGGTAATACTCCCCTCCTGTTTTATGATTTAGGTTGAGTCATCATTCCCCCAGGACCTGCAGGGGCTGAAGCTCATTCAGAGACCTCCAAGGCCGTTCCCTCAGAGTGACAGAAAAGACAGAGCCAGCTGGCACCTCACCCTGCAAAGCAGCCCAGCCACCACCCGGAACAGCTCTGGACATCCTCACTGAGCCCAGAGCCAGCCCAGCCCCAGGGAACCAACATCTGCCCGACACGGCCTCACCCCAGAACAGCCTCCCCCCAGGCAGGGAGAGAGCCCACAGCACTGACTCACCTGCCTGCCTGCTCCTGCAGCCCCGGAGCACCTGCACTCACTGCCAGCACCTCTGAGCAGCTGCTGTGCACCTGCCCCACAGCCCAGCCCCACCCCTGCCAGCCAAGCCCTGGGGAAGTGTCACATGTGCCTCCACAGCAGCACAGACACAAAGGGCCATGAACAGCAGTGGAGAAAGGGCTTGTGAGGCTGGACATGTCACACAAGGGGACTGGGGGGCACGACTGCCACTGCCACGTGTGATGGGAGTGGCCTCTGCACAACGGATCTGCAGTTCTGGAGGTGTCATGAACGTCCAGACACCTCCGAGTGTGACACCAGGGGCCAGGGATGCTCCTGAAGCCACAACAGGCACCTCTAAACACACTCCCTGTTCCCATCTCCACCCTCCTGCACCACAGATCTGCACACAAACGACATACCAGGTCATTCAAGCCAAGAGCAGTGCCACAGAAATCACCCCAGAGCCAAACCTGAGGCTCATTTGGTTATTCCCTGAAAAAAACAATGGCCAAAGCTCTCCAGGGAGACAGACTCAAGGTAAAAACAGTTCTGTATGCCAGGTGAGCTTGTTTGTAAAGAAAACCACAAGTTCACAACAAGATCTAGAAACAGGAGCAGTACCTGTCAGCACACAGTGTCCGTGTGCTTCAGAGAGTCAACCCTCACCACAAACCTTTCCAGCTGAGTGGAAATGAGAGAAGGAATTGCTTCTGACAGCTGAGTAAAAAGCATTTTAAACACACTGCAATCAAAACTCTTCCTTCCAACATACAAAAGAAGACAAGTCTCTCAGCACTTCCTAAATTACAATGACTTTATTTTTCAAGGTATTTTTTTAATATAAAACAATGTCACAAGTCTAAGGGGCTTAACTAGAAAGCGACTCTATAAAGTATTCTTGAAATCTAAATTCATGCACATACAAAATCCAGACAAATGAAGAGTCAGAGCTGCTGCCAGACCCACTCTCTGTGCAGATGTGTGATCCTTCACCTGGGGACAGCTACAGCAGCCCTTGGCGCTTCAGGTCCTCGTAGGTCTTTTTATTCACCACGTTCCCACTGGAATCCTCATATTCCTCCTGGAACAGAACCAACAGTTCAGAGGCAGCACTCAGTGTTAGCTCCAGGAGCAGCCACTGAACATGAGCACCCTGCCAGAACCTCTGTGCAGGAAGGCAGGCAGTGGATCTGCCAGCAGGCCCTGGGAGAAGGGCTCAGCCAGGGTCAGAGTCATTACAGGTTGTACCACAGACTTTACTTCCCACTCTTGCCCTGCCCATCTGAAAAATGGCTTTGGAACAGAAGTTTAGGAAAAGGCATCAGTGTAAGTGAGGACACTGCTGACACCCAGGAACAAGGGGCTCCCATGGACACAGGAGTGGGGACACTGAATGGCTCTCACTGCTCACCTCTGTATCAGGCTGCCACCTCTCTGAAGCCTTCTGCTGTTTCAGCTTTGCCCACACTGCAAACACAAACAGGATCTCTGTCACTTCCCTCAAGATACTGGTTTTTAATCCAGTAAAATATACACATGAGCTTTTCCCCCTCCCTTTTAAAACACCATCACTTCAGCACTCCAGAGATGTATCTAACATCCATTAAAAGGTTTTCATTCTACCGTGAGGTTACTGAAAGGCACTGAGCTGCAGCAAACAAGACTTTAAAGGGATTGTTCAGGATGGGACATGAGACCAAGATCTAAAGCCACTCGTTCAGAAAAGGTGGTGCTCTTTAACATGTTCCCTGCTCTGCCATCACCACTTACACGAGACTGCATCCTCAATCTGTGTGACATTGGCAAAGTGTGCAGTGTTGGGAATGCCCAGGCACCGCATCCCATGGGCGTGTCTCCACTCCTGGGGAAAGAGATGAGATCAGCACAGGACACCAACAGCTGAACAGGGTGCAAAACACTATCAAAGCACAAATCCACCAGTCCTCTAGCAAACCATTATTTCCTTGTCCTGCAGACAGCAACACCACACCAGCCATCAACAGCCACACTGCACCCATCAAGACCTGAGCACTGGAATGGGTGTTCAAACGGGCAGGGATGGTACAGCATCAGCAACAGAGATCCCTGTATGCCTAACAGGATCTCTGGGTCCTGTCTGCATGGCCCTACAGCACAAGCTCACACCCACATGGCAAAAGTGCTGCTCAGGAACCCAGTAGTGACTCATTACAGTGACTGAAGGAATAAATGAATGCAGCAGGGCTGTGAATTCCTGCCGTGAATGTCACTTACTGCAAAGTGCCTCTGGAACGCCTTGGGCCCTCGGTAGGTGTAGTTACCACAGATCTCACAGTTGTAGTTGATGTTGAGACCGTGGAGTTTATACAACCAGTATGGGATGGGCTGCAAGCAAGGAGACACGAGGGTCAGGCAAAGAAACTCAAACAGAGAAGCAGCCTGGAGTCAGTGACCTCTCCCACTTCTCCAGCCCCAATAGTCTCGGTTACCTTCCCATCCCAACCAAGAGGCAAATTTTTAGGGTTATAAATGATTTCATTTTCTTCATCTTCACTCTCGCTCTCACTGATCTGCTCTTCCTCCTCCTCCTCTCTCTCCTCCCCTGTCCGTGCCTGCTTACGCTGCACGTTCTCGTGGGTGAGGTGTCTTTGCTCCTGGAGTGAGAGAAAAGAAGGGATTGTCCACACACCATGACAGCAAAAACTCAGGGCAAACTCTTGTAGTGAAAAACTCCTTCAGTGTACAGAGGGAGGAACCAGAAGACCAGTGTGACACACAGAACTCCCACCTTACTCAGCCAAAAAATATCAGTTTTTAGTACCCTGACATTTCCTGCTTGCAAAGAATGAAACCTTGTATCACCTATTAGCCCTTCCAGTGTTACTACAGCAGCAGCCATCCTCCTGAAAACAATCCCCCAAAAGGCAAGGAGCAAGGCAGATCAAGTAAAGGTTTGCAGTACTGGGTGACCTATGCACAAACCAGATTGGTGCAGCACACTGATGTCCAGCTGTCTATGAAAGCACTGCCTAAAGATGAGGACAACATTCCAGTCACTACTTGACATCTCTGAAATAAAAATCTCAAATACAAAATAAAATCCTTACCCCAAGAACTTCCACATACTCATAAATCTGAGCTTCCAGGAATGCAAGATCTTTATTTCTTTCAGTGTCTCTGAAACAGATGAGGTATCCTCATTAAACCCACAATTTCGGCTCTGATATCTTCCTTTGGTTCAACACTATTTGGTACAACATGAAAAATTTCTAATATTCCAGAATCTCTGTCCTAACTACACAAGAGTGGTGACTACAGAACACTCCTCATCCAAGAGGAGAGAACATTGCCAGCTGCAGAATGACCTCTAAGAACTCACCTTTTGCTTCCTTTTGTCTTAGGATTCTTAGCAAACAAGGAAGGATCAAGTGCTTCCAGGGATTTGCCTTTAGTGCTGAAAAGCCTCTGAGCACGCTCCTCCAGAGTCCTGCAGAGAAGCAGGGAGGGGATTAGTCCAGACTGCAGATTTACATTCCCTGAGAGCTATCTCAACTCATGCAATAAAATTCTAAATGGAGCTTTTAGGAAACCATGAGATTCTTTTTGTCTTCATTCTTCAGGTCAAAGTCTACTGGAGCAGACACTCCCATACAGGACCAGCTCAGAGCAGCAGATCCCACTGCTTGGTTCTTAATGTTTTATCTCTCAAAAAGCATTAAGGTAATTCCAGTACCACAGAGACAACCACACAAGTATCCCAGAAAGAAATGTGATACAGGAACACCTCAGGAACTGAAAGGAACTCTACAGAGACTGCACCTTACCCGCCACACTTCAGCCCCAGAGCCAGCAAAGCTGATTTTAACCTGTCCAGTCCCAGGGAGGCCAATTCCTGTCCAATTAAACAAACTACTGTAAGAGACAAGCTGTTCAACACATACAATATGGATAAAGCCCACTTTTAGTTCATTAATGAAGAAAACACCCTGATGAACAGTATTCAAGAAAGGACTGTCAACAGTGTACCCCTACTCCCAGGAAAATAAGGAATGTGACAAATCTAACCCGGTCTTTTAAGTTACATCCCCCCATGGGAGAAATTACATCATCAGCACCATCAAAGTTTTATCCAGAAAGCACAGAGCCAGGGATGAAAACACAGCACTAAAATCACACAAAAAACCCAAAATGACTGCACTTCCACCTGCTCAAAACGTGGCAGTTTAAGTGCAGGGCACTGGAAACATACCTCCCAGGAGGAGAAGGCAGAGAGGTCCAGGTGGGCACCAGCATGGGTGAGGGCACTGCTGGTCTCTTTCTGCCAAAAAAAACCACATGCAAGAGCTGCACGACATCCTACAACACTTCTGGCCATAGAACATTTTAACCTCAAGAAAAGCAGTTTGTTTCACAGAGAAAAATCCCTCTCACTAAACTGAAAATAGTGCAATAGTAAAGCTGCAAAATAAGCCAACCTGAAACAATGCTCGTTTTAAACCAGTTGTGCTGGGTTTTAAATTGAGGTCAGTCAGTCTCACTCTGCACCCTGGTGACACAGAGCTGCAGCCCTCACTGCCATGGTCACCCCCAGCAATGCCTTGACACAAATGACTCCCCCAACCCCCTCACAAAGACAGGAACACCCCCAGGCTCAGGCTGCTCACCGGCCAGCCCGGGAACGTGCCGTTCTCCCACTTCTTCTCAAACTCCGTCTGAATTTTCCCAAAAAGCTCATTCTGGTCCAGTAACGGTTTCACTCGATCTGTGTAATCCTGCAGGTACTCAAGGAGCATTTCAAGATACCTGGCAGGGGAACCATGAGCACAGGAAATTCACTATCACCCTCTACCCACATCTTTGGACAGTCACTACCCCCAGTGCTGCAGAGGGATGTGACCAAGGTCAGGCCAGTTTTCCAAAGGGGATCCTATTATTTTCTTGACATGGCAGTTCCAAGGGTAGATTAAAGCTCTTCCTCTGAGCCAAATGTGGTTCTCCACATCTCTGCTGCACTGGAAGTTTTGGGGCTCAGACTCATGACTGAGCTCAGGGACCTGTTTTATGTACCATTTTATGTGAGTTAAGTTTGGCTGTTGAATACAATCTCTGCAGCAGAACACCTAAGAAGCAAATTCTTTCTCACCAAGTGCCATAAAGGAAGCAGACAGGCAAATAGGCTCACCTCTTATATTCAGCATTTTTTCTCTCCTTGGGGATATCGAAGAGTTGGTCAAATGTGGATAAGTAAGTGATATAATCCAATTTCTACGAACAGAAAGTCTGAGTCAGAGTCCATATACAGCCAAATTAACATCCAGCTCCCAGAAAAGAGAAATCCCAGCCTGTGCAGGGCCTGGAGATGCCTGGGCCCACACACAGCAGCCACTCACCTCTGATGATTTCAGGTTAATGTACTTGAGGTAACAATCGTGCAAATCCAAGTATCTTCCGTACCCTTCCTCATCTGTGAACTCCACCAGATCTGTAGGAAAGATCATGAAAAGCTTTATTATGAGCTTAATATTCCCTACTTATTATATAACTGTTTTGGAACTGGAAAAGGATTAGCTGTGCAGTCATTTACACCTAAAGAAGGCACTACGATGACTCTGACATGCATTGAGCAGCCCCAGCTGCTGCTCTGTGCAAGCACCAGAACATTCCTCAGGAACAGCAGCCCCACTGGGGAACATTCCAGGGACTGCAGTTCAGGAGCATTTAGACGACAGGATAATCTTCAGAATTCATTTAGTAAAAGGGAGGTGAGGCCTTGAAACATGCAAACCAGATCAAACAACATATTAAATAATGCCTGAGCTCAAGCAAACTACAAACTTACTCTGAGCTTCTTCACTTGGGTTGTCTCTGGCCTTCAGCAGCTCCTCAAACTCCACTGACATGGGAACACAGATCTGCATGGGCAGATACAAGCCAGACAGTGATTTACTTCAGCTCCCAGAATAACTAACATAAAACCACACAAGTTGGCAAATAAGCAGCTGTGCTGAGTATTCTCAGAACTTGTGTGTTAAGGCAGTTAAACTGGGGAAACAAAGGCTCTGTTTCCTATAGGGATGAGATCCAACAGAGCACATCTCACCTGTTCCTATGGAGCAGGAAACTACTCACCTCATTCGGGTGCTTCCGGTGAAATTCCTTAATTTGCTTCAGTCTGTTGTAAAACTCCGCAAATTCATTTGGCCCAGAAATGGCACTGAGTTCTTCCTTACGGAGCCTGCGAGTTCATGGACAGGAACAGAGGAGAGGGAAGGGAAGGGAAGGGAAGGGAAGGGAAGGGAAGGGAAGGGAAGTGTGACACTGACACAGCCTTAGTCCAGGTCTATGCTGCAGTGTCTGCAAACCTCCGAGTCCTGGGGACCCTCCCAGCCCACCGGGCTCGGGACCACATCCCCACACGTGCTGCAGCGCCTGACAAACCCCCAGAGCAGCCAGGGCATCTCCACGACATAATATAGCATAACAAAACGTGTCCATCCAACACGGACGCTTCCCGTGCGCCCTCGGGTCCTTGCCCTGCATTTAGCTGCCACATCTCCATTCGCGTGTTATTCTTCAGACATTTACATTGACTTAAAACAGCTCAGGCACACGGGAGCCCCGGGCACACTCACCCGTCCTTGTCGTCGTACAGGTCCCGCAGGTTGCCGCTCACTTCCATGTACCTCTGCGGAACAAAGGAGAGGCCCCAGCGCCTCAGAGCCCGTTACCGGGAAGGGCCCGCTGGCTGCGGGGAGCCGGGCCCGCTCCCAGCCCCGCTCCCGCCCCGGCCCCGGAGCACTCACGTCCTGCATGGCCCGGGTGCGATGGTCCGAGTTGATCTGGTCGCGGAGCTGCGGGGAGAGCCGAGGCGGTGAGCGCGGGCCCGGGGACGCGGCCTCCCCCCCACACCCCCCCCAGGGCCCGAGCGCACCGTGGACTTCTTGGTGAGCATCTCCTTCACCATCACGTCCATGAGCCGCTCCCGCTCCTCATGGTACCGCCGCTGCTGCTCCAGGATCGTCTCCATCCCGCGCACGGATCCCACTACCCCCGGAAGGCCCCGGTGAGGCCCGGCCGTGTGTGCGGGAGGGTTCCGGTTCCGGGGCGGTGTGCGGTGCCCCGGGGCGGCCGGCAGGGGGCGGCTGCGGCCCGGCCGTGCCCCTCAGCGCCTGCGGCGGGGCCGTGGCCGAGAGCGGTGCCCGAGAGCGGAGCCCGGGCGCGGGGCCGTGGCCGAGAGCGGTGCCTGGGCGCGGGGCCGTGTCCGAGAGCGGGGTCCGAGCGCGGTGTCCGAGTCTGGGACCGTGTCCGAGCTCGGTGTCCCAGCGCGGTGTCCGAGCTCAGTGTCTCAGAGCGGTGCCCGGGCGCGGGGCCGTGTCCGAGCTCAGTATTCGAGCGCGGTGCTTGGTGGCACTGAGTGTCCCGAGGTGCCGGTCCGGCTTTGGGGCCGGGGCTGCCGCAGCCCGGAGGCCTCTCGGGGGCTGCCCGGCCTCAGCAGCGTTCTGCGGGGCTGTGCCGGGTGGGATGCGCCCGGAGCTCCCGGGGCCGGTGCCCCGGTGCGGCAGCAGCGCTGACTTTGCTTTCAGCGACACGATCGCGGTGCCGGTGCTCCCACAGACACCCCGGCTGCGACCGTCCACTTGGGTTTCCACTGCCTTCTTCAAATCCAAAGACGGATCATACCCCTGCCTTGCCCCCGCGCTGCCAAATGCAAAGTTGTTATCACATTTTAACTCGCTGTATACGAATAAATTATTCGTATTTTTCTGCCATGCACGATGAATTACTCTAAGCCAAAAGCAAGAAATAAATTTGTCTTAATTAATGGCAGACAAAGATGATCCTTCACTGAGGAGAGGATGATGTTGCAGGTAAGAATATTGTCTTTAATTACTCCCTTGCATTATAGGTTGCCTCAAAGTACATCACTTTTCTCCATGAATGCCAGTCTAAAAATAAAAGCAGTGATAAGATTCTGAATTTAGTGAACACTTTCTTCCATTTCTCTTTGCAAGAACCTTTGTTTCTGAAAAGGGAAGGAGTTGAAATCCAGCAATGTCCCATCCAGACACATGGTCTCCTTATTTTGGGCTGGCATCAGGAGGCCCGAGGTGGGACAAGACCAGCCCTTGCATGAGCACCCTCCTCCTCACCCCACAAATGGCAGTGCACATGGGAGGAGGTGGGAGAAAGTGGGATGAAGTTGGCTGAAGAGACACCATTTCATTTCAGGGCAGCAGCACAGCCCATCAGGGGCTTGGAGCTGAAATGCACAGAATCACAGAATATCCTGAGCCCATAAGGTTCCACAAGGATCATCAAAGTCCAGCTCCTGGCCCTGCACAGGACTCCCCAGGCAGTGTCTTGGACCTGGCTCTGCCCATTCGGGCTGGAAATGCTGTCCCTGATCCACAATGGTGCAGGAGAGCACAGCTTAGGCAGATTTGGTCAATGCCAGGGTCTCTTTGTACCCCTGCAGTGCTGGCCCATGTCCTCAGCAGCCTCCCCACTCCCACCTCACCAGTGCAACAGCCCTGGCCCGACCCCCCTCACACTCCTCCTTTTTGCTTAATAAAATTTCCATGACTGTTTCAGACCCACACTCCAGAGTCTCGGGGGATGTTTGTGCATGACATCACCCTCCCCCTCCTGTAAATCAGGCACTGGGCCATGTACAGCCATGACCCATTCATGACAGGGATAAAATCCAGATGTTCCAGTGCTACGTGCAGCTGGGTCATTTCCTTTTTTGGCTAAAAACGTGAGGCTCTGGAGGCTGACTGAAAGAGAAGCCCGGGGGCCCTTTGTACAGAAACCTTTTGCGGTTAATCCCTGGAAACGGCACTGCAGAAAGCTCAGCTTGTGCTGCTGCTGCTGGAGGACAGGCTCAGCTGGGAACCTCTGGGCTGGAGCTGCTCACTCACCCTCCCAGGTCCAGGACAGCACCAGAGCCCAGCCCAGGTCACAGGGCAGAACAGCAACAAAATTCATGCTGGAACTCCCTCAGCCACCAGAGCAGGAGCCAGGAATGTGCACACACCAGTGTGCAGGAGCCAGGAATGTGCACACACCAGTGCCATGCTCCCACACAGTCACCCCATGGGCTGTGCCCATCCTGCCACTGGAGCAGCACCCATGGGAGCCCAGCCACTGTGCTGGAGGGGCTGGAGCAGGGAAGTCCAGAGGAAGTCACGGCAGCTGTTAGTAAATGTAAAGGCTCTGTGTAAAATGGTTTCATATGTTAGGGAATAAATGGCTCCCTGACTGATAAACATGAGTAAAGAGCACGCAGCACTTCAGGGAAGGCTGCCAAGAGGGACCACGGATATCCTGGCTGGAGGCTGCAGCAACAGCTACTCCTTGGAATGTCGTGGCCTGGGCAGGCAGTGGGTCCTGCAGGGCAGGGAGGCTGCTCTGCACTGCAGGGTTGGTTTGGTACCACAACGATCCAGACAGACCCACAGCCAGCCTGGAAGCACAGAGAAGTGCCCACGCAGGACTGCCTGCCTGTACAGACAGCAAGCAGGGACAGATGGACACCCCCAGCCCCAGGAACTCACTGCAGCCCCTAGCAGGAGGAGGGAGATGCTGTTGCTCTGCCACAAGCACAGGGCTGGCACAGCCAATGTTGGGCTGTGGTTTGGGAAGGCAGACATGAGCACTGCAGAGATTGCCCGTCCCCAGAATGGGATTAGGGGTGAGGCAGGGCTGAGCAGAGCCCAGCACCAGCTCAGCACTCTGCCCTGTGCCTGCTGTTCAAGACACACAGAAGAGCAAACATCATGAAAATGGTTTATTGTATAAAGCTGTAGGAAATACAGAGGATGCTGAGGTTTATTCCTAAACAATTCCTTCTGGAGATGGCTTCAAGCTCCTCTCATAATAGCAAACACACAAACTCTGATTTGCTGTCATCAAAGCTTCCAAACAAGGATTCAACAAGGATCTGAACACAGAGTAGTAACACTTCAACATGCATAACATTTTCTGTTCCTATGTGAAGCCTGGGTGGGGAGCTAGCCCCTTCATCCTGTAGTTGTGTACAAAATGATGGATATTCGTGACAAATGAGTACAAAAGGGAAAAAACCTATAAGAACAGGTTTTCAGAAAGGCTTGTGGCTGACTAAGCAGGAAAGCGGGGTTGGCGAAAGTGGCCCAGCGAGACAGAAGCAGACAGAGACAAGGCAGGCATGAGCATCCCGCTGAGAGGGGCCTTAGCCCTGGGCCAGCTCAGCCATTGGGCAAGGATTGCTCAAGGCCTCATGTGAGTCTGGGATGGCTCAACACACCCTATTTTGCAGTTAGGGCCAGCTGGGACCTGGGCAATGCAAAGTCCCCACCCCACAGATGCCATCTTTGCTTTGGTTCTTGTTTGGGACATAGGGAAGGATGAGTGTGGCTGGAAGGAGCCACCACTCCCTCTCTGCCTACCACTGGGGATGCAGGCAGCCCTGGAAGAGCAGGTTGTGGACATCCTGCTGCCCCCTCAGCTGCTCTCTATGCTGGAGCCCTGTGCTCCTGCAGACCCTCCCAGCAGCTACTGATCACAGGCACAGTCTGTGGGCAATGCTCCCCTCCCTGAATTAACAGAGATCTCTGGTGTTCCCAGTGCTGCTGGCAGCTGGGCTCTGCATAGCAGTGCCTGTCCCATGGATCCTCATGAGAAGGCTGGAGAAGGAATAAAGCCCTGAGCGCTCTCAGCTTTCAGCATGCCCTTCTCTAGGGTTCAGCCAGATGCATCTGAGCATCAGCAGGCCAGCACTGCCACCTCCAGTTCAGCCACCCCAGCCATGGGAGGTCACAGCACAGGTGGACGGGAATGGGGCAGGTATGGGTGGGCAGAATGCCCCGTACCTACAGTGACATGAACTCCTCATTCACAGCTAAGAGAGCACCTCCAGGGAGGTGCTGAGCAAAGGGTCTGGCCTGCAAAGAGTGAGGGGCTAGAGAATTCCAGAGGTAGATCCCATCTGACAGGATGTATGCTCTTCTTCTGGCCACACTCCAGCCTGGTGTCCCCAAACCTCCAGAACAGAAGACAGTGCCCTTCATTCCTGTGCCAGCTGTGCATGTGGGAAGGCTGTGCAAAGCCAGCTGTGACACAGGCCAGCATGGCCAAGCTGCATGGCCCTGACACTGCCTTGTGTCACCCAGAGCAAGGGAAGCACATGGAGAAAGAAGTCAGAGCTGTGCCAAGGGGGGGAGTACATGCTTGCCAGCGTGCAGATCCAGAAGCCCAGTGCTGAAGCCACTCCTGCCCTTTGCTCAGCTGGGGGCCTGGGCTTGTCCCTGGTTAGACTGGAAGCGAAAAGAAAGAGTAAATAATGGGGGGGTCTTGAAGCTCCTTTTTCAGCTTTATCTAGCTTTGACTACACAGAGCCATAGCACAGCGTACTCTAGCCTTCAGGGAGGGGGCACGGGAACCCCCTGAACACACCGCAGAGCTCGGGGTCAGCCCCCATCTCCTGTGCCTTGTGCTCTGCCCCTGAAATGCTGCCGGGGAATGTGGCACCAAGGCCCTGAAGAAGAGAGGCAGCCCCTGGCCCATGGTGTCCTGGGGGGCTCATAGGTCGCTGCTGCAGTCACGGCACAGGATCTCGTCGTTGTCGGGGATGAAGCCTTTCCCCACCAGCGAGGTGCTGCAGCGCGCGCAGTTGAAGCAGTTGTGGTGCCAGTGACGGTCCTCAAAGGAGACATATTTGCCACCTCCAAAGCCTGTGAGGGGGACAGAGGGCAAGGTCAGAGTCTCTGAGGAAACTGGGATGAGCTTCCTGAACAGACCAAGCCCTGGCCCACTCATCTCCGGGTCAGATCTTCACACATGGCACTGGTGAAGACACACACCCCAGCATCAAAGAGATCTGAAATGTGAATCTCCACTGTGGTGAGGGAAAAGCACTAAAACTGCTTCAGAGCAGACTTTGCAGGGCTGACAGATTTGGATCAGAATCGTGATTTTCTCTCCTAGGAAAAGCAGGGAGAGGAGCTGCACCATCACAGTGGATGAAGGCAGACAGAACTACTTGAATCCTGGGAAGAGCCATCCTGCCACCAGCTCAGGCCCAGGCTCCTGCAGAGGATCCACAGGAGCCTTTCTCTGCTGGCAGTTGTTGGACGGGTGAGCTGTGACCCTCTTTTCCCCAGGACTGCAACAAACTGATAAGGACCAGAGGGGAAGTGGGTGCCTGAGAGCTGTCCTCGGCCAGAACCATCCTCTGAGTCACCAGCTGATTCACAGCTTCTCCTGCCTTCCCAGCAGCAGGAACCTGGGAGTTGAAGGGGGAAGGTCAAGTGGGGGAGGGCAGGAAGGCAGACTCTCCTAGGGAATTCTGCAGAAGGGGATCCCTTACTTCCCCTGCCTTAGGCAGGTACAGCAGACCAGGTGCTACTCGAGGCTTTCCCTGTCTGTGAACAACCTTTGCACAAGACATGACAATCAGTATCAAAAAAGGCAAGCTAGAGACATGAGATCATGCTTTGAGGGGTCACTTTGGAGCCTTTACCTTTGGGTACAGGAATTCCTCCCACAGGTCACAGTTCACCACTGTGAAAGACGCAGACAAAGGGAGAGAAGTAGCCCCAGGACCATCATGGGGTTCCTCAGAGGTCTGCTCTGCTCACCTGTGATGGGCTTTGTGCAGGCACTGCACTTCTTGGCATAGAGGTTCCCAAAGCACTTGATGCAGTACGGGTTGTCATCCTGGGAGGTGAACTGCTGCCCAGCCAAGGGGGTCTTGCAGCCCGTGCAGACAAAGCACTCCTTGTGCCAGGGCTCATCCCGGTAGGTCACTCCTCCCTTGGTGAGGGTCTGCAGCAAGAGAGCACACGCTGGTGACACACAGGCAAAGGGAAACTGCCCAGCTGGGGTGCTGGCACCTGAACCCTCCTCTGTGTTCAGGCAGGAGCAGGGAGTTCCCTGTCCCTGCATCAGAGCTGGATGCTGACAGGGCTGTCAGGCCACACGTACCTTTTTGCATCGAGTGCAGCGAGGAGCGAACTTGCTCTCGTAACAGGGGACACAGTAATAATCCTTCTTGTCTGGGATGAAGGACCGTGACCCAATGGGCTGCTGGCAGCTGCTGCATATGAAGCAAAGTTCGTGCCAGGTCTGTCCATTGTACTCCAGCTTACGGGAACCTGCAAAGAGAGCCCTGCAGTGACACAAGGGAGCAGCACACGTGCACACAGGGACGTGGGGGGCTGGCAGGATGAACTGTGGTCCTGCACACCTGGCTCTATGCTTTCCCTCCCCGTGGCAGTTCAGGACCATGGGCAGCTGGAGAGAGGGCCTCAGGCCCAGAGCACAGGCACAAGGGGAAGGCTGCAGGAACATGTCCCCAGCACTGGCACGAAGGCCATGGCAGAGATGCCTGACGTAACCTACATCTGCAGATGGTGCCAAAATAGCCAAGTAAAGACACACACGCCTTTGCCTCAGGCCTTTTCCAGAGACACTCGCCCATCTTCAGTCATGCTGTCTCTTCTTGTCAGCACACAGCAGAAAATGCCCAGGAAACCCTTTGTTATCTCCTCCCTCATTCACTTCCCCACGACAAAGGGGAACAGATAGATGGGGCTGCTGTGGTCACCACAGCTTGCTGTCTTGCTGGACAAGCACTGCACCCTCCCCATGCAGTGACAGGAGGGCAGGAAAAGAGAGACCCAATTCTCTTCCGTGCTGCTCTCACGCTGGACCTGCATCCCCAACTGAAACCAAGGGACCAGGAACTGCCATGCTTGGGTCTGCCTGCTCCTACCTGGCATGACAGTCTTCTCGCAGGCGATGCATTTGGAGGAGAACTCGCTGCAGTAGCAGTCGTTGCACAGCAGCTCCTTGCCCTGGCAGGTGAAGGGCTCGTCAGCCAGGGAGCGGTCGCAGCGGAAGCAACGGAAGCAGTGCTCGTGGTAATGGCGATCCTCGTAGTACAGCTCCTGGGAGTACAGCCAGCATGAGGAGGGCACCGAGGGCCCCAGGAACTGACCTGCTTGTCTGCAGGGCCCCTACTCACCCTGCAGTCGTGGCCGATCAGCTCCTTGCACTCGTCGCAGGTGTTGGCGAAGTGCGCGTCGTAGCAGGGGATGCAGTACGGGCCGTTGTCCATCTGGATGTACTTGCGCCCGTACAGGGACTCCTTGCAGTTGTCACAGTCGAAGCACTCTGTCATGGTGCCGGTCTGAGGGCCTCCTTCACCTGCTGAGATCAGGGCGGCTGTGGGTCAGGATCAGCTTAGGCTGTCTGACGTGTCCCTGTGCAAACTGCCACCTCCCGAGGCCAAGGGCCAGAGACCCTGCACTGAGCCAACAGCTACGGTCAGCACAGGGGACAGACCCACACTGTGCTCCTGCTCTGGGGCTGCATGCACTGCCCTAAGAGCCTGCAGACATCAGAGTCGCCAATAAACCCTGCTTCAGGCTTATACTCCAGTTGACAGCTGGAGCACTTTGGCACCACTCAGAAAACCTGGACATGTCAGCTAAGCTCCTCACTCTTTGCTGCCTTCCTGGGAAGCGTAAAATTAAAAGGGAGAAATTTCCAGCATGAAAAGTTTTGGTTTGGCACCAAAACCATGCACATGCCACGTGGCTGTGTGTCCACTGTGAGGTCTGAGAGCCAGGCACCCTAAGGGAGATCTGTCTGCCCAGCTGCCCTTCAGAGACCCACGCTCAGCCCTGCATGGTCTGTAGCAGGATTCCTCACGATGGCTGGAAGCTCTGCCTGAGGGGCTGCTGGCAGCTCAGACCCTGGAACTCCTCCAGAGGTTTAAAGCAGCTGCTCCATAGGGAAGCAGGAATCAGGCATCCTGCACTGTGCCTTGGCTGTGGAGCCTTGACCCAGCAAACTGTTCTACATGTGTTGTTCCAACTACAAACACTCTCCAGGGAGAAGCTATAGGAGCAGATGGATGTTTAACAAACACCTGTTGGGGCTTGGCATGAAGGAGATCTGACATCTCTCCTTGCTCCTTATCTCCCTCACAGACAATAGGTTTGTGGAAATATTTTGCTTTCTTTGGAGCATTAACTCCAGAACATGAGTATCCTCCTGTTTAGTTTAGCCTGGTTATTCCTAAACATGGAGTTTTCCACTTGCAAAATCACACCCTTCTTTAACCCAGGCTGCTGTCAAGTGTTGACAAGCCCACTGAGTTACATGGGAACTGTCAGCAGCAGAGCACCTCCACTGCCCTGTTCCTCAGGAACCCACCCACTTCACACAGAGCAATTACAGCTCAATCTGCAGTTCAGCATTTAATGGTCAGGGAGCTCCCTACCAGCCCCTGCACCCCCTCCCCTGCCGGCTGTAGGTTGGGAGGCAGCCTCCAGGGCAGGAGCTGATCCAGACAGCTCTGACTCACAGCCCAGAGCTCCCCAGGGCTATTCTTGGCCAAGCCACACAGCTCCCAGCTGTTGTCAAGCCTGGTATGTGCCGATAGGACTGATGGAGAATAAATCCAGTGCTCCCACATGGCTACGTGACCGACCGAGGGGGAACAAAGTCCCTTTTCAGACACTCGTTACCAGCTGCCACCCAGGCCATGCCCGCTCCGTGCCCTCCAGCGTGTGTGCCTGTGGCCACGGGAGCAGCTCCGCGGCATGTGCCTGCCAGCAGCACGGGCTTTGGGCCACACCAAGCCTCCCCCAAAGCTCCAAGCAGCAGCCCTGCGTGCTGCCTGCAGAACCAGGCAATGTCCACTCTGCTACTGGACACGAGGCAGGCACGTGGTGCTTTGCTGCAAGGCGCTGAACTGGATCTGCTGCTCCAGCTCGTGCTGGCCCCTCCAGTGTCCCTCCCCTCTGGGACACCCCCTGAGGTGCTCCTGTGACTGGGGAGCAGCTCTCCTGACCCCCACACAGCTCCTGGCTGCTTCTCACCCACTGCTGTCTTCTCTGCCACTTCCCACTTCCCTTTGCTCCCTGAAGCTACCTGGGACCTTTCTCCCTGGCAAAGAATTAAACGAAATTTCCAACTCTCCTCCTCCCCCTCCCAGCCCTGGTGAAGGGAACTTTCCAAGGTGTGTCTGTAATAAGAGGACCTCTAATGAGCACTCCTGGCCTGGGAGCTGAGGCACTGCCAGAGCAGGGAACTTCCATGTTTCCCAATGGGCTGCACTTTAGCTCTGTGATTCAGTAACACAGGCTCAGAGGCCATCAGAAAACACAAAGGAAATAAAAAAACAACCTGAATGAAGAAGGCTGGGGTTTTACCAGTGATGAGGAATAAGCCTCTTGGACACCGCTACCCTGACCCTGATGCTGTCAGAAGAGGAAGTGAAAAACAAACTCTCCAGGAATGATATACCAAGGAATACCCTAAACACGGTGGGCCAGGCTTGCCTGCACTTGGAGCAGTTTCTCCCCAAATTCTCTGTAGGGCTGTGAGCTGAGTGCTGCTCCCCAGGCTGAGGGTGCAGCAGAGCCAGGCTGGGGAGCCTCACGTGGGCCAAGGCTGCCGACAGCGCACACGGCAACAGACTTTGTGCTGCTTTTTCAACAGAACAAGAACAGGCCCAGGAAGTTTGCTCAGGGTTATTTGTGTTAGATAAGCTGCTTGGTCCCTTTGTTCTGCTCTCACACGCAGAGCTGGGCAGGGGCCTCGAAGCCCGGGCAGCGCCAAAGCAAACGCAGCATCCTCGTCCCTGGGATGTGGTGCTGTGAACGCACCGGGAAGAGGAAGCTGGGACAAAAGAAATGGAGTAAAAGAAATAGTAGAAATTTCTTTCTGTGATTCTTACTGTGATTGTGATGATGAACCTGGGAATTGCCTTCCTCATGAAGGAAAGAGGTAGAGTTTTAAAATGCACTAAAAACCCCTTTAATGGAGGCTCAGACATAGAAGGTACAATATAGGCAATCGCTCTTGCACCACCCTGTAAACATCAGCTGTGTGCTGGGTGTGCTGGGCTGATGTCAGGAACGCCTTCAAATGCTAACCAAGGTGTTGCCCTATAATGATGGGATTGCAGCTGCAAATAGTGTTTGCCCATTGCCAGATGGCTCCGGTCCGCGGGGACAAGGCTCGGTGAAGCCGGTCCCTTGTCCAGGGTGATGGTGGAGCTGGATGTGGGATATTGCTCAGCTGTCTCACTAGCTGTTGGAGGGCAAAAATAAACACAGATATATGCCTGCCAGCTGCCTCCTCTTTGTCTCTGAAAGATGTAGCTGTGCTCATGGAGCAAAGGAAGTTCAGTTCCTCTCCTGTGCCCATGAACAAACAGCTTTAGGAACAAGAGCTCCGCTCACAAACAACATTCAAAGTGCTCCACGATGCAAATCTGATCAGTCTGGAGCAGAGCTCAGAATAGCCTCATGTATGGGAAAGGTCAGCGATTTGTCAAGGAAGCACAGTAAAGTCCACTTTCTAATTAGAGAGTAACATGCACCCAACACCAGCCTGGTGTCATTGTCCAAAGCCGATGGCTTAGCAACAGCCCCAGGAGATCATTACATTAATTTTAGCACCAATAAACCGGCGATTTGTTATGCAAAGGAGGCAATACAGAGTAGGGCCTGATCCACACAATCACTGAAGAGTTTAACCGGCCTTTTGAGACTGTTCCTCCTACAATGAACTCCTTAGGTGCCCAGTCTTGTGTGTGTGGTGAACTTGTAACCCCATGTAACTTCACACCAGTTTGTTTTCAGCTCACGACCAGCTGCTCCACAGAGTCACCCTGGAGTAATCCACGGGGCTATTCCTAGGGAAACACTTAATCTTTCCAGGACACAGGAAAAGACCTGCTTTTGACTGTCTGTCAGGTCCCTGCCTATTCTCACCTCCCCAGGGCTGTCTGAGCATAAATATAAGCAATTGCAGTTCACACCTAAACAGACACACAGAAGAGAAAGCACGACCTCGCTGGGGCAGGCAAGTATTCCCCATGTAAGGATGAAACCGTCCAGGGACATGGCTTTGAAAGACAGTCCTCAAAGCACTCCAAGGTCAGCAGAGGAGAAGAACACTTTTTGTTCCTGCTAGCTTTCCAGAACCATTATGGGTCCTGGAATCTGCATGAAATTGTTTCGGCCTGCTGCCGACCCTAAAAGGAAACCAGCTGCTTGCTCTGAGGAGCAGCTCCAGCCCCTCCGTTGTGCTGGGAGTGCTTTCATTCCATGTTTCCTGACACCACTTCTGGGCATCTGCACAGGGTCACCGAGCACCTTGGCCCCAGGCCAGCCCAGGTTTTTGGGGGGTAGGGGCCAGCTCCCTGGGGTGCTGTGGGGGTTCCTCCACACATCCTCATGCTGCTGCCTACCTGTACCCTGTCACTCCAACACCCACCAGCACTGCTGCACACCTGGGGCATGCCCGGGGCTGTCACAGGAGAGCTTGAGGCAGCTGGGGAGAGGTCCCAGAGCTCCCTCAGGGTGACCCAGCCTGCCAGGGGCACCCTTGGGAGCAGAGTTGCATCAAACCTTTACCCGCCTGCTTGCAGCACCAGTGAGTCACTTCCTGCCCTCAGCTCTCACCTCCAAGCTGCCTTCCAGCCTCAGCCTTCCCTGGGACAGCTCTGAAAGCTTAAGTAGGGCTCCAGCAGGGCCAAGGAGTAAATTCTTTGCAGGGACCATCAGGACAGCCCCAGGCCTCACACGGTGGCTTCCCCATGGCCAGCACAGCCAGAGGATGCTGCAGGTCATTTCTCCAACACACAGGGAAAATTTGGTTCTTGCAGCCAGCCTCAGAGGCAGGAGATGAGCAGATGAGCTGGGTGTAAGGCCACAGCCTCCCTGCACACTGGGGTGTTGTGCTCATGCATGTGCACACACCGAGCTCTGCTGAGCAAGCTGTACCTCAGCCTTTCCCCCAAGCACGGGCAGGGCACCCTCCTGCCCAGAGCAGTCACAGGTTGCTCCAGGCTCTGCAACAGATTGAGTAAAACAGCTGGCAGCATTGTGAAGAAACACCTTGCATTTTAAATAAAATAACTTGCTGTCAGCAAGGGAAGCAGCTTTCTGAAAATGCCCACAACTTTGTGAGGAAGGAGCAGAATCCGTTAAAACTGACGTAGCAGAAGCCACAAGACCTAAACTATTGCATGATTTTAAAACAGTCTTAGAATACCAAAATTAGGGTTTCCCATTGCTCAGAAGGAATCGCTGAGGTGCCCCATCCAAAGAACAAAGCCATATCACAGACTCCTCCTGACAGCTCTGCACACAGATAAAGGACAGTGCCAAAAACACACCTATCCCACAAATGTCTGATCCTACTCTTAAACAGAATACAATCAGTAAGAAAATCACACCTGCCTCCAGCCCCCACCTGCCCGGAGGTGCCTGCAGGAAACGCTGCATTGTTTGCACAGCCCTGATGGAGCCATCACACCCGGTCCAAGGTGAGTAAGAGCAAACTCACCACTGCTGTGCTGGGCTCCTGAGGTACCAGCAGCACAGACAGAGGCACGAGAGAAAATTCAGCCCTTGTTCTGGACTTACTTTCTTTAAGGAATGATAATTCTACCAGGGTCTGAGAAAGAAGCTGAAGAGTCCTTGCTATGCAACCATAACATGAAAAACTGTGCCTAGGAAAAATAGGAGGGAATGTTTTCAGAGTTAAAAATTTAGTACTAAACATCTCTAGTGGTTAACTAAGTATTTTGGGTTTTGAACAAAATCCTGGCCCTTCAGAGGTACAGCTAACAGCAGTAAAACACGAAGAGCAGGCGGCCTATGTCATTCTGCTGACATTAAATTGGAATGTTTGTTTAAGAAATCAACTGTTAATCTTATTCAAAATGAGCACAAAGTAAGCAAATTCTGTGCACTCAACAGGAAGCCAGGAATTGAAATAATTTGAGCACTTTGGACCCATCACATTCAAACAGACCATTAATTGATGGAGGAAGTCTGAGAGCAGAGGAGCAAGATAGGAACACACCAGAAACTTCTTCCCAGCTCAACACAGACCCTTCTGTCAGGCACTTAAGAAACCCACGGCTTAAAAACATGCCAGGAGAGATCCTGGCTTGTCTCTGAGGAGGCTGCAGAGAAAAGAGAGACAGCCTGGCCGAAACTCCTCATGACAGGCACCTTTCCTGCCACGTGCCAGTGACAAGCAGGGGACACTGGCAGCAGGGGACAGCCACCACTGAGGCAGGGGGTTGGCTGAGGGCAGCAGCCGCACACATGGTCACGGTGGCCATAAGAGGAAGAAAGATGCTGAAGCCAAGTTTCAGGGAATGTGACTGATCGCAGGAGCGTTGGGTGTGATCGCAGGAGCAGGAGCTGCAGTCCAGGGAAAGGGCTGCTCCTGTCAGTTCTTAAACAGAAGCAAGGACAGGTGTGCAATTAACTCTCAATAAGCATGTGGTGAGCATGTTACAATCTAACACTGTAAGTTTCATTTTGGACCGAATTGGTTTATGCCCATGTAACAACCCACAGCCATATAAATGCCTCACTGCTTATCCAATTTAACAATCCAAGGATTGCTGGCAATTGTGTTTTCGAGATCTCTTTGCCCCACAAAATAAAGGTCATATTGAGTACAACAGAATTCAAACATGAAAGCGTGACAGGAAATGACTAACTGCACGCTGAGGCCAATGTACCTTCATCTTGGATCAGCTCGGCACACAAGAATCTTGCAACTCAAACAGACATCACAGCCTATATGCAGAAAAAATAATCTGACTGCTCTAGTTGCTAGTTCTTGGGGCCTGTGCATCTCAGTGTAGATATTACTGCAAAATAATGTAATTCCGCTCTATTTCCCTGAAGTTCTCTCACAACTGAACCCTCACACTGTAGTTTGCACTTTCCCTTCCCTTGGAGACAGACGCCTTTTAAATTGAGGATGAAGCCATTCTTATTTCTGAGTTGATACGTAAGTTAGTATTTACAAAGCTTTCTGCAGTCCTTAATAGAATATACTTACGAGATTATGCCTCTGTTTTGCCCAAAAAGGCAATCAAGGGACTGCCTCAAGCACTGGACACAGCCCTAGTGATGGTGTTTTTTGCAACCTGTACAATTGGAGCCCTGTCCCCTATTCCCTGTCTCCCCAGCAAGCCTGAAAACTCTTTTGCTGATTAAGGCTCTGCTCAGCTTCATGTTTCTTTTTCAATAAACAAAGCAACTTTGACTTCCAGTAGCAGGAAAAGACACATATCCCAGACATGCTTTATTTAATGCACGCCTATTACTTAAAGGGCAAAGTGAATTTTTTCACCAAATTTGGTCAAAATGCTCCCTCTTCCGATTCGATTATTTTGCCTCCCAAACACAACTTTTTGCAGTTGGTTTCTTGCATATAAGCAGACCTGTGGATGGAGAGAGGTAATGTGCATCTGAGCCCTGGCGGTTTTGTGCCTTTTGGGGCTCTCCAAAACCCGCAGAGAGAAGAGAAGAGGAAGCCAGGAAGGTGACAGGAAACGCTGCAGTGACACTTGTGCACTCCCTCTCTCCCACAGATCACTGAGGGCCTCTCCACCTGCGCTGGCTCTTAGCCCAAGGAACACGGACAGTCTCCCTATAAAGCGCTTTCTACAGCTGCTGGTGTCCCTTGCAAGCAAAGGCAATGCCAGCCCCGCAGCACGAAGCATGCGAGCAGCTTCTAAATCTGGGGGAGGACTGAATCCTGGCAAAGACAAATTGTCTCATGTTACCACCCCGGGAACGGCTTGACGGTTCTCCGAAACAAAACCTGGGATCATTTGTTGCCCGGGAGATGCCGTGTGTGCCAGCTGCAACCCTCCCGAAACAGCGCAGTGCCCTCAAGGGCAGCACAGCCCGGGAGAAGTGCGGGACCGGGTCAGATGGGATGGCTGAGAGGGGAAGAAAACACCTTCTAGGCACTGCCTTGCCAGCCTAGAAGTGATCAAGGTCCCTTTTGTGACTGAAGACTTCTCTGCCAGGTGATCTGGTCAGCACGTGTCGGTTTACTTCCACGATACAGAGCTGGTTGTCTTCAAACCGTTCTCACACCTTTAAATTACTCTTAAGTACTGCAAAATTTAAATAACGGAAGCCATCAGTTGCAATTGTCACACAAAATCTCTACAAAATAACTCCTTGCAAGTACTACAAAAGAAATTTGCAAGATGCAACACAGTGCTCCCGTTTTTGCTGTGCAGAGATAATCCTGGGGGGCACCCATGGAAGGCAAAACTGCCACATCCGAAAGACTATGTGGAAACAGGTATTTTAAGGGACACAGATGCTCACAAAATGTATTAATGCCTTTATATCACGCAGCAACATGTGGAATTTCCAACCCCATGCCCCTATCCACTGGACATTTCTATCTCAGAACTGGAACTGCTGCTGGCTGGCAGCTCAGTAAACATGTGGACTGACTGTGCCTAAAAACTCAGAGAGGAAAAGCTGTTCCTTTACAGAAAAAAAAGTCCCACGTGAACAGAAAAGAAGTAACAACATCAAGAGCCTGTTATCAAACATCCAGGACTGTGGCTCCTTTACAGAACCTCATTCCCATCTGAGATTTACAAGGAAACCTACATGAAACACATCTCTCACAGGTTAAAAAGGATCAGAAAGACCAGAATTTTCACTAACAGAGGCTCCTTTCTTGGCAACTTTCAGCTGACGACCAAGAAGAGCTGCTGTCTTAGCCCTTGAAGCAGATGTGAAGCAATGCCTCATTTCTTTGCTGCAGGGAAGGTGCTCCACACTCATTGATGCTGATGGAAGTCGGGAAAAAGTTCCTAAAGCTGTTCACATGCTCAAGCAGCCCGAGGATCGGGGGGTTTCACTGAGATTGCCAACAACCCTCCCTCTATTCTTGAACTGATCAGAACAAAAGCGGTCCATTTACAAGCTATTTGTCCCAAACTGGCAAACCCTGGAAACAAAAGCTCAGCCCAAATCCTTTACCTTGCATTGCTGAAAGCCGATGGAGCAGCAGGAACCCAGCTGTGCCCGGGTGCTCCTCTAGCCCCTCACCTCAGGGGCAGCTACAGCGGGTGCCACCAGCCAGGCACTCTCACGAGTAAATCATCACTTCACTAGCAAACACTCAAGTGCTTGTCCACCAACAAAAGCAGTCACATCATAAACCAAGGGTGACATCAGCACCGGGATTGTATTTCCAAAAGGGGTTTAAATGTCATTACTTGTGACTAGAAATTGGACACTTGCAATAAAAGTTACTCTAAATTTTCACAAGAGACAGGATTCCAGTTTCCTCTAGACATACTTCACCTCCAAAGCCTTTCTATTGCTCAATGTCATGGTGACGAAAAAAAAAAACAAAAGAGAAGAAGCAAAACTCCTAACATAAAGTGAAAAACTCATGAACATCATTATTAGCCTGACTGCCCAAATTAGGCGCTAACAAGGTGAGCAACAGAACCTGGATTGTCACTTGAAAGGGTCAAGATGGCTCAAACAGTGTCATGTACTTAGGGCCCCATTATTCAAGGTCTCTGCACTGCCTTCTCCCAAAATTAAAACTCCAAGCTATCAAGGACCTGAAAGCATTATTTCATCATCCTGTAGTCGTTGCTGTTTCACATGGCACCAAGCACAACACAATCCGTGCACCTTCACCAACCTGACGCGTCATGTGCAGTCATGATTTCCCACACTCAGCTCTGGCCTCTCCAAAAGCAACACATCCAAGACTTCTACACATGCACATTGGGCCAGATTTAATCTTTCTGTGAGTTATATGGTGTTTGCATAGGGTTGAGAAATAGCAGAAATAAAACTTCTCTTGGCTGAGATAGATGCAAAACACGCTGTGCACTTTTTGCTTTAAATGACTCTCGGTGAGTACCACTACTAGTTTGTGTATTCCAGAATGTTCTGAGTTAGGCACACAGCAATTTTCTTGATGTGAACTGTTCACTGAGTTAAAAGGAGCCACTGAAATGCCTTTAGATTTAAATGCTGACTTTTCTTTTTCAAAATGTCTATGTGCCAAGGAAAGAGGCAAATGAGAATAAATTATCCAAATTTAAAGACACAAACTAAAGATTTACCTGGGAAGCAGTTTAGCTCCCTGACTCTCTACTGCCAGTATATCATCACAAACATATGTGATGATCCAGTGCAAGATCATTAATGCAAAAGGTCCTCAGTTTCCACAGAGCTGACATCCCACACCTCTCATTGAATTGTGGCTTCCTCAATTCCCTAACAGCTGTCAGCAGCAAAAAAACATTATTTACCCTTGTAATACCTCCAGGTCAGGGAGTAATGCTATCTCCCTCCTGGATTTGCACCTCAGAGGATTCTGGCACTAGGCAGGGCCTGTAGAACTAAAAATGGAACCAAGATTCAAGTTCCATCTTTCTTCTCCTTCCGAGATGCAGCACATATCCCTGTCAGTGGAAACTGTGACACCCACTAACGTATCACAGACCTGCATCTATAGATTGCACAACCAGAACTCTGTGAGAAGCAGGAGGAAAGGGAGAAGGAAGAGAGGGACGTGGTCTTTAAGGTCCTTTCCAACCCTGTAACAGACAGACACAGTGCTGTGCTGTTACAGAGCACAGCTAATCCAGAGAGCAGATCTCTCAACCAACACCATGCCTCTGCTAGCTGCTCTATTTAAACTTGGGGGTTTAGCAGTGAGCAGGCTGAGCTGGCAGGCACGGCTGGAACAGGGCAGCACCAGGAAGTTATGCACCAGTTCCAAATGGGTTCGTTTTTAAGAAAGGAAAATGCCACGTTTTCCTTAAATAAGGGTAGTGGAATTCCAAGGTGAGGTCAAAAGCCTGGCAAAAGTCAGGAGTTTAGGCTGGAACTGCGTCTCATGGTGCTGACAAATGCAGTCCTTGCACTCAGGGACAGCTCAGGACCCATGTTTTTTTTGTTGGTATTCTTTTTTTTGTTGTTGTCTTCCCATCCTCAGCAATATCCAGGAACAGTGCCTTCAGGTGTGGACCTCAGAGAGGAATTGTTGTCTTCAGCTGTGCTGAAGGTTAGGCCTTTGAGATACATATTTTACATGACTCCCTTTCTTTTGTTCCATTAGAAGAACTACAAAAAGACTTTTTTGCAAGAAGCCTGAGTGTCCACTCAGGTCGTGTATGATCTGCAGCCACGCAGACCTGAACCACAACAGAAATTACCTCTGACACACTCACATGAGAGAAATCTTGTGGGCTTGGATCATTCAAGAAATACAGTTGCTTTACAGCCACAGGAGCAACACATGGCCAGAATGAGTTCTAAAAGGGTAAAATACAGGCTGCAAATCAACTTCTAATAATTTTTACAGTTTTTATTTTGCATTAAAAAACCTCCTTAAGACCTTAAGAGACAGAACTGAGCCTAGAAGGGATTTTTATGGCTAAACCTGAAAGCAGGGATCTAGAACAGAACTAGTCCATTACATCTCAAATCTTGATCCTCAAGGATCTTGATCCTTGAGGGTTGTGCCTCAAGCAGCTGGGATTATTTCTCCAGTTAAGCAAATTCCTGTTTCTAAAGCCCACTCTGATATTTAAATAAATTTGGAGAAGATGCTGAATAGTCACTCTGCTTCACAAATAACAAGATCAGAACTATATTGTTTGATGAATTTCTAAGAGAACACTTGAAATTTGGGCAAACAAATTTAAAATATCAGGGTCATATTTACATTCCAGGGTAATAATTAAATACTTAATATCTTGTGGTTCCACTATTCTAGGTTTTTCTACACACCAAAATATTTAGTCATGTGAAAACCATCTGTAGCAGCTGGAAGACATTCATTTGGCCTGCCAAGATTAATTAGTTTAAAAATACATAAATAAAGTGTTCATTTTATTTCCAAAAAGCTGCTGCTCTTGGTTCTGTTGGGGTGCTGGTGATTAATGCTTATGGAAGGTTCTCAAAAAGAGGTACCAGACGAGAGTTTCACAAATATCTGTTAAATAAAACAAAGCCTGTGTTCAAGTTAATGCTCTTCTGTATTAACCCAGGTCATTTTTCACAGCAATACAGAAACTAGCTTACAAACACTTCAATCCCTATTTTTAGTCTTTCTCCTATGTTCTCAAATCCACAAGGCTGAAATCTGCTTTTAAAAATTGATGAAAAGAAATTTCTCTTCGGGACTGGGGTTCAGATACCCGTGTTTAAGAATTACAAGACCTAAGTCTCCAAGCTTATCTTTTCTCTCCGAGAAGTTCCTCCATGATCTTCACAGAGCTTTTCCAAGTCTAGTAAACAAGACATACAGCTGAAACTGTAAAAAGGGTTGAATTTGGCTTAGTATCCATAGGGATCACTTCTCTGGCCAACAGCTTGCAAAGGGTTATTTCTTGGCTCATTTTTGTTTTGCTGGAAGATGCTGAGGTTTTAGTGAAGTTTCTGCAGAGCGTGCAACAGCGTTCAACATTTTTTGCTCAGCTAATGAGTTAAGTCATCGCAGCTCTCCAATGGCTTGAAGATTATGGGTGTAGGAAAAGGGAATGCTCAGAGAGGGGAACTTTTGAGCAGTCACCACTAAACTGCGGTTAAAACAGACACCAATGACTCTATTCAGCTCCCAAACCTCAGACAGTTTCCATTTTCTCAATAACAAAGCATTTTTGTGGAATGAGGTAACAGCCTCCATCTGCCAGGTCGACATCTCCACTAGGATTTCTCAAGAGTGTGGCTGACGAGGGCTGGCCAGCAGAGCTGCCCGTGGCTGAGAGGCAGGAGAGTCCCTCCTGCCTGGACAGGGACAAACTGCCATGAGACAGTCAGACAGGGAGAGGAGCCTCTGTGGCACCATCACACAAACTCTCCTGGGAGTTTGATTCACAAGCAGCCTGGAGCAAGCTCCACACACTGCACGGCCAAAGAGTCAACAGTCAGGAAAAGGGTTGAGACTTGTCACTACAGATGGCCAGGGACAGGCAGGAGGGAGCAGAACGGGTGTCACAGGTCCAAGAGCCCATCGTGGGTGGGTCAGAGCAAAGCGTGTGTGATTTAGAAGCCAACAGGGGTCTGCAGGCACACGCTGCCAGATGCAGAGTGCAAAGGGCAGGGCAGACATCCTGCTCCCTGAGGACAGCACTGCCCGTGGGACCGGCCACTCAAGCTGCCACACACCCTCCCACACCTGAAATGCTCAATATCTGAGGCAGAGCAGTTACAGCCTCAGAACATAGCCTGGAAGAGGGTTTGGGTTTGTTTTTTCCCTATTTTTTGAATTTGGCAGCCTGTATTTTGACCTCTCAGTTCCAGGGATGCTGAGCACCCAATCATTCTTTTGATTTCAGGTAAAGCCAGCTCAGTTCTTCTGAAAAGCAGACCTTCATTTAGATCCAGAGGAAGATTCCAGCTCCTGTCAGGATCCCCTCATCTGACTCTTGTCTCCCTGTGAGTGGCCAGTCACTCAGCTCCCTTGCAATTTTGAGGCTTTCAGCTCCAGGTTCAACCCCTCCACATCTGGTTCTCCCATCTAAAGCAAGGCAATTTTCCAGTTGGTTTTCTGATGGCCTTTGCATTCCTGTAACACTTCCTCCTGAAGTTTAGGAAACGTTAGCACTAACCTCCTCACTCTCTTGTCTAATTCCAGCTGTGTGCCCACATGGGTACCTGGGTGAGTGGCACCTTCCTTCCTGGCCAGGACAAAGCATTTGCCAAACCCATTTTCTTCCTATGAGGAATGCTGCTGTCAAATCTCAAAAATCCACGCTGCTAATACTACCCTTCTACAAGGTCAGCCAAAGAGGACTTCCATCAAGGATGAGCTTTGCTGGAGAAGGCTCCCTGGGGATTATCAGAATAGTACAGTCAAGCCCAGATGGCCACAATGTGCCGAGCACATTTCCCGCAAACACAGCAGCAAGGCAGAGGCCTCTACAAATCAAAGTCCACCCTGATTTCTGCCATCTGCTCAACACTGAAGGCCAGGCTGAGGCCTTTGGGAAAGGTCAGGATAGTCTTACAGGCTCTCAAGATATTGCTTTTGTTCTCACTATTTGCTTCTCGATTCCTTCGTTAGAAGATACTAATCTCTCTGTAAGGCACTTACTTGGAGCCAAGACTTTAGATATTATTGCAAAACATATGCTTAAAAGAGACTGGAAATTATGTTGGCAGTGTTACAGAGGGGAGCAAAGCACAGCTTTGGGTCAAAACAAACAAAAAAAAAATGTAAGCTAGTAAGCAATTCCCATGCAATAGTTTAGGAGAGCCAGCAAAAGCTTCTTCTAGAAAGAAAACAATGCTGTGAGAACGAAGCTAACGAGAGCTGGCTCTTGGAAAAATAAAACAGCTAGTAATGAGCCAACAGCACATATCCAAGAGAATCTTTCTGGGAAATCGACCCAAGTCATTACGCTGGAAAGCCCTGAGG
Source organism: Cyanoderma ruficeps (assembly GCA_008694505.1). NCBI lineage: Eukaryota > Metazoa > Chordata > Aves > Passeriformes > Timaliidae > Cyanoderma > Cyanoderma ruficeps. Next base: position 3,009,065 of record VZDJ01000274.1, on the reverse strand, counting down.
GCCTAGGGACCTTGAGGCTAAAAGCTGGCAAATTGCTCCATCAGTTAAGGTTGGTCTCAATGTTTCCTACTGTGTAAAAATAATTTGTTTTAGCCTACAGGTCTCTACAGGGCACTGGGGAAATTCAGGCTACTTCCTTTGGGAAGGGAAATGGAGTATCTGGCAGAGCCCTGCCCAGTGGGATATTTTCAGGGGTTTCCCACCCTGAGACTGAGAGCCCCCGAGCCCAAGGCTGGCCCAGCACACTCAGGCCATTGGCTCTGCTGAATTCCCTTGGAGCTGCTGCAGTGCACTGGGCACCACACGCCCATTACTGGGATGGAACATCCCCTGAGCTGCTCTGGTCAACGTTATAACATGATAAATGTAAAACCACCTTCTGGAGGCTCGTTCGCCCAAAACGGATGCAGTCAGGTCAATGATCCTGATGCACCTTGTTTTCCAGAGCGATAAGGAGGAGACCTTATTCTCTCTCTTTCAAAGATTAGTTCATACACCCACGAGGATCTAGGTGCTGATAAGAGTGGCAAAGGCAAGGTCTGTCTTTGCAGCCCACTGGTTCATTGTCAGTCCAGCTGGACCATACCAAGAGCACAAGGCAATGAATGTGTGCTCCAGCCGGGGTTCTGCGTCAGCAGAGAAAATCCCCGTGTTGGCAGGGGACGTCAAGGTGCTGTCTAATGACTTTCTTTCTCTTCCAACTCCTCTGATTCACGTTGCCATCTTCCTTGCAACTGACCTAAATAACATGTTCAGGCAGCACTGGAAGCGTTTCCATCTCATACTGCAACAACAGTGAGATCTTTGCATCTGGAAAGGGAATTTCACAGGGAAGTCGCACCGCAGGTGAATTAACAGCGTCCTTCTCAAGAAACGAACAGAAGAGCCCTGTCTTATCCCATCAGGGAGACTTCCTGGCTGCAGGAGAACAAAGGTTGCCCAGGAGCAGGGAAAACACTTACTAAGTCTCTGCCCAAGCCCCAGCAGATCTGAACAATGTGGGCAGATTACTCAGTTACCTCATTTCCAGGTGTGCTGGCAGCAGGAGCCATGACTGGCTTGGAATGAAAGAACTGTTCCTAGATCTGGACCTAGTCTGCATAATTTATGGTAATTATTGCTCAGTAGCCATTAATCCTTTTAGTGCCATATCACACACTCAGCCCTCAGTCCTCTCTAACCTTCTGGTCATCACAGATGATTCCACTGCAGCAGGGGCTGAAGGACAGGGAGCAGGGGTACACTGTCCCTGCAGAGCCAAAGGCCTCAGGAAGGGGAAAGAAGAGAAAGCCACAGTAGAACGATTTCAGCAGGTCAGCCCTCTCCTGACACACAGTGAGGATGTGTGCTGGTAACACACAGGCACTTAAACCAGCCTTGCCCCCAGACAATCACAGACCTCTCCAGCTCTTCCCTGCAGTACCATCTGTAACTCAGGTGTCCAACAGCACTGCATCACTGCAATACAGGGACAATCCCAGCCCTGTCACCCCACAGTGATACTCTCCCAATCTCCTTCTTCCTTTCACTGTCAGCTGAGGCACTTCCAAGAGCCACGCAAATATCTCCTATCCTTCCAACCCCTGGCAGACTACAGACCTCAGTGACACCTTATGGCAGTGACCCTCAAAGGCTGTGTGCTGAGGAACTGAAAAATTGAAAACGCATTTATTGCCAACAAGGAAAGCGACAGTGGGGAAATACAGAAAAGCATTCTGAGGCTGCACAGCCTGCCACACCACTTCCAGCTTCCAGGTGAGGAAGTGCTCACCTAGGGCTGCTGCAGTATACCTTACAAGGCAGGCACTAGAGCCTCAGCAGCCTAACAGGTGCCTTTCTTATTCTGAAGATACACATGAATACAGATAGAATTCCCCTATTGCGATAGAGAGGAAGTTATACTCGATCCAGACCAACTCTTTTTCAGGTAATTGAGCTTCAAAACTTAAGCAGAAAAGCTGCCAGCAAAACTTGTGCCTCTTTGTGCTACAGTTAGTCCGTAACAACTATTCTCCATGTGTTATCTCTAGTTTTTATTAGCTCATATTTACTTTGGCTGCACATCCAAGCAGTCATTTAAACAGGGTGAGAGAGGAAAATCTTGGACTCGCAACAATGGCCAAGCAGTTTAATCTACCACTGGGGACAAAGACTTGACTCCTATTGGCGTGTAGTGCTGGCAGGGTCAAGTGTAACATGTGCTGAAGGAAGCACTAGGGAAGCAGATCTCTGACTGTTCAAACAACACCAAGCATTTCCTTGAGCTATTCAGGGTTCTCTTTGCCCCTCCTGTGCAGAGAAAACAGCTCCAGCTGTCCGGTCACCTGCGCTGGCTTCTCCACTCACTGGATTCATGACACTGGTGGCCGCCAACAGCTCCAGGTTAGATGCAGCACATTCCTCATTCCTCACAGCTCAGATGTTCAAAGCTAAGTTAGGAAGCAGTCAAGATCACGTCCTTGGCATCAGCACCAGGTTGGTGCTGAAAGATAATTTATATTCCTGAGCAGAACTGGCACTGGGCAGATTGGCCATAAACATCAACAAACTGCTGTTCCAGCCATGACACCAAGCAGAAGGGTCCAGAATTAATATCCATCCACGCTGCTGATTTGATTTTTTGAATTTTTTTTTTTGGGAAGTTCAAAATACTTTATACAAAAGAACTTTGCACTTTGCAAGTGTGGGACGATCTACAGTAACATATTCAGAGGCAAATAAAAAATGAAATGTATTAATACTAACAATCAGATGACCAAGGCTAAATCAAGTTGAAATGAGACTACACTAAGAACAAGAACGTAAATTTCAGGATTTTTATTCCACTGCTCTTTGGATTCTGTGTTAAGACATTACTAAATAATTCTTAACTATTAATTTAGCCCTAATGGGCGTGTCCTTCTGATTCTTCCCAGAGTAATGTTATTGTCTTGGTGGGCCCCTGTGAGTAAGGGCAGAATCATTTGTTAAAATCGTTCTCCATTTAGCAAGTACCAACAAAGTGGTCACTCAGCAGAGGCAGTTCTGCTGGGGTGAAATACAGGAAGGTGGAAGCCATGTGGCATTCTTCAATTTCCCCTTTCCTTCCACAATCAGACCCTTGATATTTTCTTCAACAGGAAAACTGACATTCCCCTTCTGTGTAAACTGCTGACAATTGTATTTTACACCTGGTAAAACCAGAGCAAAACGGAAGGAAGAGAAGAAACAAAGACCAAGGATTTTTTTCTCAGCAACTGCATCTCCACAGAATGAAGTATTTTCCTTTCCCCACTTCAGAGCAGAGTCCAGTAAACACACCCCAGCCTTTGTGGGAAATGCCCCCTCCTCACTGGCTGCAGGACAGCAGCAGCTTCCCAGAGAGCAGCTACAAAACCAAAATAGCTCGTTCAGCTTGGCCCTTCTGCTCACCACCTCACCTTAAAAGTGACCCTAAAGCTCTTGGTAGTAGTAATCTGAAGATTAAATACTCCTGGTAAAGCTTCCCTGCCTCCTAACAACTGTTCTTCTCCCTTTCCTAGATACAGCTGGTATTTAGGGTTATAGCTATCCCCTCCTTTTGAAAAAAAACCTGGGTAAAATGTTTAAATTGGTTTTGATGACATCACCAAGGTAAAACACTATGAAGTTCTCTCTGAATTTTTCCAGTTTGGCCGTAGAAATTGCACCTATTTCAGCAGAAGCAGTCAAAATCCCCTGAGGAATGAGCCAGTTGCACTCTGAGCAAAACTCCAAACATCACTGGCAGCACCTTCCTGCCAGAGCACCTGGGCACTGTGGTGGGCACGGGCAACCCGAGAACAGCACATGTCAACCAGGGATACTGAACACTCAACACCAGGGGGAAAATGATCTCTTACTTGAGCAATTAAAAGGAATTATGGAGCTGTTTGTCCAGTTAAGAGGTTTGGCTTTTATTCAGAGCAGGCAGAGCCCAGTTTTCTGGGTTCCTTCTTGATCACACAAAAGGTGAAGCAGAGCAACAAGGTTTAACTCCTGTCTCTCTCCTGAGGTTACTGCTGCAACTGTGGCTCATCAAGCACAGCCTCATGTAAGATACAGGCAGCCAAAATCCTACAGACATCAACGAGGATCCTGCTGTACCACCCAGAAAATCTTGTGCATCAGTGCTGCAATTACCATAAAAGTCCTTTTTAAGGGAGAGGGTGTTGGAAACACTTTGAGCGTTGAGACTAATCAATTTTTTCCACCTTTCTGCTGGCATTTCAAACACCAGCCAACCGTGTAACAGCAGAAACTCGGCTGCAATTAGGAACACAGCAGAAAGCATCTTACCTCATCAGGCAAGCAATAGAGCAAACAAGTCCTGGCTGGGAACAGAACCCAGGGCTTCCAAAGTTGGTGCACTGGGAATTTTGGTAACCTGCCTGCAGGGAAGTTTTTTCTGGCTCCATCAGTTAAGAGTTCACCTCAGTTTTGAAGCTGCTATGCCCAAAACCAGAAAAGGACATGGCTAAACTCATACCCCTCAGAAATCAATTGACAACCAGTGAATACTGCCTACAGTCATACAAGACTGGTACACTACAGACAAAAAAACATGTGACATCAAGGTTGATGATGACACCAGCCAGGAAAGAGACTCCTGCCTTTCCCATATGAGCTATCCTACTGCCAGCTGTGTTCTCAGACAGCAGGGCTGTTCCAGCACCTGCTCTAGGAGAAACCACAGCACAAACCAGGAGCTGAGCTGAGGGCAGATGTGCTGCTGGAACAGCAGTGACCTCCTGTCCTCCCCAAGGCTGGGGAACCACAGTGACCTTCAGCACCCCACTCCCCGCTCAGCTCTTCAGGTGCTGTTCTGCAGGGAGGGGAAAAGCACAGATTTTACCCCAAAAAATCCAGGACAGAGAGAAAGGGATGCTCCAGAAGCTGAGATCATGGAACACTTCACAGGGCCTCCTGCTAGGGAATTCTGACTGTTTCTAAACAGCGCCCTGCCTTCAGTGTGTCTCACCACTCCCTATGCACAGGTTTATGGAGTTCATATTCCAAAACACACCTTTTGCTCTAGAGCATCTGCTATAATTAGTGCCCACAACTAACCATCACATATATTTTTGTCTCCCGTGCTATGCCACCAAATTTAAAAGTGTACGAAATTACAGACTGAGCTGGGAAAGAATGAAACTACTGCTGACAATTCTATGCCTCAAAGGAAATGGTCAGCAGGAAAAGCAAGGGAACAATACAGTCTCCATGTTAGAAAAAGGAAAGAGGATGGCACAAAAATAAGATAGGAGAAATGTCAGACTTCCTCTTTCCTCTTTGCCTATCATGAAGTTAAACCACATACTGACAAAGCAAATCAGGGAAATAGGGCAGTTTCAACACCTGGGCAGCCAGGAGAGCCACAGATTGCTACTGCTCGGTAGAGGAGTCAGAAAAGTAAAAGGAATGTCCCTACACTCTTCCCTAGAGGCCAGTGCTGCCACCAGGATGCTGCATCCAAAAAAGCTTTGCCCTTTCCTCTGCTCCTAAGAATAGGTTTTCTTCTTTGGAAAGACTCCTTTTATCGTTTTCAAAACTGGGAAACACTGAACATAGCAAGTTCATATTTAAGTAAAGAGACCTCAGTATTAAATCCTGCCCCATGAAGATACGTAACCCTGGCACACGCCATCCGTTTGTGCTGCAAGTCTGTGGAGAGAAATTCCTACCACCACGCTTCACCCGGGCTAACTGGAAAATGTATCCAACGTCCCCATGAGTTCTCAATGAAAGTGTCAGTGGTTAAAGTAACCACAGGTACAGAACTGAAAACGGATAAAGAAAACAGTAAAAAGTTACCTGTAAGAAAATAAAATCTGAAACATAACTGTTGACGGAAAAAAAATTTGCAAAGATCCTGAGCTACTTTTTAATGTGAGATCCAAACTGTGACTTCCGAGTCTTTGTCTAACACACACACACAAAGCAAGGCTTAGAGTCTTTTCCCATCGCTACCCTGGGATTCTCTGGAAAAACAGCAATCACTCCAGATGGGTTGAAAATTTTCCTGTGCTACATTTGAGCATTTGGTCATGGTTTACTCCCGATTCTGTTGCTCGGGTAAAGTCTCAGTACTCTTTTCATAAAACACTGCTCAAGCTCCCAACTTCGCAGTCTGGCGAAGGGGCACGGCCCAAAGACTGTGGTTTTCTCCTTTAGAAAAGCGGTGTGCGCCGCGCTGCCGGAGCAGAGCTCTCCGGCAAGCGACGTCCCAGGACCGCCACCGTGACCCCGGCAGGGTTCCGGGGGATGCTCGGACCCCAGACGGCACCGGGGACACCGTGCCTTCCCTCCAGCCCCCCAGGGCACCCCCGCCACCACCCGACCCTCCCACAGCTGTGGGGCCCCAGCGGGCAGGGCCTCCCGCCTCCCGCCCCCCGCCCGGCCCGGTCCGGTCCGGTCCGGTCCAGCCCGGGCTGACCCACCTGATCGCCGTCCCGGGGCCGCGCTGCCGCTCTCAGTGCCCCGACGCTGGGCAGACCCGGCTCAGCTCGGCGCTGCTCCCCAGCCCGGAGCGCGGAGCCCGGCCCGGGGCGGGGCCGGGGGCGGCCCGGGGCCGGTGCCCGCCCAGCTGGGCGCTCGGGCGCGGGGAGGCGCTGCACGCCGCCAGCAGCAGCCGCAGCGGGCCGGTGCCGCCCGCTGTGCTCCCCGTGCGGCCGGCAGCGGGATGAGCCCCGTCTCCAGGCAGCGGCTGCGGCGCTTCCCCTCCCGCGGGCGGGACCGGGAGCTCCGCGGGCGGGCTCCGGGCGGCGGTGGTGGGATCGGCGGCCGAGGGAGCGGCGGCTCTCGCCCCGTGGGGCTGTCCCGGCGGCGGCGGCCGGACCCGGCCGTGCCCGGGGGTCTCCGCGGGGTCGGGCGGGGCCGCGCTCGGGGCCGCGCGCGCGTTCCCGCCGTCGCCATGGACACGGCGCCTCCTGGCGGGGGCGCGCGCGGCCTCTGACTCCTGACCCCAGGCCCCGCCTGTTCCGGCGCGCTCCCCGCGTGTGGACGCGCGTTCCCGGCGCTCGGAGCGGCCGCCGCCGCCGTCCCCGTCTCCAGCCATGTCGGCCGCCTTCAGGAAAGCCGCCAAGGCGCGGCAGCGCCCGCACCGCGAGCGGGCCCAGGTCAGTGCTCCGAGCGGAGCCCTCCACGCTCCATCCCCGCGATCCCTCCCCGCCGGGCCCGCCGCGCTCCATCCCCGCGATCCCTCCCCGCCGGGCCCGCCGCGCTCTCTCCCCCTCACGCTCCCCGTCTCTCCCGTAGCCCGCCGCCCGGACGAAGCTAGGCTTGCTGGAGAAGAAGAAGGACTACCGGCTCCGTGCCCAGTGAGTGCGGCTCTGAGGGGCGGGCAGCTGTGGGGGGGTCTCCGCGCGTCCAGAGGGTTTCCCTGGGCTGACTTGGAGCTCTGAGCCTCGCTGGGAAAGACTCGGCGCCTCAGCCGGGGTGAGCGCGAAGAAGCTGCTGAACAGCTCGTGATTGTTGGTTTTATCCTGCCCAGTGACTACCACAAGAAACAGAATGCTCTCAGGGCGCTGCAGAAGAAAGCGCTGGACAAGAACCCCGATGAGTTCTACTTTAAAATGATACGTGCAGAGGTCAAGGTGAGATCCTCCATTGCCTTCAAGCAGGATTACACTAAGTTGCTCTAAGTAACATTTTTTTCCCCTTACCTTGTTTTGATTTAAATATATGAATTATTAGATAAATGAGAAAATTGGTTTGATGCCTGTAGAAGGCTTTGAAGAAAATGAGGGACAATAAACTGCTGTTAGGCCCCACAGGGCTCTCCAGGTGGGATGGGCTGTCTGTAAGTGCTGTGTTTGTCTGGTTGTAGGATGGAGTCCATGTAATAAAGCAGCAAAAGGACGAAATTACCCCAGAGCAGGTGAAACTGATGAGGACACAGGATATTAAATATGTAGAAATGAAAAGAGTTGCGGAAGCCAAGGTAATCACTCACATTTTTAATCTTTTCTAGTCTGCTGAGAATTGGGTAATTCTTATTGTTGCTGCTGGCTATTGTGTTCAGTGAAGTCTGATTTGTACAGTGCTGGAGAGGACAGTGGAAGTTTCAGTGGCATGCTGGATATAGATCCTAAAGGTGTGGTGATTATCAAAAATGACACTGTGCATGGTTATAAAACAGGGATTTTTACGTAAATTTCAAGACTTTAAACACGCATTTCTGCTTAGCACGTTCATAGAGAAATCATGAAGTCCCTAAGGTTGGAAGAGTGCTCTCAGATGATGAAGTCCAGCTGTTCACCCAGCCACCACTGTGGTCACCACTAACCCGTGTGTCCCCAGGGGCCACAGCCACACACCTTTTGAACACTTCCAGCCATGGTGATTCCACCATTTCTCTGGGCAGCTTGTTCTAATGCCTGACTGCCTTTTCAGGGAAAAAAAATTTCCTAATACCAAACCTGAACCTCCCCCAGCATAGTTTGAGGTTGTTTCCTCTTGTCCTGTCACAGCATCACAGAATTAACTGTGTTGGAAAGGACCTTTGAGATCATCAAGTTCAACCTATCGTCTAACACCACCTTGTCAACCAGACCATGGCACTGAGCATCACATCCAGTCTGTTTTTAAACACCTCCAGGGATGGTGACTCCCCTCACCTCCCTGGGCAGCTCATTCCAGTGCCCAGAGATTTTTTTTTTCCTAGTGTCCAGCCTGAACTTACCCTGATGTAGCTTAAGGTTGTGATCTTCTCATTCTGTCACTGGTTGCCTGGGAGAAGAAACCAATTCCCACCTGGCCACAATCTCCTTTCAGGTAGCTGTAGAGAGTGAAAAGGTCTCCCCTGAATCTCCTTTTCTCCAGGCTAAACAGCTCCCTTGGCCATTCTTCATAAAGTTTATGTTCCAGACCCTTCAGCAGCCTTGCTGGACACATTTGAGCATCTCAATGTCCTTCCCAAAGTGAGGGGCCCAGAACTGGACACAGCACTTGAGGTGCAGCCTCACCAGTGCTGAGTTCAGGAGAAAACACTTGTTACTTGAGAGGAGTGACCAACTGTCACCGGGTTACGCTCTCCTGTCAGGGAGATACAGAGTATGAAAAGGTGTCCCAGCTGAGGAGAATATCCCAAGTGGGTTGTTGGAATATGATAGGCCGGCCATCCCCAAAAATACGATCCTCTTCTGAAGGTGTTGTATGCTCTGACGTTGATTCACAAAACAGTATCAAATTCTCACTGGGCATTAAAAAAAAAAATCAAAGCCAGCTATAAATTATCCTTCCTGCTTTTGCTGGTGGTTCCATGGCGATAATTCCCCTTTGCCAAACAGAGGACTCAGTTGTGCATGTGTGGACTGTGAACCTCTGTCTGGAAAAGTTGTGAAGACATGTCATAAATATAGACTAGATGTGTTTTCAGAGATGGAAAAAGGAAGGAGGAGTTCAGCTATTTGTAACCCCGAGGAACAGACAGAAACGTCCTCGGGGGAGATTTGATTTTTCTCGCTCTGAAATTGGCCAAACTTGGACTTTCCGCAGAAAATCGAGCGACTGAAGGCAGAGCTCCACCTGCTGGACGCGGCGGGGAGCGGCCCGCGCCGGCATCTCTTCTTCGTGGACACGGAGCGGGAAGGTGAGGCTGCAACCGGTGACTTTTTTATTTTTTTTGATGGATAAAAGTTCTAGAAATCCCTTTTGGTTACTAGCTGAGACATCACTTGTGCAGGAGTTGTGTTGCTGGGGCTCCTGTTGCTGACTGTAGCAACATGTTTGCTTATCAAAGGAGGGGGTTTATTCCTATTTTTTTTTTATGATAGTTCAGGAGTTTGATATTGCTGCTCACCTGGACACCGTTCCTGAGCTCGTGGATAGAGTGTACAACCGACCAACCATTGCAACGCTGCAGAAAGAGACAGTGAAGGGACCTACTGATCCTGTCCACCTAAAGGTACTGCTGCTGTTTGTCCTGCAGTGTTCTTCATGGTTTACATCTTTTATATGACAGGCACTCAAAAGGATTAATTGCACCATCGTGGAGGTGAACAAAATTGTTTTCTTGTCGTAGTCGAGATGGACACTGCACTCAGAGTGCTTCATTAAAAACTTCAGAGGGCCTCAAGTATCAGCACCATGTTATGTAGAAATCTTTCATACATTTTCCATGTAGCAATCCTATGGGCAGCTCCACACAGCTCTGGCTCTTGGTCTCCTTCTTCTCTCTTCCTTCTGCAGTTGCAGCTCGCTGCTCTCTGTCCCCAGCACGGCCACCTAACCCTGTCTGTCCCTCAGACAGTGGCTCACCTCATCTGTCCCTGACACAACCTCCTGTCCCTTCCTCCTCACAGCACAGCCTGCAGACTCCAACTGAGCTCTCCCAACTAACTCACTCTTTATCACACCCAGCTGTGAGGGCAAGGCTGTTCCCTCTCTTTGGTAATTAACACAGCTGCAATATATCGGAGGCAGGAGTGCCTTTAGCACTATCTCTATATTTCTTCCCACATTTTCTCAAAACTTTTATTGGTGACACAAGGCAGTAGTGGATGTCATTCAATCACCAAGTGACTGCCTGGAGCCTGCAGTCACATCTTCTCCTGATCTCACACAGCGTACTCTTTCCCTGCATGGGAAGGGTCCACCATGGGTGGACCACCATAAGCTGTGATGTACAGGCCAGAAAAGAGGGCTGTGGATCTGATCAAGCAGTGTCCCTGCAAAACTGAGGCATTTCTCCTCTATAAAGGAGCACATACCTATGGGGCTATCCATTCATCACACTGCTGCAGTTTCAGGTGTAATTTTTTTCAGCATCCACTGTTAAGTCTCCCCTCACTTCCCCAAAACCCCTTCCACCCCTGAATAGGTATCTAGCAAGAAGCTTATTCCAACACAGATGTCTCTGTTGCATTGTTCCTGATCTTACAGTATTTTTCAGTTTGGTTCTGAGCCCAAAGTGGCTTGAGATTTGTCTCCTCACTTTTCTTCCTAAAGCCATTTAAGCTATAGTCCCACTTCCTGGCTTTCCTAATTTGAATTGTTTCATGATTCTTCAGCATGAATTGCTTAGGCAGTCAGCTTGGATTCTGATGTTTTAGTATCACAGAAGTAGCTACACTTGGCTTTACTGCTGTAGATTCTGCTCAGGTAACTCAGATCTGTTGGACAGTCCTGTGAGTACGAGCCAGTTGTGTGTAAGGTAAAAATAGTTGTCTTAAAATTGCCGAGTGGTAAATTTTTAACCTGTTTTTTCTGACTCAGATGTCAGATAATAAACACCCTGTGGTCCCTTTCCTCCTGCCAGCTGTCTCAATTTGACTTGTCAGTAAAGCAGTTGGACGAGTCGGAGACTGACTAGTTTTCTCCTAAATGTCTGAGTCATATTTTAAGCATGTTGGGATCTGTTCTCCTTAATTTAATTACTTAGATCACACCTGCAGTAATGCTGTTCCTGTGCTGGGAAAGCTATCCACTCTCATTAGGAAAACTTGACCCAACAAGTTGCATTTTGAGAGGCCTCTGCAGGCTCTGAGCACTTCAGGAATTGGTCTCTGCTCTGTCCTTTTTTTTTGTTCTCCCTCCTCTGGATAAAGTGGATTTTAATTAGGGAGCCAAATGTTTTCTTGCATTCAACATTGAATTTCAGAGGATTTAGACCATTGTATCTTGTTCATCTCTGTCTTAAAACAGCTTTTTTTTTTTTTCTTGTTTCCAGAAATTAGCCCAGCAGAGGAAGAACCAGTATGACCTCCTGAGGCAGCGCATCGAGAGAGAGAAGGCCATGTTTGTCATCTCACAGAAGATCCAGACACGGAAAGATCTGCTGGTGAGGGATTTGGTTCTGGTTCTCCCAAGTCTGTTCTGTTCAGGCCATTAGGTCTGGTATTGTCTGTGTTGTGTATGTTGTATTTGCTTCTTCATTCTGGTTTTATAGTGATGACTCCTAAAGATAAGTAATCCTCCTTTAGTATGGAGAAAACAAGGAGATGAAGTATTCCAGTAAACTATATCTGTTAGTCCAAGTCTCACCTTGTCAGCAAGGACAAAGACTCAGCTGTAAAACGGTGCTCACAAGGAGTCCAAAATAACGTCACTAGGAGTCACAAGCAGGAAACCATTTCTGGAAGTTATGAGAAGGTCTTAAAAATCCACGTGACCACAGAAATTACTTGTCTCAATGGGACTCCTGTTGTCTGATGCTTGTGAGCAAAGCAGATTGTGCCTGACAGCCTGAAAGGGAAAAGGAGCAGATAAAGTTTTAATCCCCACCTAAACAGTGCCAAGTGACCATTTTTCTTTTATGGTCAGACCCAGACAGGCACTCTGGTTTGTGTGGGTGGGTTTTTTTTTCTCTTTGCATGGCAGCAAATATTTATACTTGTTCTTTTTTCCAGGACAAAACTCATAAAGTAAAGGTGAAGAAAGAAACAACGACTGGTCCAGCCATTTACAAGTTCAAGTTTCAGCGGAAACGTTAGACTTTAGCCATGTCATGGAATAATTGTTACAGTCTTTGCTCAGAAAGGAGGAGCCATATCCCCTGGAGAAGGGCTGGTGCCAGCCTGCTTTTGACTGCAGCTCAGCACTTTGTTAAAACAAATCACTGTGGGCCTGTGGTAGCCATCAGTGCATTTCATCTAATTAATTGATTAATAAAGCAGAGTGTGTTCTCTTCATATTTACAGTGGGAAGTCGTGAGGTTTGCCTCAGTGTCCTGGTGAGATGCACCATAAACAGTGAGCAGCCAAGATCATGGTGGAATGTTAGGGAGATGGGCTAAGCACAGCCCAGGGACAGGGATTGTCAGCTCTGGGGCTGAGCAGGACCTGTCCAAACCCATGAGAGTGGAGCTCAGCTTTTTCAGCTCTTTGCAAGCAGCTTAAAGGTGAATTACCCTCTAGTCATTTCCCCAGCATCCCCCAGTCCCACTCATTTTCCTAGCTGCACTATTCCATTGTGTGCTTTTCCTCCAGAGTTGCTTCAGTTCACACTGAGGCAGTGCCAAAATTCTGTGTAAGGAGAAACAATGCAACAGCCAAGTGTGGGACAAGAGTTTGTCTTCTGGGTTCTCCTTGGCCCGTTGCTTTGCCAGGGATGGGGGAAGTGCAGACACATCCTGAGTGTCCTGGAGCAGCCCAGGCACGTTCAGAGAAGCCTCCATGTGAGCATTCCTTATCTCTCTCCATCGTGCGGTCCCTGCCAGCAATGAGCACATGGTCTGCAAGGGGGGAAGGAAAAGAAAGATGCTCTTCTCAGGCCCTTAGTTACTTAGTAGCTCTCCCAGCAGCTCGGGGATGGAACACCGCATTTGTGGGCGCTTAGACACAGCTTCAGTTCCTGCCGTGCAGGGAGAGCTCTGGGGAGGATCTTTCAGGGGAGCATACACGGAGTCTGCAGAGCCCAGACTGTACGGGTTCTGTAATGGGGTGAGCGGGAGGAGAAAACAAAGCCCTGTGTGTGAGAGCGGTTCGGTTCGGCTCAGTTCGGTCCAGTCCAGCCCAGTTCGGCTCAGTCTGGTTTGGCACAGTTTGGTCGGGCTTGGCTCAGTTCCATCCGGCTCGTTTCAGCTTGGTTCAGTCCAGTTCAGTTTGGTCCAGTCCAGCTCAGTTCAGGCTGGTTTGGCTCAGCTTGGTCTGGCTCATTCTGACTCGGTTCAGTTTGGTTCAGCTCGGTTTGGCTTGGTTTGGTCTGGTCCGGCTCGTCTCGGTCCGGTTCGATTTGGTTCGGTCCAGTCCGGCTCGGCTCGGTCCGAACCCTCGCGGCGCTCTCTGCCGGTGGCGGCGGCGCAGGCGCAGTGCCGGACCCGGCCGGCAGGGGGCAGCAGCGGCGCGCGGCGGGGCCGTGAGGGCCGTGTCCGCCCCGGGCCAGCGGGGCCGTTCCCGCCGGGTCACCTCGGGGTGCGCCCCGCTGCCTGCGAACGGAAATCCATTTAGGCCGACGTTTAAATAGATAAATATTTAATCCTTGCCCTTGATTAATTTTACCTGCATCCAGAGCGCTGCTGGAAAGGCTGGGAAAGCCAAGCAGCAGTTCTGCTGGGAGACCCTCAAGGAATCCTGTGGCAGGAATTGAAGAGCCGCAACCTGGGCAGGCCCAGCAATCGCCTTGTCCACCTCTGTCCCACTGCATAGCAAGTGCTGGAATGGGCCCAAGTGCCCTGTTCCCTGGAAGAAAGGCCAGTTTGGAGTTATGGGCTGCAGTAGGCAGCTGCGAGGCTTTGTTTGAGCAGTCACTGGTCAAGGCACACTGCTTGTCCTGGGGGTGGTGGTGTCCCCTGGACCTGGGAGCTGAGGTTCCAGCCAGAACACACAGTCTCGTGATCACAAGGAGGGTTTGGGTAGTAAAAGTTGTGCCTGTTGTGATTCGCTTTTCCCTGAGAAACCACGAGGGTTTTACCAAAGGGAAAGCAGAGCACTGTTACATCTGTGGTGCTCACACTGAGCAGACTTCCCACTTGACCCCGACCTCCAAAGCCTGGGTACAAATCCCACAGCCTGTGGGGTGGTTTATCATCTTGTGGCCAAAGCAGATTAAAAGGAGGTGGCAGCCCTTGTGCACAATTTTTCACCTATTCCTGCCTGCAATGGTGAAGGATTTGGCAGGTGCTGATCTCTGAACATCTGTGTTAGCAGACAGGGCTGACTTACACCTGCTGCCCTGCAGAGTTCCCAGTGGCTTCCAGGAAAAAAAATCCTGACTTTCTCAAAGACCTTGCTCTTCGACTCCCAAAGCCTTTAGCTTGGTATCCTCATACTAAAGCACTGAAATGTTTCTGCAAGGATCTGGAAAGAGCCAGTACCTTATAACTGAATCAAAAACCCAGCTCACTGGGCCACAGCACAGGATTTAAAGTGAGACATGGGTGGGATCTGCCAGCCTCTAGCTGGGCCCTCATGGGGAAGGACAGCGAGAAAATGCCCACAGCTATTTTTTGTTTGTGATAATTATAGCATCAAAAGCTGAACCAACAGGTTCTTTAGCAAGGAGATTCCCTGCAGCTTGAAAGATACAGATATCAAAATTCCCCAGAGATTCACAGCTCAGATTTTAGGTGACTCAATAATATTGTGCCATATAATAATCTTGTGTAATTCCTTGTTCAGGTCCTGAAGAACTCAATTGATAATGACTGTCTATAAACATTAATAGCAGACTACACTTGCAGGATTATCTCTAGGCAGCTGCAGCAATATATTTTACTAGCAGGAGAACCATCACCAGCCCTTAGGCTGCTCAGCTGCTTTCCTGTAGGCCCCATTTTCCTGAACCAGACTGGAGAGCACAGTGGGGTCCCTGGGGCGTAGCAACAGCAGCTGACTTGCCTGGGGAGGCTCTGGATCCCCCCAGGACAGTCACTGTGGGGGTTTCCATCAGTGGCCGTGAGCTGTGGCAGCCAGAGGGACCCCCCAGAGCCTCTGGAGACCCCCCAGGCTGTGTTCTTTCACCAAAGCAGAGCAGGGAGGCTTGATCCCACCCATCCCCCTGCCCACAGTGCTGCCCTGTGTGTTACCATCGCTGCCCAGGCACCCTCTGCACCATCCCACTGCTCACCCACCAGCTGCTGCCATCCCAGGGTCACCAGTGGCACTGTGGACTGGGCTCCGGGTCGCAGGGGTCTCCAGCTGCAGGACCAGCTGCCCTGGCCCTGCTGTTCCCCAGGATCCTACAGCCAGGTTCAGCTGAGGTGCCTTGCCCAAGGGCACCAAGGAGAAAAGGGTGGCGAAGTTCCTCCGCTCAAGCCTGAGCAGCTTCACAGCAGGGAGTTGAAAGAGCAGAATGTAAATCAGGAATGACTAATTGCTGCTCAGCATGGCTGCCCTAAACCTCTCTGTTCCACTGCTCCTTGGCCACCTGGACCTTTCCCCATCTGATTAGGGGCAGCACACAGGGCTGCTGATGTCTGGGAAGAGCCTGGGCACAGGGCACTGTCCCTGTTCATGTTGCCACATTTATACACAGCCACCCGTTTCCCTCCAAACAAAGCATTCCTCTCCAAATTCCATTGCAGAAGGCTTCAAACAAATAAAGAAATACCTGCTGCTGCTTCTGTTGAGAGATGCCAGGCATCAAGACCAGGGACCCAGGGCTGGGCAAGGTGAAAGCAGCAAATATTTGCTTTGTGGTCTCACAGTTGTGCACCTGAAGCCGTTAGTGCCTTGAGAGAACCCAGGTGAGCAGCATTGCTCCAAGCAGGCAGGAGCCCATTATTTAGTGAGAACCTATTCCCAGGATGGCCCTGGCTTGGCAGACCTAAAGACTGCAATAGTGAATTAGTGCATACAGATCATCATTTACTGAAACACAAGCCCCAATGCACCTTTCTAGGGAAGCACTAATTTATTATGCATTGTTATTAGCTGCAGCAGGGCCTTCATTAGAGCTAGAGTTAAGGTCTGTTTTGGCTGCCTCATCAGCATCAGTGAACTGCGTCCCTGCGAGGTTTGATACAATTTAATTAACCTAATTAAAAGCTCTGATTGCAGAGATGATTGGGGTAGAGCCAGCAGCAACTGCATATTTATAACGAGCTAGAAGGTGTGGGACTGGAGCCAAATGATATGCATCTCTAATGAGCTGGTGCTATTGAAGTGTGGATTTGGAACACTAACATTTATTTTTGGCAACAATGGCCAGTTTATCTTCATGATAGAAACGATCACGGGTTGATTGGGTGTAGCAGGGAGCTCAGCACTGTGCTCCCTGGCCTTTTCCAGACCACTGGCAGGCACACACCAGCACCCACAGCCTACCTGATCTCCCCCCCAACAGTGCCAACACCTTCCCCTGCAGGCACAGCACCCACACACAGCCCTGGGGGGGACACAGCAGGGACAGCGTGCCCCAGCCCCACACAGCAGCCCCAGACAAGCCCTGGAAGGTGCCAGCAAGTTTCCCTTCCCCAGTCACCACCTCCTCCAGCCCCACAGCCTCCACCTCTCTCCCAGATGTCCTGTCCCAAAGCCAGGCTGGGCTCCTGGTGTGGGTAGCCCACCTCTGTTACTCCTCTGGGTATCCAATACTTTGTGCCCTGACCTGTTGGGCACCAGGCACGAGTGCCCAGGTAACACAAAGCAGCCTGGAGCAGAGATCAGCCCCAGCACTGGGGCTTCAGAGCTGCTGCTGCCTGGGCTGGGGACCACCAGCACCTGCCCTTGTCTGACCCACAGCAGCCAGAACCTCCTGTTCAGTGATGGAGAGGCTGCCAGCCCCTCCAGCTCTGTCAGAACATGGGGGTTCCTGGCAGCCCGGGTCAGGGAACCCCCATTTCTGGGCTGCTGTCATCTCAGTCGTGCCTCTTCTCTCTCCACATTTAAAGGCTACACGGAGCTTTAGGGATCCAGTGCACCCAGCAGCAGCAGCTGTGGGACGTCCCAGGCATCCTGAGCAGCCAAGGAACAGCAGCAAGTCTGCCGAGCCACTTGGAAAATTTGATCCATGCTAATTATGCTGAAAAAAGCTCTTCTGATAATGAGTATGAAATGGAAGCGTAGCTAATACTCATCTCTGAGTGCCATTAATCTTTAAAACTGGAACAATAAGTGAAAACACTGCAGGGCATATGAAGCAAGGTGTGATTCACATCTGCTCCTCCATGGCCGCCTGATTTATTGGCACGAGGCAACTTTCCTGCACTGTTTCAACAGAGCTGCATTACATAACACCCTTACTCTGCCTGCCTTTCCAATCAAAGTGTCTCCTCGGAGTTTTCTGTGATCTTCTGTCCTTTCCTGGGACATCTCAGGAGCACAGAAGACGAGTCCCACAAAGCCACAACTCTCTCCCAGGTGATGGAGAGATCGTCTCCAGAGATGCTTCTTTCCTCCTGGCCATGACAGCTGCTGTGGCAGCAGGGACAGGGTCCTCCAGCCCTGGTATACTGGGGATACTGGTGAGGCAGGGCAGAAGAGATTCCCAGGGCCCTGTGCAGCCAAGGGGGCTGGAGGGGGGCTGGAGACAGGGGGCTGGAGGCTCCCTTTCCATTCCTGCTGTGACAGGTGCTTGCAGGTGCACTCCTTAGGAGCACCCGGGGTTCCTGTCCTCTCCCTGCACTGCACAGACACTCTGTTACTAAGCTGAAGCTCTCCAGGCCCCTCTGCCACTCAGAAAGATGCATCCGTCTCACTTTTGATGCCTTTTATTTTCAAATAGCTCTCTCTGGGACTTACTATCTTTTATTTAAATTGTGGATTTGCTGAAGTGACCTTTTAGCTGACTCTGAGGAGGGCTGGGTAGCTGCAGTCCCAGGAAGACTGCCGACCCTGTGGCTTTGAACAAGTTCAAAGCATGGCTTGCCTTTTGGCCATACCCCTCAATAGTGCCTTTGCATGGATTTTTCTCCCACACTCCTGAAAAGACATCATCAGAGACATTTCCCCTCATGGGCTCTTTAATATTTACAATGACTTTGTGAATAGATAATATATTCCACCTTTTTTTTTTTTTTTAGCCTTTTAAAAGCACATGCTCCCTGTGCAGTTGGAGGGAGCAGTGGATGCTGTGCGCTGGCTGCCTTTGAGGCTGCGAGGACAAACAGATCTGGGGGAAAAGATGAGGATTGCTCTGAGCCCACAGCTCCTGGCAGTGTCCTGGGGCAGCCACAGACCTGGGGTGGCCCTGCTGAGTGTCCTACTGCAAAAGTCCTCAGAACCTTCCTCCCACTGCTAACTGAGCCCAGAGCTGATCGTTTTGGTAGCTGGAAGACAATCCAAATGCAAAACAAAATGCTTCTAAAAACTGTCCCATAGATTGCCAAGCATCTTGTAAAGCCTGGCCATGGGCTTAAGTATATCAGAATCATATGGATGCTTTTTGTCAAAATCGTTCTAAACCAGGAAGGCAGCAAGCAGCTCACAACCCAGAAGTGTCAGAGATGTGCTCGTGAATGCTTGTCCATAATTTTGTTTATTCCAGTCTGCAAGTCCAGGAGGGACTGTCAGATCCTGTGTTCTGATCCTCTCTATGCTGCCATCCACTGCACTTCGCCCAGACAGCCAGGACCAAGTCCAGCAGCTCCAGCTGGGGTTTGGGTTGTCAGTCCTGAAGGAAGCAGCCTCAGGAGGGAGGGCTCCTGATGGCAGGGAAGTGCTGAGGGGAAAGATGCCTCAGTGTTCCCAAGAGCTAACTGTGATCTCTGGGGCAGGAGAAGGCAAGAACTCCATGACCCTTGGCATTTTCACCTGGACATAAACCTCCCCTTGCCTCAGACCTGGTGAATGTGTAAAGTACAGACACATGTGAGCAGAGCAGAGCCAGAAAATGCCAGTGGAGGCTTCATGCAGAACTGCAGGTTGGGTGAGAGGACCCTGAGCAAGGTGCAACCTCCTGCCACAACAAAACCAGTGTTCTTTAGGGCAACAATCCTTCTTGGCCTGCAGAGATGACAGGACTGCTGTTGAGGCTGATGCTCAGGGGCTGTCCTCAGGGTGACAGGGCTGGCCTGAGGTAGCCCCTGAGGTGGGCTAGCCATGGTAAGGCTGGTGAGGCACACAGCTGTGCAGGGGGGAACATTTTTTTCAGTCCATGTTGCCCTAACAAACAAATGTCCTGGGATACAGACAATAATGTTTTTATGAGACTCTAAATTCTAAACTGAAATGCTCTTTGTAGTGGACTAATAGCCAACACGTGTCCCTTCATCTCATGCTGAACTTTTGTGGTCCTACAAGGGTAAAAAAGGCCCTGGTGAACATTTACACTGAGCACTTTGTTCTCACAGATTTGTAGAGCAAAGAGAATAATGTATTGAGACTCTCAGCCCGTGCCAGTTTGGCTTCATTTGTCCTTCTGAACTTGCCCTGAGAGATAATGTTTCCTTCTAATCTGCTGCGGTCCACCTACAGCAGGGACCGAGTGAATAATTCCCCCAAACAAGCCTTTATTCTTAAAACTCTGCCTGGCCCTAACCCTTTCTCCCCTTTACAGAGTAATTGTTGTGTTCATTACATGCTAATAGCCCGTGCTGTGTTCCAGCCCACACTGGCTGCGGCCACACAAACGGGGCTCAGGCTGCGCTGCTTTGGGATAATGCTGCTCTTTTGGCATTATTTGAAAGAATGTGCCAGCCCTCTGAGCACCAGGCAGGCTCTCTCCCAAGCCAGGCCAGGTGCAGAGGCTGCACAGAAAATCAGCACATCTTCCAAGGAGTGAGGCTTTTCTCTCCACACGCGATAATAAATGACCGTTACCCTCCTGTAGGATGGAGACACAAGGAAGAGGAAACAAGACATCTAAGTGTCCGGTTAATGAGACAAATATTTCCTATTCTTCTCTGTTCAGGTGCTTGTGTCACCCTTTCACAATGATATTTTAATAAGCCTTTTGTAAGCTCTACAAATTGCCCTTTATATCTGCAGGAGAAGGGAAGCTCCAGGGGATGAGCAATGTGTACATTGAATACACAAGAATTCAATTCTAGCCTGCTCCTGGAAATCACTCTCCCGAGGCATCTGGAATGGGTGCCCCTCTGAAAACACCCAAGGGAGAGGTATTAGTAATTTTAGTGGTGGTTTCACGATGCCTTTCAAATGGGACAAAGCTAAGCCGAGGTCAGACCCCATGGTCAGGGACTGACAGGCAGCTTTGTTCCTTTGTTCCTAACCCTGCTCCTGAGCTTAGGAAACGGCCAAGGGTCACCCTCTGATACCTCCCAGAAGGCTGCAGAGACAAAAGCCTTCAGACTGTGCTGGTCTAAACCTTGGAGTTGGCTGACACAGTGCTCCTGTGTGAAGGGGAGGCTGCAGCAGCCCTTCCTCAGTGCCGAGGGATGTGTTTATTTGTGACTGACACCTGTCTGCTGTGTGGGTGCCACACGGCTCACTCCAGTGCTCAGGGGTGGGACAGGGAGAACACCCACAGGTGCAGGGGAGCTCACACGTGTGCATGTGAGCACGCATGCACAGGTGTGTGTGTGCTCAATGCAATCTGTGTGGGCTGGCCCCAAACTAGTCCGTGCACGGCAGGGGGGTTTCTCTCCAGGAAATGTGAGGGGGAAAAAAAAAGAAAACCCTTTCACCTGCAAGTTCACACAGGAGCGTGTGTGTGCAAAACCAGGCAAGTACCTGCTGTACACATTCAGCCCCAGTGTGGGGACAAACCCCGTACAAAGCAGCAGAAAAACCAAAAAGGCATCGAGAGAGGCTTGGCTTCTCCATCCTGCACTCAGGGCTATGCCCTGCAGCCCTACACGGCCCTCCCTGCCCCAAACCTTCTCCCCAATCCCATGGCTCAGCCCCTGCCCTGTTCCCAGGGCTCCTGAGCTCGCAGCTCCTCAGCCAGAGTGCAGCATCCCCCCGCAGGACAGCGTGTTCTGAGCGAGCAGAGGCTCAGAAAGCCTGAGCAGGAACGGCAGTATCCTTTGTGTATCATGAGCCTGGGCTCCTGCCAAATTCCTCTGCACCCACTGCCTCTATTAAATGCGTCAATCATTTCTTGGCAATCCAAGCCCCAGAGAAGAGTTGAGAGGCAACTTCAGGCAGTTCAGTGGCTTTCATTAAAAGGTAAAAATACACGCTGAGCAGGAGCTGGGAGCAGGACTGAGCTCTGCCTGCACAGAGAGCAGGGCTGCCAAACCCTCCCTGCTGAGGGAGAATAAGGGGCAGCAAACAGCAGAGCTTCCCAGGGTCACAGGCTGTGAAATCCCCACAGTGGCCACTCTCAAGGACAGTTGTAGATCCTTGCATGTGGGTCTCAGTCTTGTTGGGTGACTGGGAAAGCAGAGGGGACTGAAGGTTGTGAGTTCCTCCTCACACCAGAGGCACCATTAAAATGTTGGTTCCTTATCTTTTTTTCCTTCGTGTTAGAGCCAGGATTAATACACGGGACTTGCAGTTTCGTGTTTGGATTCAGTGTTTATTAATTCTTATCTATTTACAGCCTCACAAGTTGTGAGGTCTAAATAGCAAGGTAGAAAATGGAGGTGTCTCTAACTCTCTCCAAGGTTATTTAAGTGCTAATCACCCAATAACGAGATGACACCTATATTATTTATACTTTTGACCCCATAATTGACCACCCAAGATTGGCAATGTGGAGCCTTTCACCCAATAAGAAAAAAACACCCAAAACCCATGAAGAAGAAGGACTTAGACAACACCCTAAATCCTCCATATTGCTCCATATATATTCTAGACCCTATACAGTCTAAAGCCTCAAATTCTAAGTTTCCAGGGTTTCAACCAAGAGGGAGCAGGGGATGCAGGAATGGCCCTGCATGGCTACCCTGGTGCAGCTGGGCAGGGCTGGGGTGATCAGCTGGCACTGCACCTCTGGGGCAGCAAAAGGTGGTGCCTGCAGCACAGCAACCAGCTCCTGCCAGCCTGCACAGGGCTGGAGTGCAACTGGGACTCAGCTCTGGAGGTGAAGCCTGCGGATAACCTGGGGGGTTCCTTCCCCACCCTCCAACAGCTGCAGTGGCCAAGGGGCTGGGTGGGAAGGTGCCCTTTGCTGCACGTGGGCTACCGTGGCAGGGCCAGCAGTGCTGGCACCAGGGAGCAGCAGGGCTCTCGGGAATAGAACAGGAAAGTCCAGGTGACTCAAATATTCCTGGCACAGAGCACAGCTGGTGGCAGCTGAGCACAGTGGGAGAGAGGAGGACAAACAGGCAGTAATGGAGTCTGGGCAGAGAACGTGGAGCTCAAAGAGTGGGGATGAGGGGCTTGGGGACAACATCAAAAATGGTCATCACTGGAGGAAGGAAGGGCAGGAGGGGGCCAGGCCACCAGGGGTGGTGGGTTCAGGGATGGTGACAAGAGGAACCACATGGACACCAGTGTCCTGAGAGGCTCCCCCTGTAAGGAGCTGCTCTGCTCAGGCCCCTGTGTCTGCTTGGCCACATCCACAGGGCTCCTGGGAGTCACTGCCTGCCTGTACCACTCCCATTCAGGCAGCTGTGTCTCCTCTCCTGCTGCTCTGTTCCTTCCCTTTGCCTCTTCATGCAGTTGCTTTGATCTGCACTCCAGGGGCTCAGTGTTAAAAATTAATGTTTCATGGATGTTGCTGCCCATGGTTTGAAGAATGGCTTTTTTTCCCCCCCAGGTGGTGGCTCACACCAGCTCCTGAAGGACTGTTCTGCTCCAAGTTAAAAAGACAGGCCAAAACCCCTTGTGTTCCTCATGCCTTGGTTTAGGGCAGGATGGGACCTGCTCCTGCCCTGCAGAGCAGTGCTGGAGGGGGAAGCTGGGGCTGCATCCTGGTGCCCAGGCCATCCCAGCAGGCTCTGCCAGTCCCCAGAGCAGCCCTGCCCTCCTGCCTGAGCCCCACCAGCTCTGCCTGCTCCACCAGGGCTCACCTCTGCTGCCTCCTCTGCGTTGGTGAGAAAGGGGCCATGGACTGGCCAAGGGCTCATTGCCCTGAGATGAGCAGAAGGGCCAGAGTCAGGTGGGGTGTGCCATGCCCTCCATGCTCTCTCAAACTGGATTTCTCCCCAGGTTTCTCTACACTCAGCAGAGAGCACTGGTTCTCCCAGCTGCTGACTGAGAGAGGAGTGAGCAATCCCCCCAGCACCTCCAGCTCCCATCTCCCCTCACAGCCTTGCCCAGGCTGTGCTGGTGGTGCAGGGGCTGGCAGGGGCCCTGTCCCATCCCTTTGGCCTCTCTCTTTGGGAGGCTGCTCTGTGCAGTGCCCTGGGCTGAGGGGCAGGTTCACAGCCTGGGAACTCCTGGGTCCTCTCTCCTGTCCTGCTGGGTGTTTGGGGAGGGAAGGGATGCAGCGCCCGGGGCAGCAGGGTGGGTGCAGCAGGAAGTCAGGCTTGCCAAGCTGGGTGTGTAGCATGTGGGGATGCTTGTCTGGGCTCCCAAAGCATTTTCCAAACACTTTAATTATAGTGATTTATATGGCAAAAAGTGTGGGGGCGAGAGCTTGGGAAAGGCATTAGCAGGTTTGTTCTGAGGGCTCTAATCAGAGGTAGGCGATGGGGAGAGGGAGGGTACAGCACTGGGGCTCTGCCTTGAACTGGGGCGTCAGGACAGGTTGGGAGGATGCAAAACTTCCCAGCTGTGCCAGGGATGTGCTGAGGGCATCCCTGAGGCCTTTAGTGTTCCTCTGGGAACAGCCCTGGCATCAGGAGCACCAGCAGAGGTCCTGTGCCTGTCCCTGGCGCTGGTCCCGAGCCCAGCTCAGAGGCACAGAGGCTTCCTGCCCCCACCACTCACCAGCCCCACACAGCTCCAGCCCCACCTGTGCATCACCTGTGGAGGCAGAGCAGGCACAGGAGGCCACAGGTGAACGTGGCACACAAATGTCTTTGCCGCACTCACCAGAAAACGATCGACAATTCAACAGCGACCCAATGTCCTCGTTGGTGTTACCTTGAAAATTAATAACCTTGTCTGGCTTTGTCCTGCAAAACACTGTCCTCAAATCCCCACCACGTCACAGAGAAGCACACTCACATGCACACACAGTTTCCTGCAGCCCCAGCAGATGAAGAGACCCCCGTCTCTGCACGGACAGCAGCTCCTCAAGCCCAGGAGCACACAAACCCCTGCGTGTGCTCAGGAGCTCAGCAGTCAGGGCAACACCACAGGTCCAAAATCTCAGCCCCTCCAAGCCTGGCTTGCTCCGAGCACACCAGCGCTCCTCCAGAGCTTTAATTGCACCAGGGAAAGTGAGAGAAACCTTGTGCTGCTGTCAGGCACCAGGCTGGCCCCAGGCACAGCGCGGGGCTGCAGTGGCTCTCAGCGGTGCGGGGATGGGGAGCGGCACCGCAGCGCTGCCTCCGAGCCCCCCGAGGCTCCGCGGGATGCAGCCCCGGCACATGTCACCGCCGCCGCAATCCCGCTTCCCGGCCTGTTTGCCGATAAATAACCTTTCGCTGTCCTTTTTGACAGTGATGTTTACTGATGTGTGACATCCCTCACAGCCAGGTCTGGCCTCGGAGCGCCGCGGTGCCGCGCACACCCCATGGCCGGGGAGCAGGGGGACAGCGGCAGAGGCGGCTCTGCTTCTCTCAGATGCCCACAAGCCTCCCTAAAACGCTTTCAGACGTGTCAGGGTGGGGGCTAGCTGAGCCTCCTGGTGCGAACAGAGTGAAAACAGCGCTTTAAATAACCCTACCTCGGCCTCCCGGGGGCCGCGCTGTCACACACCCTGCGCGGCTCCTCTCCTCTCTCCCAGGAGAGATTTCACCAGAGGCTCCACCAGGACTTCACAGCCCAGCTCCTGCCTAGGGCACATAAATCCCTCTGCACTACCTGGGGAGGATTTGCTGATAAATCAGGGATAACCAATCGGTGCTCTGCCCACAGGCTCATGTTATCACTTAATTGAACCCAATTGATTGAGAAGCTAAAAGCAGCCTTGGTTTAGATGGTGCTGGGCAGCAGGGCAGTGTGCTGAACCCTTAAAAGCATTGGCATCGAGGGCACACACAGGCTTGCTCTCCTAAAGTGTCTCGCAGTGCTCGGGAGCCAGCAGCAGGGCAGTTCCAGGGGATATTATTTCATACTTCAAGCCTGCACAACCAACCTCTTATTCTTGCCCTGCTGCCCTCAGTGGGCAGGCTCTGCTCCCACAGAGATTTCAGGGGAAGGAAGTGTGCATCTGCAGGGCGATGTGGGGGCAGCCTGCCTCTTAAGTGGTCTAACCACGAGCCCACACTGCTGGGAAGGCAGCCCAGACGACCTGCTGCCCCAACACAAGCTTCTGTGTGTGAGCAGCTGCATCCAGGGCTGCCTGGGAACGAGCAGAGCTGGAGATGAGAGGATCCAGGAGCAGCCCTGTCACAGCTGTGCCCTACGAGGGAAGTGGGACAGGCACTGAGGTCCCTCCAGGTGCAGGAAAAAGGGAGGGAAGCAATGGGCAGCTGCACCTTTGCCCATGCCTGAGCTGAGAGCAGGCAGGGGAGCAAGCTGCAAAGTCCCTGGATGCAGCAGGCACACAACTCTGCTTCAGGCTGCTGGGGCATCTCCACACCAAGCAACAGCATGAGCTCCACAAACTGCTTTTCTGCTGTGATCTTGACCATGGGATACCACAGGGGTCAGGGATCTCTCCTGGGACTCTGTTCACGATGCCCCTGCCCAGACATGCTCAGCCTTGGCCCACCTGGCACTGGTCTTTCTGATTTGATTGCATTTTCTAGGAATTCAAGACTGGCATCCCTGCAAAAGGCAGTGCATACTTTATTAACTACGCTGCTTTCTTGTCCACTAATTAAAATCAAATTATATCTGATGCACGCAACATACTTCGCAGCGAAAGAAACCTCCTTTCCCAATCTGCTCTCTGAAGCAATTTATTTAGCCCACTGAGCTGAAAAGAGTGCAGCCCTGCGAAGACCCTGGGGATGCTGAGGACCCAGCTGGCTGGAACTTCTCCTGGGCTCACCTTCTTGTTTCATTCCAGCCTAGAGCCAGGGTCCCCTGAGGGGAAAAGTGAGGGAAAAGTGATCTCAAGAGAGTGGCTCATGGGGAGGTGAGCAGCAGCAGCAGCAGCCAGGGGCTCCTTTTTGGGTCCATCTGTCTCATCTGCCACGGGCCTGGGCACCACCAATGCCACCAGCAGGTTTGGCTGCCTGGGGAACAGGAGAGGAGGAGTTTCCTCAGGGTGATGCAGTCCCTGCAGGAAGGCACAGAGTGAGGGACACGGGGCCCAGGGCAGCCCCTCACAGGAGGGTCCCAGCAGTGCCAGCCCTCCAGCAGCACTGCAGGCTGCACCCACAGGGGCCTCAGACCCTCTGGCTCAGACAGATCCCATCCCTCTGCCCAGCAGCACTGGCAGCTCCCTCTGCCCATGAGCACTAAATTGCAGGCACCGGGTCCCCAGGAAACAGCACGAGGCTCAGCATGGAGCAACCCAGGAAAGAGGCTCAGGAGAGAGGGGCCAGCCCCTGCCCCGTGTCTCCTCAGTGAAGCCACTACTCTCAGATTTTTTACCCTTAGGGGAAGGGTAAAGTTTCTGCAAAAAGACAAGGCTTCCCCCGTGGCCCTTGTGCTGGGGCTGGCAGGAGCCATGTTTGCAGTGATACATCACGGATGGAAGGTATGGAATGATGTATTGCCCTAATACATCACCATGGCAACAGCACTCTGATGATGTATTATTGTAATGTGTTACCCAAGTGCCCATTCCTGTGGATGATGTATGGTGAGGGTGGCTGTGCTCTGCCAAGCCCAGATGCAGCAAAGCTCTCCTGCCTGCCAAGCACCGCCAGGAGTGTTGCATGGGATGCACCACTGGCTGTTTGCTCCCACCTTTGTGGGCAGAGGTGCTGCCTTGTCACCCCAGACTTGGTGGCCATCACAAGTTCTCTGGCAACTACCAGGACTGTGGTCCCTTTCCTCCCTTCCCCGCAGCCAAGCCACAGTGTCACTTGTGGAGCCCTGAAAGGCAATTTTGAAAGCATTCCTTCCCTGGCATTTGGAAAATCCAGAAGGGGAAGTGACAGGCTGGTTTGTGCATTTCTCCAGCCCCTTCCAAGGTATTAAGGCCACACAGTGCTCTGGGTTTGATCATTAACAATGAAAATACCAGCTGGAATTCTCCTGCTGCCTGTGACAGGGACAGCATTGTTTCCAATTCACACTATCTTTTTGACCATTCAAATGCCATCAATTCAGTCACCCCAATGCGTAGGACAGTTATCTGAAATGTTTTCCCAAACAGCTTAGTGACTATAGAGCAACAATTCATGGCATTGCTTGGGGACATCTGTGCAAAGCAACGCTCAGTAAAGAGCTCGTGGCCAGCTGAATGCTCCCTGTGTGGACTTCAGATTCCAGAGAGGAGCAGGGAAGCTGGCAGACAGAGAGACTGAATGAATGGCAGGAGAAATCATTTCATCTATGCAAATCCATGCCAAGCTCTCAGTGCAGCTGCTGCCAGTGAGGAGCTCTGCCCCTCTGGACTGACATGGAAGGAGATTTTATTGAGCACTGAGACACTCTCTCTGCTCACTATGCAGGGACTGCAGCCTCTGGTGTCCTTCACAGCCAGCACAAGCATCCAGGTGAACCCTCCATGGCAGAAACAGGGCCCAGTGCAGGTTCTGTGGGATGTCCCTTTGCTCTGAGTTTTCCAGGCCTCAGAAACCCCTAGAAAGTGGAAGCTAATGGCACCCATGGCTTATTCCTTCATGGAGGAGCAGCAGCAGTGCCTGTCTCAACACAAGTCCTGGCGCAGGCTGCCCAGGGCAGCAGTGGAGGCTGTGGGGACAATGCAGCAGCAGCTCTGTTCACACTTGTCCCACAGCAGCCCTGTCACCGGGGTCAGCAGACACACCTGGGAAACCACAGATCGTTCAGGTCACCGTGAAGTACCCAGAGCTGAGGGGACAAGGGGCTTCAGAGACCCAAACTGGTGACACTACAGAGGGAGATCCCCTGGCACAGACCAGAACTCCAATCTGGGCACAGCAGAGCTTGACATGTCAAACCTGCTGTCCCCCAGGGCTGTGTCAGGCTTCCCTCAGCTGTACCTGTCAGTGTGGGTGTAGAGGGATGCAAGAGGCCTCCCCTCCCTGGCCTGCCTGTGCTGCACCTGGGCACATTCCAATCATCTCCCAACGTTCCAGCAATGACAAATTACAGGATCTTCAGCGGGGGGGGGCGGGGAAAAAAAAAGTGAAACAGAGTGACCAAAAAAGGCGTGATTGTATTATCAATAATGTTTCCGGCGGCTGATGGATGAGGACACCCAAATGATTTTTAAGATTTCGGTAGAAACCCTCCAAATGGCAGCACAAAGGCAAAAAATGTTTGTTAACCCAGGTTCTCCTGAGAAAATCCTCCAGGGATGTGCACAGCCATGCCAGGCCTGGGCCAAATGTGTGCTCAGCATCATGCAGCCCATCTAACAGGAGATGGGACAGGATCTTTTCCTCATTCCTGCAGAGACAGGAGGGATCCTGAGAGCATTCCAAGAGGATAGACAGACAGACACACTGCTCCATGTGACCCCTCACTGCCCTTTTCCTTCCCAGACCTCAGTGCTAATGCTTCCTAAACAGCTCTGGGAACAAACAGCTTTTTGAAAGCTGCCCTAAAAGCCCTCTGCTTTCACTAACATCAAGAGTAGGTAACATCAAGAAAAAGATCACCTCCTAATTCTTTGGGGAACTGAGTTTGCAGAACAGGCATCCTGTCTTGAAGATAAACATTCCCCTCAGAAGGCAGGCACAGGCCTTGCCCTGTGCCTGGCAGGACATTGAGCTGATGGTTTTGTGATGCCACATATCCAGCACGGCCTTGGAAAGGCTCTCATGCTGGAAACATATTAGACAACATTGTCATGTATTGAAAATTGGCAAATCTCCAGGCTGGGGCTTCAAGGGATAATTTGTAGATTGAATGTTAATGAATATTATTGTTATCTTGCAAGGCTGTGCTGCCTTCACTCTGTTGCTCATTGCATGTCTTGATTTTTACTTTTTTTACCCCTATAACAAGCAGCATCGGCAAATCCAGCACAGCTGATAAGTCAGGAAGCCAGTTGAAGAGACATGGGAAAAGGTGATTCTTTCTGTGCCTATGTCACTGCCTCCCCAAACTCTGCTGCTTCCAACACCTGCTGACACAGGATTGTTGTTTGGAGTCCTCTCTGTCCTTCCTGCAAACTCACCCAGCCTCAGTAGTGCTGCCCCAGCCATGGCACGTGGAGGTTAGGAGCAGGCATCAAGGGGATCCTCAGCAGCATAAATCTTCTTTTATCTCTATGGGGAAACAGGCATGGAGGGGAAATACTGCCATTTCTCCAGCCCCGTGCTGCCCTCAGAGCTGCAATGTGGCTTTGCTCTCGAGAGTCTTTTTGTGCAAAACATCAGAGCAGCAGCTCAGCTGGGCACACCTGCAGCAGGTGCTCCAGTGTCACTCCCCTGGGAGTGTCCCCTGCAGCTCAGGGGACACTGCTCTCCCCACGGGCAGGCTGGCCCCAGGGGCCACTCACAACCTGCTGCAGCCCACCATGATTTATGTGGCACTTGTACAATTGATGTGCTTTGTGCCTGGGGACAGTTAAATGGTAGCTCTGTCATTAGTTTAAGCAGAGGTTAAAGGTGNTTGATCACCCCCTTGCTATTTATTTCTGCCTTTTGCTTTCCATTCCACGGTGCTTTTAGTAATAGTAATTAAAGACATAACAAGTGTTCCACTAGGCAGAATATCAAACACTCCAGATATTGATTCGATCCTCTCCCTTTTAATGACGTTGACCTGCGCCTGTCCCCAACACCAGCAGGGCTGGGCCAGCCTGCAAGGGAGAGAGCCCTGCTGGGGACAGAGCCAGCCCCTGGCCTGGGCAGAGGGTGGAGAACAGCACAGGGCTCTGGGACAGGCAGCTTTTGGCTGTCAGGTGCAAGCCTGAGGCACTCTGAGCCTCAGTGCTTGGCCCATCCTGCGAGCACAGACCTGGGCTCTGAGGGGAGCACAAGAGAAGCAGGATGTGAGGTCAGGTTTGGTGACAGTTTTCATCCCTTTGCTTCCAAATGCTTTGACACCCGAGCCCATGGCACGGCATGGGGAAATCATCATGAGAACTGTCCTGCACGCTGAGCACTCTCAAGCTCCTGGCACTTCCAGCTCTGCAGAGGACACAGAACCCACACAGGACGTGGACCTCAGTCTCCAAGAGGAGAAATTCAGAGCTGCATCCTGACCCCCACCTGGCAGGAACGAGGGCAGAGGACAATGTCCAACCCCGCGGCATGTCATCGCTCCTCCAGACAGCGCTGCCAGATCCGTGCCACGGGCCATGTGCGTAAAAATAACCCCGCGCTGCTGTGAGTCAGCCGGGAGCCGCAGAGACGGCGCTCGCTGCGCTCTCAGCGTGAGCTGCAGCTCCGCGCGGCTCCCGGCTCACGGGCAGCGTTCCAGCGCTGGCTGATGCCCTTCCACAGCGCTTATCCTCAACACAAACCGCCCGTCCTGCTCTCCACGGCCCTGGGCAGCAGGATCAGGAAGGCTTTTAGCAGATCAGGAGCGTTCCCATGCCGGTGGGAGAGGGAAGCAGCGCAGAGATGTTCCGTCCCCGCAGCGCAGCTCTGAGCCGAGCACACGGGGATGCTCTTCCCACCAGAGGGACCGAGAAATCCCTCTGCAGCTCACACTGCTGCAGCTCTTTTTGCTGAGGTGGCTCCGCAATCCATGCAAATTAACCCTTGCAGCTCAATGTCATGTGTTATGACATCACTTCATGAGAAGTAAGAACAGCGAGGGGGGGAAAAAAATCCTGAACATTTCTCACAGTCCTTAAGAAAACGAACAGGGGATCTGAGAGTAAAATCCAGTAGCTCTGATAGCATTTTAGAGGAAAACCTGTGTTGTAACAGATCTCAAAATCACCCTCGTGTACTACAACTCTCTCATTGCCCGTCCTTCCGTTGGTTGGTCTGTAACCAGGTTAGTTTTAAACATGACTGAAAAAACATCTCCAATTTAAAACCAATGATTTATTTAAAACATCTCCAAACATAAAGATATCTAATCCAACAGCCTGACTCTTTATCTTGCAAATTGCTGCGAAAGATGCAAATGTGTAAATTAATTTCCTAGAGTTTTTTGTCTGGCTACAAATTTATGATCCAGCATAATCTCAGTCGCATAGCCTTTAGTGTGACTGAGAGGTACTAATACACAGTGAGCTCCAGGTAATAAAAATCATAGGACAGATTTAGTCACACACAAAAAGAAAAAAAAAGAGAGAAAAAACCCCACAAACACAACAAAAAAAAAACACCCCCAACCCAAAATTGTACAGTAAAATGTAAAGATGTCTGTTTGGTTGTCTCATACTGAGACATGGCAGAGCTGGCATTTCCATGCAGCATTCAACACCTCTTGTACATATATGTGATATTTGCAAGAAGATTTTTGTGCACTTGTTCACTGATTTACTTTGAAGGACACAGCGATTTGGGGTGCAGCTTCAGGGAGCCATTCACCTCCCTTAAACATGCTGACAGGACAGTCAGCTTGGAAACATTCTGTAGGAAATCCTGTTCTGTGGCTGTGGTAACTGCTGAGAGTTTTGGCCCTAGAGGATCTGGTGGAGTGATGGAAAGCAGATTGATTGCCCCCGTGGAGCTGAGAGAAGCCAATGCCCACAAGGAAATGGGTCCTGGATGCTGCACAAACGCCTTGATCAGGAAGAATGCTCCAGAAGAAAGGAAAATGAAGCATCTTTAAAGTTTGGCATGAAAAGCATTCTTAGCTGCAGCAAGCACTCTCAGCAGAGCACCAGCCAGGAAAACAATGTAACCTTTGCAAGGTTTACAAGGAACAACGCTCCATTTGCCCAACACCAAGAATAATGCAATATCAAGGAATATGAAATATTCATAAGGTTTGATCTAACATACACATTCCATGCTGTGGATGTGCAACATCACATGCTCCAACACAGCCTCTGCAACCTCACAAGCCCCACACACGGCACGGACACCGGGTCGTGTCAGCTCCAACTGGAACCGGGGGAATTTCTGCTGGCAGAGCTCCTTTCAAGGACAGAGAACACCTGAGGAAGTGCAGTTGGCCATATCCCTGCTGCTGGACACACGTGCAGAGAGACACTGCTAGGAGTTTTGGCTCTAGAGAATCTGGCACAGTGATGGAAAGCAGAATGATTGCCCCTGTGGAGCTGAGAGAAGCCAACGTCCACAAGGAAACGGGTCCTGGATGCTGCTGGTGCTGCACAAACGCCTTGAATCAGGCAGAATGCTCCAGAAGAAAGGTGAGAAAAAGGAAAATAAAGAAACATCTTTAAAGTTTGGCATGCACTGGCAACAAATCACAAGTGGGAGCAAAGCTGAATGCCCGTAAATCATCTCGGCAAAGCGCAGTGGTGGCTCCCAGGAGAGACTTTATCGAGCTCCTTCTCTGTGTGTTTCCCATGTAGGCACACACATGCAGAACAGGGATGCTGCTGCTCAGAGCCCACCTTGTACTCGCTGGTGGAAGCCTGCAGCAAACCTGTTCTTTTGGAGCTGCCCATTTCAGGAAGGTATATTGGCCTTGGGTCCCCTGAGCAGCAATATTAAACTCGCCGAGACCAGACACTGTCATCTATGGACATTTAGCATTTTAAAACAAAACCAAAACACCCCCCATGCCACCTCAGCTTGCTCCTGACCCTGCTGGGGCTGATCTGCTCCAGAGGAAAAGGGGACAGCAGGTGCTGGCAGCAGGCAGAGCCCCCATGGGAGCTGCAGCCACCAAGTGCACACGACAACGGGCAAGCACCAGCTCCGAGTCACCAGCCAGGATCTGCTCCTTTCAAACAACCCAACTGTAAGAAAAACACAAGGCAGCTAAGGAGAAGTAATTCCAGAGTTGTGGAGTTCTGCCCTGGGGCAGGACCCAAGTCTGCTTCCAGTACCTGTGAAACGACAACTCTGAGCTGTCCTGGGGCTGATCCAGCTCCAAACAACCAATGGGAGAATTAACATCAAATTAAAATATATGCAAACGACATTAGCACAGAATTACAAGATTTGCTTAACCCGATGGTACTGAAATCTCTCCTTCTAGGGGACAGAGCAAGCAGGAGCGGGCAAAATTGGGAACAAGACTACGGTGTTAATGCTGATGCTCTGGATTTTCATGTAAAGACACTATAGTGTTTCAGCTGCTGCCTTAGCTCATTAGGGGCCAGTTGCATTGCAGCACTGTGCTGGGATCAGGCACAGCTCTGGCTGGGCAGCCCTCAGAAGAGGGCAGATTCAGTGGAAAGCATAAGATGAACACGGCATTACTAATTATGAGTGACTGTGCCTCGCCAGGCAAGCTGCTGTGCTGTAGTCACTTCTGCAGTTGTTATACAGCAAGCATTCCCTGCTCCTGCAAGTGGCAGCAATAACAGCCTAAGACAAGAAATCTGGAAGAGATTGAATACTGGAATACTACAACCTTCTCCTAAAGCTGATCTGCAACTGTCCATCTTTTTACAAGCAAAAGGGAAAAAGTGATGCCCTAGTGAATGTTGTCTGCCTCACAGAAAACAGCAACGTCCTGAAATTACCAACAGCCAGTGTATAAGATGGCAGCATTTGGGAGGCACAGCTGCCCTCCCGTGTCCCTGGAGGACACAGACAGGCTCTGTGCCTGGCCAAGGGTGGCACAGCACAGCTCACACCCTCCTGTGAGCGTGAGAAGGGCTGAGCCCACACCAGGGCTGCATTCACCTGGCACCAACTGCCCCATCTGGCCAAAGACCCCCTGGTCACCACCTCAGCTCTCCTCAGCAGGCTGAGGTGTAAACCCTGGGTCACCAGCCCCTCTGGGCAAGGCAAGCACATCACCCCAGTCCCTGGTGATGGATGACACCTGCCCCAAGTGCAATGAGCACAGCCCAGTGCCACCACAGGATTCAGAGCCTGAATGCTCTGAAGGGCATCTGCTGGGGCACTGCTCAGCAGCAGAGTGCTCCTGGGTTCGAGCAAAGATTTCCCATCAGCACAGACCTAAACCCCTCTTAAACTGCACTGCCAGCGCTCCTGTTCCTTATCTACCCTTCCTACTTTGTTTGTTTACCATTTACTTTGTTTGAGCACTGTTAAGTATTTGTCCATCTGCTTTTCTTTAATGTAGCAACACCTCGGTCCTACCTTTCCTCGCTTTACTACTGATGTAGTAGCATGAGGTCGTGCTTTCACCTTAGTGAGAAACAACCACCAGAAAAAAAAAGAAAAAAAGGCTCTCTCCAGTAATTGCTATTTAATCCCTGACCAGGAAAACTAACAAGTTATTTCTAAGATAGGCAAACCTTTGGGGCATTTGATTTTTAGCACAGCTGAGCGCTGTGGCACCGCAGGAAGGAGATTTACAAAGAGGATTTTATTTTTGCTGCTCAACAGCACGAAAAGAGCTAATGCAGCGGGGCTGCCAGTGCCTTATCCAATGTGACACAGTGAACAACCCAAGGGTGCTCATCCTCCCCAGCACTCACTGCACATCTCATCCATTAGGAGAACCCAATGTGAAAACTGACCCTTCCCTTCTGAGTATCAATACAAATCCTGTTTGCCATCCAGGTTAGCTCAGAGTGAAGAGGTTACTGAAATGCCTCCTCCCATAGAAAATCAGCATAATTAAACATTCAGCGCAAAAGAGTTTGTTTTCTTTAAGAAACGAGCAAACCAAAAGACCCCCCTCTTTTCTTCAGTTTTGATTTTGTTTCTTCTTCCCTTAAAGCCTGGCTGTCACACAGAAATTCTTAAGCAAAGGCTGCAATTACGGCATGACAAAACACTAAAAACAATGGTACATGTGTGGGGAACACACGAGGTAAACGCTGAAGAACAGATTCTGAGAGTTGGAAATTAATTTAAATGCTGTCATGATACACTGACTCAAACCTTTCAATCATCCTCATCCTTTACTTTTTTGCTGGAGTGTATCATCTAAGCTACTACATGTGCTTAGCTATTTAGAAATTAGTAAATATTCAGTAAAAACGGCAAAACTTTTTGAATTCAGGATCTCTACAACAGCCCTACCATTCTCTGCTCTTCTATAAAAACCAGTCTCATTACAAAAAAGGAAGCTAAGCCTGTAGCAAAAGCAGATAGAACACAAACTGCACACTCAAGCCTTTAAGTGAGATTCCGTATTATGCTCTGCATGCCAAGGGAAGTTATTAATACCCTAACCCACAGCATTCACTAGCTTGTTTGTATCACAAAGCGAACCATTTCTTTACAGAGTGTTTGATCCAATAACTGCTCAAAGTGACTTTATTTTAAAATATCTCAAAAATCAGTTTACTAGAATTTTGAATGAGAACTCGATAGGCTTGTATTAGCTGATGTAGAATTGCTACATTATCACAAACATTGAAAATGCAATAAATTATAACATTATCAGTGGCAAACGTGACATGGCTTAGACAAGTAATATACACCCCCACCAAAGGCACAAAATGCAACAAAAATCAAACTGCAAGGAAGACAAGAATTTTCAAGTATAAATTATCAAGAGTAAATTACATTTGGTGTTGTTAGAAATTTTTTATATATATTAAAAAGAATTATACACGGATTGCAACGCACAATGAAGCGTTTTCACTAGAAAATCCCCTTTAAAGCTTCTGTTTTCACAGCACATAATTTGTACTGAATAAAGTGGGGGAACCATCCAGTGCCTGATGTCTGAGAGCATCAGTAAATTCTCTGCCAACTAAAAAGAATTTGCTCCTTTACTACCAGATTTCAATCAAGTATTTAATCAGTGCAAGAGCTCTGTATGGGGACTTATTTCAAAAGTTCTCCCAACACACAAAACACCGCAGGAATCCAAGGACCTGCAAAGGCAAACAATCCTCACATGCGACTTTCCCCGCTGCTGCAAGAGAAGGTTTAAAGTGGAGATGCAGGATCATTCTTCCAAGAACTGAGAATGCAAAAAAACTGTATTTTCAGCCTTTCTTGGCATAACCACAAAATATTCGGGCGTGAAACCGCGAAAAGGAAAGCTGGTGACATCAGAAAAAGCAAGAGTGTGGTTTGACTAGAGGGAAATCTCAGTGTGCATGTATTACCCCCGCGGTATGTGGGAGGAAAGTTGCGTGCGGGCTGTTTTCCCGTTCACACCGCGGAGAGTTCCCTTCGGATCAGGAAAAAACACTGCGGAAGGTGCGGGGAACGCGGCAGCGCATCCACAAAGGGAAGCGGCTCAGCCCCAAGCGCGTTACCGGGCAGGCAAACCCCGCCGGGCACCGCCGGGGCGAACCGCGGGGTACCGGGAACGGGGATCTCCGGGGGCTCGAAGGCCACCGGGAACGGAACTCTCCGGCCATCGGGAACGGAGCTCCCCAAGGGCTCGGCGGCCACCAGGAACGGGGAATCTCCTGCCAAGGCAGCGCCGCCGCCACCGGCCCCGACGGCCGCGCTCCGCCGGCCGGGCGGCTCAGCCTGCAAAGACGACACGAGACCGGTTGGTTCCTGGGTAAATGGTTTATGTAAGTAATAAAATATTTACTATAACATAAATAGAAACGTACCCTCGCAGTCTACATTGGTTTTGCAAATAAGAGATACAAACAAAAACCGAAAACCCCAGGGGAATGGACCGGACTGAACCCACCAACGGGAGGGTGCGAGCTCCGCGCACGGTTAGAAATAAATAGAGACGGGCCGGGAAATGGTTTTTTCGAAGCGTCCCCCCGGGCCGGGCCGGGCCGGGCAGAGCGGGAGGGGCCGAGCCGGGGGCTCCGCCGCCTCCCGGCCGCGCGAGGAAGGGAATAAATTAGAGATCGCAAACCTTTGGCTACTGCTGCGGCGGCCGCTGCGGCTCCGGCGGGCGAATATAAATAAGAGCGCGGGGCGCGGAGCGGGCGGCCGGGCCAAGTCTGAGAATAAATTAAAACGCGTCCCCCCGCTGCCCGCTGCGCCCGCTGCGCCGCCGTCGGGGCCCGCGGGGGGCCGGGCAGTCACTGCACGGCGCCGGGCAGCGCGTGGTGCAGCGGCGAAGTGTCCGCCTGTGCGTAAACGTCCTCCATGGGGGGATGCGGGACCCCGGCCGGCGTCATCCGCTTCTCCTTCTGCCGCCGGTTGCAGAACCAGACCCGCACCACCTCTTTCTCCAGCTGCAGGGAGTCCGCCAGGGAGGTGATCTCGTGCGCCGAGGGCTTGGGGCACTTGAGGAAGTGGTTCTCCAGGGCGCCCTTGACGCCCACCTCGATGGACGTCCGCTTCTTGCGCTTCCGGCCCTGCGCCGCAATCTTGTCCAGGTTGGTGGGGCTGCCCGTGCTGGAGTCCGTCTCCTCCAGCCACTTGTTGAGCAGCGGCTTCAGCTTGCACATGTTCTTGAAGCTCAGCTGCAGCGCCTCGAACCGGCAGATGGTGGTCTGCGAGAAGACGTTCCCGTACAGGGTGCCCAGCGCCAGCCCCACGTCGGCCTGCGTGAAGCCCAGCTTGATCCGCCGCTGCTTGAACTGCTTGGCGAACTGCTCCAGGTCGTCGGAGCTGGGCGCGTCCTCGTCCGACGGCTCGGGCGGCCCCAGCGGCGGCGGCGAAGCCGCCAGTTCGTGCCCGCCCGCCTCCTCGGCGCCCAGCGGGTCGCGCAGCCCGTGGTGCAGCGCCGGCGCCGGCGGGCCCAGCATCCCGTTGAGGCCCGCGTAGGGCTGCGCGTAGAGCAGCGGCTGCCCCGACGGCGGCGACATGGGCGGCAGGTGATGCGCACCGCCCTGCGCCCAGCCGCCCGCCGCGCCGCCCGCCGCCGGCTGGTGCACCAGGTGCGGGCGGTGGTGGAAGGCGGCGGCGGACAGCTCTTCGCGGGGCCCCGGCGGGCCGCCCTTGGCGTGCTCGGCGGGCGGAAGGTGCGCGCCCCCGCCGCCCCCACCGCTGCCCCAGTCCGTGCCGGCGCTGGGCAGCCACTGGTGATGCGCCAGCCCGACGGCGTGCCCGGCGGCGGGGGCCAGTCCCTGCAGGTACTCGTGGTGCATCATCTTCTGCACCTCGCGGTACGTGGTGCCCTGGTGCAGGCGGTCGCCGTCGGGGTGCATGAGCGCGGCGGAGCGCGGCAGGTACTGCGCGGCGGCGGCCATGGCGTGTGCGCCGCGCCGCCCGCGCCGCGCTTTAGAGCCGCGCGCCGGGGCGCGGGGCCGCCGCGCGCCCGCCCCGCCCCCGCGCCCCATTGGCCCGCCCGCCGCCGCGGGAGGCGCGCGCCGCCCCGCCATAGGGCGCCGCCGGCCCGGGGGGCGCCGCCCCGCTATCCCCGCTCGCCATTGGGCGGTGGCGGGAGGGCGCTGCCCACGGGATTGGCCCGCGGGGGCGAGGGGCGGGACGGCCCGCGGCGGAGCGGCCGCTGATTGGAGGAGCGAGGTTCATTCATGCCGAGCCGAGCCGGGCGCACGGGCCGGGCGCGGGGGCGGCGCGGACCCTCGGCCCTTTGGATTTTGGCTGCTGCGCGGCAGGTGGGGAACCGCGGCTCCCGCAGCTGGTGTGCCACTGGTGCTTAGCCGCTGGTAATCAAAATCGACTCGGGACGTTAAAAGTCGTGATTGAGCTTTTTGATGAACTTGGACCCCGGAAAGGTGGGAGCGCCTTCCTAAACGCTCCATAGGATAGAGCAGCAAGGGCCAAGGAATGAGGATCTGAGATTGTTTGGGCGTCATGGGAAATGTGGGTCTTGGATGCTGCCTCAGAGGCAAGTCTCTGAGCCGGTTTGAGGGTTGGCACAGGATAAAGGGTGGAGGAATTTGTGGGAAAAGACAATGACAACAAGAAACAGACACGTCTGGCAGTGCTGGGAAAGGGGCAAGGGATGCCTTAATTAAGCCAGTTCCAGACTTCATCTGGGGCTCGAGGCCCGGAGTGAATCAGGGTGGGCACCAGGAACATTCATCACTTCTAAAAATTAATCTTTGTCTCTGTGCTCCGTCTGTAAGGTGGGAGCAGAGACAGTGACCTTTGCCAAGGGCTCGGGTGAACAATGAACCGTCGGATCAATACGTGTACGAGTGTAACATGTCAATGGCCGCACGCAGATGCCCGCGCTCTCCTCAGCTGGCCAGGGTGCCTTGCTGCTGTTAAGGACATTAACTGCAGCCTCCTGAAGGGCTTTTTGTCAGGTGCCACATCCCTTCCTTGTGCGTTGGAGGCACTTTGTCATTTCGGTGTTCCAAAGCATTGGTTTGGACTTGGGTTCTCCAGTCCCATGCTGGGACTGTTGGAACCAGCAGACAGAAGAACCAGTTTTGGTTGCTGGGCTTGGGAGGACCAAGCAGGGCTGCTGCAACACCCCACAGTGGCACACAGTGCACAGCACAGCGCCCACCTCTGCCTTCCCGGCTGCCTTATCCCGGTGCAGCGGTGACCCTGAGGGCTGTGACGGTGCCACAGGGTGAAAATGCTGCCGACAACCACCCTGAGATCCCCACACTGACCCTCGTCCTGGTTCACGCAGCTGGGCTGGGTGGGATCGCACAGGGATGGAAGGTCCGGCTCCTCCTCCGGGCTTGCCGTGGGCGGGCGGCACCGCCCAGCCCCGGGGAGCCGCTCCTGCCTTTCGGCATCCCAGGGCCGAACCTGCGGCCGCGGGGTTCCTTCTGGTCCACGGTGGGAGCTCAGCATCCCATCAGGGGCCTGGGGGAGCCTTGCTTTGCTGGATCATGGAAAGAGCAGCTTGGAGAGTGACACACCCTGCTGCTGGCAGTGTCAGCTATCCGCTGTCTTTGGGGACAAGTTTGGGACTGAACACGTGCATTTCGTGGAATTAGGTGTAATTAGTTCCTTTCACTGAACCCAGTGTCTCTTTTCAGCCCTAGAGAAAGGCTGGACTTGGTAGGTAACGTGGGTTCCAATAGATCATGGAGCATATTTCATTTGGAGAATAATTTATCTTCCTTATTTTCCTGAGGAATCCTTTGCACACACTGCATACGTTTGTAATGAATAGAAGCCTTTCAAATGATTCAGTGACATGCTGTAAAATATCATACTTGGTTAAGCATTTTCTGTGTATTTTTCCCGACCTAGACTCATATTCATGTCAACTCTCTATGATGCAGTGCTATAATATTAAAATTTTTGGTAGCCAATTGCTTTTGATATTTATATCCATTTTTAAGGGAATCACAATGAATAAATGTGCCCAGCTCTAACTTTATGCAAAATAAGCTGTGTATAAATCAGTA
Organism: Cyanoderma ruficeps; assembly: GCA_008694505.1. Taxonomy (NCBI): domain Eukaryota; kingdom Metazoa; phylum Chordata; class Aves; order Passeriformes; family Timaliidae; genus Cyanoderma; species Cyanoderma ruficeps. Next base: position 2,968,550 of record VZDJ01000274.1, on the reverse strand, counting down.
AATCATTAATGGAATGAATCATTTCCAAAGGCTGAAGACTGGATTGCATTTCAAACTTTCATCTGTTCGATATGTTTCAGAAATTACCAAAGGAGAAAACACATCGTGTGTGATAACTGAGGTCCCCATCGCAGACTGTTCACACAGCAGTGCTGGTTTATTTGTGTTTGATCAAATGATTTTTGTAAACCAAGGCATTGTGCACCCATTGTGCTTTGGGCTTGTTTTGCTTAATGCAAGTACAGTTTAAAAACTGGGGACAGCAAACAGCAGAGGAAGATGTGAAAGTCCCATTAACTCCTCTCTCAGTGTTTCCCAGCTCCAGAAGTCAGAGCCAGGTGGCAAAGTTCTCTCTTTTATTAAAAAGCATGAAGGAGATAAAAGCAAAGGAGAGGGTGCTGACCCTAAATGAAGAGGACAGGAAGGATTAAGATGCCTGTATAAGCACTTCAAGAGCCAGACCTGCATATTTCAGTTCCTGGTCTCCCTGTCTCTACTGAGGTCTGGGACTGAGGAGCTGCACAGCTTGAAAGATCCTGCTAAGATTTCATTATGTTGAAAATGTCTAAACTGTCTTCCCTTTGTGATTTTTTAAAAATAATTTTTATTATATGTATTCTTATTTTTATAGCTTTTCAGAGCCATACCATCCAGCAGATCCCTGTAGGAGGGCATCCAGGTTTCCTAGCAAAAGCTAGTTCCTTCATTAAGCCCGGCCAGGGATATTGGCATGCAGTCCATTCCCTGTTCAAAGAATAAACAACCCCATGGGCAATGTTCGATATGATTCATTCTCTGTGTGACTGTGACAGCATCAGAACCTGCCTAATGCAGCTGGATCCGAGGCTGGTGGGAGGACTGAAATAACGAGGAGGCTCAGCACGGAGGGGCAGAGCTGGGAGTGCTGTGCACAGCCAGGGACCTGCTGGTGATTGCAGCACTCCCCCGGCCAGCCCCAGGGAACGGGGAGAAGGCTCAGGATGGCTTGGGATGAGAGTGATGAGGAGCTGTGTCCTGTCAGGACATCCCAGGGAAACTGCCTCACCTCTGGGGCTCCTGCACTGAGCAAACAGCTGCTGGCTGGGCCCTGTAGCCCTGGTTTCGTGCCTGAGATGGTTTAGTTTTCTGAAATTCTTATCCCAGAGAATTTTCTGTAGACAAGGAACATGTTTTTGTGGTTGTAACTTTGTTTTTCGTTCCTTTTCCTAGGAGGGACTTCTTGATGTCCTTCTAGTCTGACCAATGTGGTCGAAAACGCTTGTCTTTTGTCACCAATCAAATTGGTCTGTGTGAAACAGTATATAAAGGAGACACATCCCAAAAATAAAAGAGTCATTTTCAGCCATTTCAGTTCAGAGTCTGTGTCGTTGTGGTGTACAACAGTGTCAGGGCCCATCCCAGACACCAGTTGGAGCAACTGGATGGAACACTGGATGGAACACTGGAGTAGAGGCTCTGCAGCATTTCTGCATCAAGGAAAGACACCAGCATTACCTGCTCTGAGAGGAGGCCAAGAGTCAGTTCTCCAAGTAGAATCTGCCTGTAAATGTGAAAGTGCCCTGAGAAGAGGCAGCTTCCCCCAGATTTTTTAGCAAGATCTTAGTTTTTGCTTTGCTTGTCTAAACATGCAGAATTCCTAATTAGGTGAGTGACAGTTAACAGGTTAGTGGCTGGGACAACAGTGCATTTAGCCATAAAACAAGAGAGGAAGAGAACTAGAGAATAAATCAAGGAGAACAGTTAATACAAATGTGTATGCTCACTGTGATTAGCTGTAGTCATACACAGTCCTGTAATTATTTGAAAATTGTCCAGAAATATGTTCTCATGAGACCAAAATGAATGCAAAAAATGCTGTTGTGATCTTTTATTGAATCAATGAAATTTAGATTAGGCAGTCACTAAATTCCTGTTTACACAACAGACCTTAATGGCTCCAAAGGAAGCGCTCAAATGTAGTCGACAAATAATCCCTATTTATGAAAGCCCCATAATATGCATTTACATAATCCCCACTTTAAAAAGCTGTATCAGCTCTAAAGTTCTTCAGCTCAGAGATATGCCCCAGGGGATCAAAAGTAATAAACAAAACAAAGGGGAAAAGAGATGTACACACACATCCACCAACATGCACCGCAGCCTTCAGGATTATCACACGCAGGAGGAGGCAGGGATAACCCACCAGCTCTCCTCACCTCTCCCCACCTCCAGCAGGGTTTGTGCTTGTGCACGGAGATGAAAACATGCACATGCCCATCTCCACAAGTGGCTCTACATGGCTTGGAGCACCTGAGTGGCACTGCAGTGTCTCTCTGCATTATGTCTCTCCTGGTCTTTCTTCACAGGCACAATACTGGTTCATCCCGGATGCCCAGGAAGTGCCATAATGAAACAAAAACAGTCCTACCCGTGCTTTGAGGTGTATGTGGCAGCTTTAGAAAGCAGCTGATAGGACATGGAAGTGGTGGGTTGTGCACTTTATTCCTGCTCAAGATGACTGGACAGTTGCTGATATTCCCATGTGATGGATGTGGCATTTTGCTGTCGAGGTGCTGTCCTTGAGATAAGAGGTATGAATGTTAATGTTGCTGAAGGGTTTGAATTTAAAAAAAGCTGTTCTGTACTGTGGAAAACAAGCTGCTTCTGAAAAGCTGATTATTCAGAAGTGTGAATTCTGAAGACTGATTTCTTCCCTTCTGTAATTTTATCTTGTCTTTGCAACTACCCATTGCTTGGGAACAAAATGTTATGAGCCTTGTCTGGCGAAGCCCGAGTTTTGCAATTCTGGTGGTTGGGTAAAATCTATATTGGATTCAGTAAAAGTAAGAAAGGGAAAACAGATTTCATTTCCAGATTTAGAGAAATACATTTGCTGCCCATCCATTCTGAATTCTCTATGTGTCTTTTGCTTCCAACTCTTGGATTAGTGTTTACAATATAAATGAGCACACAGGAGTATTGGTATTTACCCTCAGTGAATGCCAGCACTCAAGTGCTGTGGAGTTTTGTGTGCACAAAACTCGTCCTTACCCAGAGCTCCCGTGTGGTCATCCAGCTGTGGTGGTGCTGCAGGCAGAAAAGAGGGTGAGAGCTGCTGTGCTCTGGCCTCTCCCCATCTGGCCCAGCCCTTCTCCAAAAGCCAAATGGGATTTTTCTGGTTTGCTGGGGTAGGGCAGGGTCCAGTGTCCCCTTTTCTCCTTTGCTGCTCCCCTCATCCTGGGGAATCTCTCCTATCTCTGCATAATGGCCAGAGAAAAATCTTCACCTTAAACCCAGACTCCTTCCCGAGTGAGGAGGGCTGAGCACCAGGCTGCACCAGCTGCCTGAGGCACTAAGTGTTTCTTCCCCAAATAACACAGGAGGTTGGTAATTTCACTCTGTATCTTCCCAGCTCAGTTCCACCGTAATGATGAAGCTTTTTTGGTTTCCATTTAAGAAGGATCTTTGCAGTTTACATAAAGCAACTACATGAATAAATAGTTTAGAACAGATAAGACCTGGGGGTGAGTTTGGTGGGGATTCAGCAAGAAAGGTTATGCATTCAGCAGGTAAAGGTGTCTGTGGCTGTGGCATCACTCGATCCTGTCAATCCAATATCAACTCCTGGAGCAGAGGCAGCTGTTATTTGACTGGAGTGCAGTAACAGGATCTCAGGAATCCCCACACCTGCACCTGGCCAGACTCAGGAACTCTCTCGTGCTTGTCCCTCTGCAGCCAGCACAGCAACCTGCAAAGACCCATTGCTGAAGGAGAGGAATTGTACAGAGAATGGTTAATTTTCACATTTTCCAATCAGATTTGGTGTGGGACGTGAGTGTTCCTTTGTTCACCCCACTCCACACTGATTACTCCAATGATGCACAGTTCCAGAGATATCTCTCCATATTGACAGGCCACACTTCCCAGCTTGGCTTCCCAAGCTGAGATGTTTTGAGAAATGTACAGATACAGAAAAGGGAGGCAGATTTTTTTCTTTGTGGCAAGGCTGAGGTGCAAGTGTTGGGAGATGAAGGGATGAATCCCTGTAATTTTGTTGTTACTACAAATTATGCCTTGTTTAAACACTCCACCTCAGGCTTTGATCTGCTATATTGGTGCTAATCCATATATTTATGCTTTGCCAGTGTGGATTTAAAGTGATATGATTCAGGTTATTGTCAAGAGTCCTTCCTATCTTCTGCCTGAACTGTCGCTGGGTGATAATTGTTGCACTTTTGATGACTTTTCATCAGCCCTTTTGTGATAACTGAGGCAGAGGGTGAGTTCAGAAGGAAGGAAAGCATCAATTTTTTAACGAAATTACCTTCTCAGGTGAGGCTGTGCTTCTGGAGAGCACAAATCAGGCAGCAGCCTCCAGATTACTCTGCTTCTCCCTGTCTGCACCCCAGCACACCCAGGACCCCACCCTGGCTCTTCTCACACTGGGAACAGGGACCTGGAATTCAGCAGCAGAGAGATGATGCTGCTGGTGCCTTTTCACTGGTCCCATTCTCTTCAGAGAAAGGGAAGTGGTGAGCAGATAATGCCTGGGACAGCTCCTCACTAAGTCAGTGCTCTTTTGTAGCCATGATGCCACCCAAAAAATTAATTTCTTTGTATCTTTTTGAGCCAAGTTCAATGATGGAAATATCAAACCTGGCCAGTTCTGAGGCTCATCTTTGACCTGCTCACACAATAACTTCTCTTGGTGTGTTGCTTCTCAGCAACCTGCAGGTCTCTGCCCTCCCTTTGGCCATTTTGTTAATAATTTAAATAATTCTATTAACCTGGACTTCCTTCAGTCCCACTTACGGGGGGTCAGCACCATGGAAACATCAAAAATGTGTGGGGTCTTACCTGGAAGACAATGTTCTCTTGTGCAAACAAACAGCACTGAAGTGAGTGGGAGGAGCAGGTGCTGTAAAGGGATTTACAGCCCCGCTGCTGGGCAAATCCACACGGCTGCTGTTGGGACAGGAGGAGATGGGTGAGGGTGAGGATGAGGATGATGAGGATGAGGATAAGGATGAGAATGAGGATGAGGAGCCTGCTCAGTCCTTTAGCAGGGTGTTCCATCTGTGAGTCACAGTTCTACAGGAGTCACACCAGCCCCTTGGCCAGACGAGCTCTGCCTTCATTAACTCTTTCCTGCAGGAGACGTAGAAGCCAATTAATTACAACTTAGACTTTATTGCATTAAACTCCTCTAAGCTCCAGGGGAAGAGCCTTAAGATTCTACTCTGATCCTGTTGCCACTGACGCCTGTAAAATCCCTCCACAGACTTGGATGGGAAGAGACATTAATTCCATGTTTGCTTCCAGCCTGGAGCATGGCCCCTGCCAGGAGGGCTGTGCCTCTGGGTGCAGCCTCTCTTCACAACCAGCACCTGCCTTAGGGAGATGAATTGCCTTCAGAGAATCATTTCTGCTGCTTCCAGTGCCAATGGACCAAGTGGCCATTCACTGTAGTCACTGTCAAAACCTTCCTCCCCTGCCTGAGCTCAAGCTTCCATTCTGCTGCTGCCTGTAAAGACGAACCCTGAGCTCTTCACCTTTCCAACTGAACCAACTTTGGTTAATTGAATCTTCAAAGAGGGATCATCATGTCTGAAATGACAGACATCACACAGTTTTGCTTCTAGAAGAGAAACCTTCACAAGCAGAGACTGTTACAGCTCCACAGGGCTGGCAAATGGGCAAGCCTTAGAAAAGAACTGTTCCTCTGTCTCACTTTCATAGACTATTTGTGCTTCAAAGAAGGCAGAGGACTGGAGGTTGTCTGTGCCCCACTGGAGTGCATTGTTGATGAGGCAGGAGTGGCTCCTGCTGTGTTACAGCAACAAGGTCAGTGCCATCACCTGGTGCACCACTCCAGACATGTCTTTGCACGGGTTCTGAAGCCACAAGCCATTGCACTCTGCACAAGCTGCTGGTTTGTTATTCACGGGCAGATTGCTTGGGGATTTGGTGTGGAATAGGTACAAGGTGATGGAAGGGGTGATATCATTTATACAGCAAATGAAAATGCAACTGCTCTGGGTGCGGTTTTGGTCACTGCAGTATGGATAAGCTATTAAGGAGTGGCCAAAGGAGGGCAGCAGGGAAAGTGAAGGGCCTTGAGGGGAAGCTGTATGAGGAGCAGCTGAAATCATTTGGTCTGTTCAGCTGGAGGAGACTGAGGGGACACTCATCACAGTCACAGCCTCCCTGTGAGGGGAAAAGGAGGGGCAGGTACTGATCTCTCTGGTGACCAGTGACAGCACCTGAAGGAATGGCCTGAAGTTGTGTCAGGGGAGGTTTTGGTTGGATATTAGGAAAAGGTTCTTTACCCAGAGGGTGGTTGGGCACTGGAACAGGCTCCTCAGGCAGTGGTTAGAGCACTAAGCCTGACAGAGTTCAAGAAGTGTTTGCACAGCACTCTCAGGCACACGGTGTGACCCTTGGGGATGGTCCTGTGCAGGGCCAGGAGCTGGACTCGATGATCCTTGTGGGTCCCTTCCAGCTCAGCTCATTCTGCTATTCTGTGGTTGTGGATGGAGGACAGCAGAGTTCAAAGTCAAAGTTCCCTTTGTTCCTGTGTGTTGCAAGTGGCTTACTGGCGTGGGCCCAGGACTTCTCAGACTGGTTACAGGAGTTTCTCATCCCAGCTCTGATCAGTGCCACAACTCGTATTTCTCGTATTTTGTTTAACTGTACTGTGGGCCATCAAACTCCCACTGCAGTCCACGGGCCCTCAGGATCTGCTCTTTCTCTCCAGTCATGGTGCAATCATGTGTCATCTCTTCACTCTGCTACTGTTCTGAACTCTTTCCTTCCCAGTCCCGCTTATCTGGGCCAACATTTCCTACAACCTTCTCAACCAAATTCCTAGCAGCAACCCAGAAGACTTGATTTCTTCCTGCTGCAGCTTGGATGTGTCCCAGTTTGAGATTGTCAGGAAGTTCTGGTGACAGCATCACAGCCTTCCCAGTGGGAATGGTACTCCCATTGCTTTTCAGACACCTGCGTGTCCCAGGAATGATGGGTTCAGGGGCTCTGCCTGTTCCTGAGAGCACAGTGAGCATTTCCCTGCGAGCCTGGGCTGTTAACAACTGCACCCCCACTGCTGGCAGCCTTGGACTATGGGCAGGTTTAGACACCTGTTACAGTTCTTATCTGGGCGAGGCGAGGCAAGGCTCACAAAACGGTTCTGCAGAGCTCTCAGCTGCCTCAGACACAACAGCTGTTTGTTCCTGTGTCAGCACTCTGGGTGGGTGGAGCACCAGTCACATCATTAGAAGAATTTTCTTTCCATACCGGGCAGTAAAGCTGACTTTTGCTAGAATATATTCTTTTTTTTCCCTTTCAGATTGCTGTCCTGAGATCCTGAAGTTATGTACAGTGACTTAAAGGTAGAACATGAGGAACTGCACTGGTGTGGAAGGTTGTATTCCCCCTTTGCACTGCTTCAGAGCTGCAACTGCCCCCCTGACACTACCGAGTATTTTCATTAGATACCCGACCCCTGGTTCTGATTAAATAACTTGTATAATTAGATTGAGACATCTGCTTATCCCTGGGGGAAGAAATCCCTTTCAGCACTGGACTAAGTCTGATTTGTTTAATTACCTTAGCAGTACTGTATTAATACACAGTTGCTGGATGGCAAGGAACTGTGGTATTAGGTTTATTCCTCCTTGCTTTCACAACACTATAGTAAGGCAGTTTAGGGATTAGGGATCAGGCACTGAGCCCAGAATTTCCCTCCTCTTTTCACTCATGTCAATACTCTCCCTCCTTTTACTCTTTAAATATTCCCTGTTTAACCTGCCTGTGAATACAGTCTGCAGGTTCTTTGTTGTGCATGTGAGGACAATCTATTCCCAGTGACTGCTCAAAGCCAGGCATCCTGTGGTACTTGTGAGTAATTAAAATTCTCAGGGTTCTTCAGAAACGGCGAGTTTCTCTCCACAAATGGTTACCACAGCACTGCTGTTTTCCAGTTCACCCCCCCAAAAGCAGAGCAGTCCACATGCAGACGGACAAGGTGGAAGATGGGGAGAGCAATGTGGGAATGCACTTGGGTTTGCAGATATTATTGTCCTTTTCCCCAGGCATCTGCAAGGTTGAACATCTGGGGGACAACTGCACTGCAGAACTCCCCTGCAACTGCAAGAAACCCAGATTGTGTCCTTTGGTCAAACCTGACCAAAAGTGGACAAACACCTGCTGGAAAAGAACCAACTGAGATTTCTATCCAAGCTTGGAAAAAGCATCCTGAGAAGATGCAGGAGCTCTGGGGCAGAGCTCTGTCCTTGGGGTGTGCAGCTGGTGCCTGCTGGCAGTGGCCAGTGACAGTGACTCCCTGCACACCCACCAGCCTCAGCACCCCAAAATCTGAGCTGATTATTTAAATAGGCTGATGTGGGGCCCCCCAAAACACTTCTGGCAGTGGTGAGAGATGAAGCAGGGGCATAAGGAACGTTATGCAATGGAACTTTTTTCCACCCACAGATGGAAATACCTAATGAGATATAAATCATCTATTTGATAACCAAGCCGTTATAGAACTAGAGATTCAGACTTCCTAGGGAAAATTCAATTCTCAGAACCAATAGTATTTACTATTTATGGGACTTGCCAGCCTATCTAAAGGCTCATCCTTTTCAGAATGCTCTATGGGTAGCCAGAAGGAGCTTTCAGAAAGAATTGTCCAGATGCTTTTCGAAGTAAAAAATATATTCAGTGCAGAATTTAAGTGTAAATCACACTAAATCTGTGATTTTTAGAAAAAGGTAATCGGGGTGGAAATCATGGGTGAGGAGAGGCACAGGAACATAACATGAGATGCCTACAGGAGGTCAGAGGGAAAATGCTCTGTCCAGCAGCAGAGGTGTGGGGAGGACTGTCAGGACAGCACAAAACTCGCCCCAGTGCCTCTCCAGAATAGTCCCAGGGCCTGACAGCTTGCAGAGATCTCCCTTGACTGAAGTGAGGTTTGTTATTCAATAGCCACTAGCCTTTTTTAACCCGTCCATAACTTCGTCTGGTTTATTTTTTTTTCTATTTATGTAAATTTTCAGGTTGCACAACATTCTGCAGCAAAGATTTCTGCAGATAAGTGACACACTGTGCAAAGAGCCAACCTTCTTCTGTCTGAAGAACCAGAACCAGTGAACAAGTCACCTCTGGGTGACTTCTTCATGCTACTCAGAATTCCAGAGCCTCCTCACAGTCCTGCAGTCACATCTTCTCACACTGAGGAATCACAGTTTGTGGAGCTGTGCCTCCTGTGGATGCTGTTCTATACCCCACATCAACCTCGATGCAGATTTCTGAATATTTTCCATGTATATGAATTCCTTGTCAACTAGGAGAGAGAAAGGATTGAACAATTTAGCTGGATTTCTGTGGCCTGTGTTCCCAAGACTCCTGGGCCACCCAAAGCAGCAGCCAGGAGAGAATTGCCTCTCAGGGGGTCGCAACTGCTGGGGGGCAAAAATACATTCCATTTGAAAATATTTAAAGGCAAAAAAAGCGAACAGGCTGGTTTCTGTTAGCATCTAAACCAGCCTTTTGCTGGGCAAATGGCATCAATAAGCTTTCTCACATTCCTTTTGAACAAACCCGTGGGGAGGTGGGCAGGCACTGTGAGGGAGGCAGAGTGTTCATCACAGCCCCCCTCAGCACCGAGTCCAAGGCCTGGTCTCCAAACTAGTTCCAGTTTGTGCCAAGGAACTTTTTCCCTCTTTTTTTTTTAGGTCAGAATGCGAGTCCAGGTTGGATTTTATCCTGGGTACTTTTCATTCCTTGTAACTTTCACATGGAAGCATGAAATATAGCCGGATACATTTCACGCAAGGCAATGGATTACCTTGTACCGACATGCAGGCCCAAGGTGTCCATTATTTATAGACCTCATTTTCTTGTGGCAAATTTGCATAGATGAGCTCCCAGTGGATGACAGGCCAGAGCTGTGAGGCTCACGAGTCAGCACGGTTACAGGGAGCTGGATAATCCAGCAGCCAGGCTTCACTTCGTGTTATGTTGCACCAAGACTGAACCAGCCTGGCCCACAGGTTGTGAAAGAGCCTGGAAAAAAAAAAGGAAAAAAAAAAAAAAAGGGGGCAGAGGAAAATTTTGCCAGAAAACTGAGACTGCTGAGCTCTGGAGGCGATATGTCGTGATCCCTCACATCACTTTGCCATTAGGACTGCTTAGCAAGTCCAGTGAGCACATCCAGATCTGCAGCTACAGTGTGTCTGGGGGATTCAGGCTCTTTCAGGGGGCTGAGGTCTCATGTTGTCACTTGGAGTAACTTTCAGCTGGAGAGAAAGCAAACTGCTTTGTCAGAAGCTGCACAAACACTCCTACACCGGGCTGGAAACACACACTGCCAGGTGTCAGACGGGTGGATTGCTGCTCTTGTCATCAAATGAATTAAAGTATTGATCTGCCAGGAGCCAAAATGTCAAGGGAGACTTGTTGTTTCCCTCATTGCTGGCAGCTCAAAAATGGTCCTGTGGGGATGAGGCTTAGCAGTGCATGTGGTAGGAGAAGGGTCTACCTGGTCCCTGTCTGCAGCTCAGCTCTGAGAGCCAGGGAGACACCACTGTGAGGGAAAAGGGATCACAGTGTTCACCTGTTCCTGAGAGAAAAGGGTCACAGAAGCCACATGAAGCCAGTGGCTCATGAGAAGTGGTCAGTGGCTCATGACAAGGGGTCAATGGCTCATGAGAAGGGGTCAGGGGCTCATGAGAAGGAGACAGTGGCTCATGAGAAGGGGCCAGGGGCTCGTGAAAAGGGGTAAATGGCTCATGAGAAGTGGCCAGTGGCTCATGAGAAGGGGCCAGGGGCTCGTGAAAAGGGGTGAATGGCTCATGAGAAGGGGTCAGTGGCTCCTGTTCCCTCCTTAGAGCTTCTGCAGGGGGAATTGCTGAGTGAAGGGGAGTGATGGGCTGGCACAAGCCATGCTGCCCTGCTGTGCTCTGGCATTTCTTGTTCTGAACAGGTCACTCCAAGGGTGGGACCCCTCTCCTCTCCCTGCTCCCTGCCAGCTGCAGCCTTTCCTGCACAGCCCTGCAGCCGGGGGTGGCACAGGAGCAGCCCCATCACCAGGGAGAGTCTGAGCGATGTTAGATCCAATTGCACAAAGCTGGATCACGTACCACAAAACCAGATTTGCTTAGCTAATCCTTTGATTGATTTTAAGGCCTTGCTGAGACTAAAAGACTATTAAGAGATTTGTGCTGGCAGCACCTCCCAGCACAGGAACCAACTCCCCTGCCATGCACCTGATGTTTCCTGGCCATGGCCTGAGAGCCTCCCCAGCACAGATCAGTCCTTAGCTCCCCATTTAAATTCCATCAACCTTCTCCTTGCCAAGGCTCTGTCTGGAAGATGAACACTCACACATGGAGGTCTCATAGGGTACCAAGTCCCAGTGCAGCTCTCCAGGCACTGGCTGGAGCTGGGCATCCCATAGAGACACCACTCTGGTGTGGGGTGCTGACCCCTTGGCCTGCCCCTGAGGGGGCAGAGGGTCTCTCATCACAGCCCTGAGCAACTTCAGCCCAATGTGCTTGGCTTTTTCCTTGTAATTTTTCTCTTAGAATCTTTGAATCTCACTGTTAGAAATTCCCTTCCCCATCTCTCAGAGCATTAGTGTTGCCTCGTGCTCAGCCTGGCAGGAGCCCTGCCCCACTCCTTATTGTTCCCTGTTTCCCTGCTCCAACATCCCCAGCCCAGGTTGGATGGGGTACAATGTGCTGAGTGTGCAGACCTGAAACACTTGCTCTTGCCTTTGACTGCTCATGTGCCTGCCTGTTTTTCCCAGCACCTGCCTCCTCATGTCCAGATTCAAACTGCAGATAATGTAGCCTGGCTAGCCTCCTGGGCAGGGCTGTGTATGCTGGGAGAAACGCTGGCCTTGAAAATTGGGTGTGAGTCTGTGGGATTCCTCAGATACTTTCTGCCACTGGGATTGTCTGGAAGATGCTGAAGTCAGACTCTGTTCCAGGTATCTCAAGTTTACACCAGGAATTATGCCCAGTGCCTGGCAGGCCACTGTCCTACACCTGGTACACCGAGACACAGATGTCACAGAAGCTCTCCAAGGAGACTTTCTGAGTAGTTCTGATCATTGCTGCACTCCAGACTCTGCCCAGGGCTTGCTGAGCCCCAGCAGGAAAATCCACCCAGAAGAACCATCTTCAGCACAGGATGGTGCTGGGCACAGATGCCACTGAGGAGAATCTGGGCATGCTTGGCTGTGGGGGACTAACCCTGAGAAAAAACCAGATGCCAGCCCTCTCCCTGGTGCTGGCAGTGCTGCCCTGTGGTGCACAGGCTGTAAGTGGAGCAGGGAGGTGCAGCCTCCTGGGTTTCCTCTCTTGGTGGTGTTACACCTGCAGACATGGAAGTCTCGGGCTGCACCCAGTTTTTGTAGTCCTGAGCATCACCACCCAGTCTGCTCACCAAAAAAACTCCAAAAATGACGCTGCACAGCTCCAGCAGGGCAGGAGGGTGGCATCTGGGCCACCAAGCTTTCAGCCATTCAGGTGCTGCTGCCAGATCCACCCTGTGCTGCAGCACAGGCAGGGCAGCAGCCTCTCAGCCACGTGTGCCAGGGGATGCCTGTCCCAGTCCCGGGCCACACCTGTGCACAGGGCAGGAGACCCACCACAGGCTGCAGCCTGAGCCAGCTGAGCAGGAGGTTTGTAACAGCACCTTGAAAGAGGATGAAAAACTCAGGGGAGGGCTCGTACAGTGCCAGAGGCAAATGAAAAGATCCCAAAGCAAGACGTGATTCTAAAGAACCAAACTCTTTTTCTGGCTCCAGTGCCACTTTTTTCCCCCCCCTGGAACAGGGCTGAGAAGTATCAGAGATCTGGTAGCTTTTGTTGATGTGATTTAAGGAGCAGTGCACATACTGAAAAGAAGAGCACAGAATGGGAATGAAGGTCTGGTGAGATTCCCAGAACAGGGAATGCTCCAGCACAAGTTTTGGAAGGTTTTTCAATGAGCACACAAAGTGACTTTGCTGTTTGTGAGGATGCTCAGGAAAGGGAGAAGCAAGAGATTGCAAACCATTCCATGCTGGTATCAGTTCCACGTTACACAGTGGAGTAAACAGTGTGAAACACCTGTGTAACTGGGGCTCATTGAAAGGAGGTTGTGCCAAACAATTCCAAAATACTGCTTCACCTGAAACAATGCCTTTGCAGTTGCCAGGATTATTTTTTTTGCCATAAACCAGCTGATACAATGGTGCATAATGAGCTCAAAGCAGGGAACTCAGAGCACAGCTCCCAAAGGGCAGAGCAGCAGGGGCTGGTGAGCAGGTGAGGTTCAGCACCAGGGGCTGCCTGCCCTGGCACTGGCATTGCCAAACCACTGGTGGGGTGCAGACTGAACCCACAGAGGGTTTGGTTCACAGACATGTTCCTCCTGTGGGGCAGAGATGGACAGCAGGATTTCGTGAGCCTCTAACTTCAAAAGATCCGTGGCCGTGGCAGGCAGAGGATCTGCCGGGATCATCCAAGCTGCCTCGTTCCTGCTTTTTAAAATAGTCTGAGAATTGGGAAGCTGCAAGACAGGAATGTGGGCAGAGACCTGACGGATCCCTCAGCTCAGCTGAGCAAAGCCCTGTTAATAACCTGAAACCCCCGAGGGAGGGAGGGAGGGAGGGACAGCCAGTTCTGGTTTTGCTTAACCAGGGTCTCCTGCCATTACAACATTATAATATCAAAGAACTTTGTGTTGAGAACTAGATACAACAGCAAGTGCACCCCCAAAAGGACCAGTCCTTAAGATCTCAGTGGAGTTTGCTGCAGGAGGGTAGAATTTAAGTCACAGTCTGGAGAAACAAAGACTCAGAGGACAGGATCAGTCCCTAATTACCTCGCAGTTAATGTGAATATGCAGGAGGATGAGGAGAGGGAGGGGCAGGAGACACAAGCATGAGAAGCACTGGTATGGAGCTAGGGAAGGGAGAGTTTAGGCTGGATGCAAAGGGAAAAAAAAAAAGGCCTTAAAAAATGGCTGATGTAAGACATTCCTACAGGCAGCGGGCTAAAAACGTAGTCACAGGAAATATTTCCATAAAACCAGATGCAGTTTGAGCAGGGAAGTTGCCATGAATGATTCAGTAAAGGGCCTGGCTCAGAGGGGCCCATCCCAGCCCACCCTCCTCAGCCACTGCTGGTGGCTTCCAGACAGCCCTGGGAGCTCTACTGGGAAAATGACCATGAAACCAAGGCATCATTTTCAGCAAGAATTCTTTGAACATTTAACATACTAATACTTAAAAAACAACAGAGATGTGTTGTTAAGAAAACACTCCAGAAGGCAAACCCTCTCTCTCTTTTTTTTTTTCCAGGAAAAAATGTATTTGCAGCAAGCACCAGGTGCTGCTGTGTTTTAATCTAAGTTAAGAGATTCCTTTTGGAGCTGCAGTGCTGATTACTGTCCATAAATCATGCTCAGCCTCACATCCCCTCAGTCACATCAAGGTACCCCTCCATGAGCACACCCAGTCAGATATCCACTCAGCTGATCACATTCACTCAGACTTCCATTCACCCATCCCAGCCTGCAGCTGCATTATTCTGCAGTGTCCACAGACATCTACAGTTTTTATTCCCAATAACCCCAAACTGCAAACAGTTCCTAGATACAACAGATGAAATAATGTAGAAAAGCAAATTCTATGACCCAGACCCCAAGTAACAAAAGATGTGCTAAAATAATAGTAAAAAATGTTAATATAGGACCTATTGTGCAATTAAGAATAACCTTATTAATAATTTGAATATTTTCCAGTGAATTGTCTAGCCTATCTCTCTTGAGACTAACTTCAAACAGTTTGAGGATTAGAGCTTGGCTGCACTTGTTATGGATGGAGCCAGACAACAAGAATAAGTAAACCAAATGGTAACAGAAATTTCAGTGAAAACATGATTCCACCCTGTTAGTAAACTAATGGCTGAGAATGTACATTTTCCAGACTGTCCCTTCGTATGTAATGAGTCAAATCCAATTTCCTATCATCAATCTTGTACATGGCTGCAAAGAAAAATGTTTGAGTTGTAATGAATTTTTGAGTTTGCTGGTTGTGGATTGTTTCACTGCCCAGGTTCTCTCCTAGTCTGAGTCTTACTTCTGCATTTCAGGAATTAAGCAAGAGGCACATCTGGCAGACAGGTTATTTTGAAGGAGACTACACAGAAAAAATTGATGGGATTTTGGACCTGGCCTAAAATCTCTGAGACTGGAGCCTCCTTTTCCTGCCAGGGGCCAGGAAGCAGTGCTTCCATATTTATTTAACAGTGAGAATAGGTCAGTTTGTTCAAAAATATGGAAGTTCCAATAATCTCAAGGTTACATTTATGGTTGTGGTAGGGTTTAATGAGCAGCACTGTCTCCCATGGGAGATGAACTAGTGGTTCCAGCCACAGCAGCCTGATAAAAACTCCCACTAACAATAAATATCTTATCTTTCCACCTGACCTTGTACTTAGCTACTTCCTAAAAGGACTGTCTAAAGTCAGGAGGGACCTGCTTTGGACTCACAGCTCAGCCCTCGAGTTTCGGGAGTGGACCTGGCCACAGCTGAGGAGAATCTTCTGGTTCCTTCCCACCAAAAAACTTGTTTATTGTAGCCTCAGATGAATCTTTCCTATAACTGTGGTTAACCTCTTCCTATAGTTAGGCTTCTTATGATTCACCTATGCTAAATATTTTGCAATTAAACTCCCCCATAGAGCAAACCAAGCCTTTATTACAGCTGCAGAAGGCTTCTTTGTCTGGCTGAACCGGGTCTTCTGCTTTGGTTCCCATGACTTTTCCCTGACAAGTTTGCAAGCTCTCATCCCTGGGTTGCTGCTGGGACCAAAAGCTTTCATGAGATGATTTTAAAGCACAGGCAGAAAAGGTGGTGATGCTGGTGGTGGGGAGGGGTTCTTTCAGTTTATTTCATGCAGGTCTCTGTTCTTTGAGGTTAGTAATCTGTTCTTTGGTGAAAAACAACGATTTTATGAGATGTTTGTGAGGTGAATCATATACATTTTCCTTTAGCAAAACGAGCACCCCCAAAAGAGCAAAGTACACATCTCGGGATGTGGCCAAAATCACAAACCAACAACTGGCAAAAAAAGGACATTTGTAACAGGGACAAAAATTCTGTGCCACGCCAACAGCTCCAAACAGAAATGCAGGAAAACAAGGTCCAAAATATTATATCACAGTAAAAGACACTTCTGAGTAAAAAAATCAGTATTGACAATATCTAATTATTGGTGAAATCCATTAGGAAAACGTCTTATGTTCTGACAGACAACTCACAGTTCAGCAGCAATCCCTCAGGTTTTCTATATGAGGGCTTAAAAGCTTTTCAATAAATTCAGAAAAGAATAGTTTACTTCCAAGCCTAAGCCAAAGTTTGCTGTGTAGTTAAAAAGAGCAAATGAACTTGTGGATGTGACTCCTCTGTTTCCTTCTCACACAGTGTCTTCTACACTTGAACGCCAGAGCACAGAACCTGAACACGAAGGCTTCATGTTTTATTAATGGTGTCCAATTCATTTCCTGTTTTCATGCTGATAACCTACCGAGGGAGAGGAAGGGAACTCAGGTGGCAAGACCTCAGATCCATTTTTCTTACACCCATGAACAGTTCACAAGTGGGTATTTCACTAGAAAAATCTCTTTATTGCATGTATTACTGCGTTCTCTGGGAAGCTTCACTCGGACGGCTTCTCCAGTGCTGGCAGACACCTCTGAAAGAATAAATGTTTTCAAGGCAAGTTCTCTTCAAGGTGAAAGCTTTTAGGTTTTACTTCAGTCAGTGCCCAGCAGTTATTTTCACCACTGTCCTTTCTACAGGACCAAATCACTACCCTGGCAGAAATCTCCTCCTCAGACAACATTCACATTAGCAATACTGTTCTCTGTTTCTAGAAATGCCAATTTATCCCCCATTGAGACAAAGCAGCGCAGTGGTCGGCCCAGTAGATATTCACAGGGATTTTTAAACTAAAATAATGTTACTAGTCCAGCAGAACGAAGACATGAGTGTTGAAGAAGGATTCCCCATTTTCCTGTTTCTCAAGCTGATAATACAACCAAGGCCTGGGTGTCATGAAACGCTCCTGCACTTAACAGAAAATAAATCCAGAGAAGAAAAACTGAAATTCCCCAATGATTCCTGTGCTGGCCAGAGATGCCCCAGCCTGTCTCAATGCTTCTCATTCCCTCAGAGCAGCAAATGTTTTAACAGCAATGACTTGCCTCCAAGCAGCTGCTTCCTCTAACAACCCCTTGGCCGCTTTCCTAACGAGAAGAAATCCCTTTTCTGCGCAGGCTGTGAGCTGCCAGTGTGGTCACGCTCCATGGCCAGGGGTGGGGCTGCACCACGGAGCTCCTGGGGTTTCTTTTCAGAGGTTTTCCTTTGAAAGATAACCAGGACTGCAGAGATACCGTAACCTCGGTTTGCTTGGCAGGCAGGCGTGTGCCTGGAGGTGCAAGTGCAAGTGTGTGGTCTTGGGTGTGGGGAAGAAAGGAGCAGGGTGGTGACCTGAATGTTGGAATGGAGTTCAGAGCAGACCTTTTTTTTGGCTTCCTTTTTGTGCTTTTTGTTTTGTTTTTCCTTTCCTTGTGTTGGGAACCCCAAGCATGCAAAGGCAGGAGTTCCCTGTGTGACCAGTGGTGTGTCACCTTCTGCTTTAGGAGGACCTCCTGCCTGTGGACAAACACACTTTTAGTCCTCTGAAACCATGAGGACTAGAGATAGCTTTAATTTTTTTCAGTGAGGATGAGGATTCTCATCTAAGTGAGGACTTGTGGAGCTACAACATACAGGACTGTCCAAATGGTGCAATAATAGTTTTAAAATATGAAAACTGGCAACCTGATTTTCCTGCTATAAACATTGAGCTTGGACCTAATATACACAAACCTGTATGTCCCACTTGATATTCAGTGCTCAATTTTTATGTGTCTCAGTTATATNTCCTTCCTGCTCATTTCCAGATGCACAGCAGCTGGAAAAAAAGCCTCCCAGATTTCACTGAAACAGTGGCTGTTGTTCAGTGGAGTGTGTGAATTACTTTGTGCC
This sequence comes from Cyanoderma ruficeps, assembly GCA_008694505.1. Lineage (NCBI taxonomy): Eukaryota > Metazoa > Chordata > Aves > Passeriformes > Timaliidae > Cyanoderma > Cyanoderma ruficeps. Next base: position 2,950,477 of record VZDJ01000274.1, on the reverse strand, counting down.
TTCAAATGATCCTCATACTTGGGCATCTGAGTACAGAATTTGATTTTTTTTTTTCCCCCAAAATCGAAATGAAAGCTTAGATTGAATTTTCAAGCAATGAAACTAAAGTGTCGGGCTGTCCAAAGCATTTGAGAAGCTGAAGGTCTGACTGGGCACAAAGACAAGAAGCCACATTCCCACTCCTAGCACTGAGATATTTATTGCAAATAAAACTGTGCGAGTGGTTGGCTCACCCAGCCCAGCTGGCATTGGTGGCAGTTTTGGTCTCTTTTGGAGGTTTTACCTAATGATTTCCCCATGGAGGTGCATGGCAGTGTGTTTAAATATACTGCAGAGCTGTAGCTATTGACTCCCCATGCACACTACCTGTGTGTTTGCTTGTGCTTTGCTTTAACATCAGAAAACAATGATGTCCTTCCTGGAGGCAGCACTAATAATAATAGTAATAGTAATAGTAATAGTAATAGTAATAGTAATAGTAATAGTAATAGTAATAGTAATAGTAATAGTGATAGTAATAGTGATAGTGATAGTGATAGTAATAATTGTTGCGAGAGGTTTTCTGACTGAGGTGGGAAATTAATCAGTTTGAAATCACTGACCTTTCTTTCCAGTCATCTGCCACTTTGAATACTGATGATCCTCATGTTGGGCTGTAAGAGGATGGATATTCACCACAGGAAAGAGAAGAGCTACCAACTCTGAAGGCATCACCAGGCTCAGCAGACAGGTATTGTCACAGGGTGGCACGTTATGTAAGAACTCTTTAAGTACAAGTTACTCTGCGTTCTTGGCAGCAGACCACATAAAATTTCCCTTCAGATGTTGATGGGCTAAAAAAAAAAAAAAAATTAAAAGAAAAAAATATATATGAAAATCACCTTATCATTTACAATGCAAATCTTGGAATGAAAGTTAGTAAATTGAACTGGAGATTCACCTAAATTAAGCTGGCATTCTATTCTGGTGCTTCAAACTCTGAAAACATTGCTGGCTGACAAAACAAGCCCTGGAATGATTAGCAAAAACCCTCCTTCAGAGGCAGCAGACAAGCAATCCCTTTGAACCTTCACAGCACATCATAAACGCTCAGCAGAGTTACAGTGTGGCAGTCCCAGTGCTATCAATTATTTACCCTTTTTCTGTTTACCTTCAGGCAGCAAGTAATTATTTTTAAATATTAATTTAGTTGTGTCATGTACAGTTTGTGGTTTAGCCCTGAGATCTGAGATACAGAAAAGCAAACTGCAGCTCAAATCACATTTAGCTGGTGACGCATTGATAGCTGGATCCCCACTCCAGCTACTCAGCAGCAACACTCAACTTCTTCCATCCTTAGAAGCAGAACTCTGCTCATTGCAGGGAAGTGAAAGCAATTTTCTTAATAGGAAAAGACACTCTTTTTTTCAAGCCTAAAACTCTCAGAAATTGAAAAATCTATTTTATTCTAAAAAGTTTGGGTTTTTTTTCTTCAGGTGAAGACTTTTTTCTCTCCCCTCTTTTTGTTTCCCTCAGAATTTTCTCCCAGAGTGTTTATTTTTCTTTATCCTCAGCTAATTTGGGCTACAAAGAAGTTGGCTGTTGTTTCTGCAGCCCCAAGAGAAAAAGGTCTTGGAGACCTTGACTTTGCTCACCTTCCTGCACTGAAATCAGCACTTCTTGGAACCTGCAAAGAGAGGATGCTTCTTGTCAGCTCATATGAACGCCTCTCCACAGGGAGCTGGTTCTTTCTTTTGAAAAGTTTATATGAGAAAAACAAATACTCAATTTGATGTCTCTGCATGAAGGCACAGAGAGATCAATGCAGCATCAAGTTCAGAGAAAGCTGCTGGTTCCACTGATGACAGCAAGATTGGGATCTTCATTGTTGAATTTTGGAGTAGTTTGGTTTGCCCTGTTGCACTTTCAGCTTTTTCTCAGCACAAGTTCTTGAGAAAAGCCTTGATTTGAGCTGTTTCTGAGACAGAATCAAGGAGGACTGGAGCTCTGGCAATCAAACTTGCCAATGTCACAGGGATTGCTGGTGCTCTGGTGGCACTTGTCAGCCTCAGCCGCCCATTTCCCACCCTGCTGGCCTGCACAGGATTCCATCAACACCAGAGGCAGCTCCCGACAAAGGACCTGCAGTCACAGCTTGAACTGAGATGCTGCACTGAGAAATAAAAATGAGAAGCTGCACTGAAAAAACAAAAATGAGCAAAACCAAAAGAAGATCCAGGAACAAGCTAAGGTATAACCCCATTCCAGTGAAGGAATGTTTGTAAAATTACCTGATAGAATATCATTGTTTCATGAAGGGATAAAACCACTTCTGTTGAGGCCCAAGTGTCACCAAAGTTGTCATCAAACCTGCAGCAGAAACAGAAAACAGAAACAGGAATTTAGTGTTAACTGTTAAGGCAAATAGGCTTGAAACTATTCAAAGATCAGTTGTAGAATTCACTTCAGCCACACGTGCTAAACCGTGTGGGCTTGTCACAACCTGTACTTTGTTTTGCCTGTCTGTAGATGCCTCCCCAACAACATGACACCAACTGGAGGGACAGAGTGAGGCTCCTGATATTTATTTAAATTAATAAACTTCCATAACTTGCATCTGATCCGTGGGCAGTGTGTCAGTGTTTGCAAACATCTCTGAGCAAGGGAAATAACTTCAGTGTTTTTTGGCTTTTCTCCCATTTACCTCAGAAACAGCAGTGACCAAATGCTGCCTGAGCAGATGCCAAGTTTCTCTTAGTTTTGGTGAAGACATTTAGATCACATCATTTAACTAAATCACTTGCCCAAGGTGTGTGGCTGAAGAACCAATTTGTGTGTTGAGGGTAACAATGGTGAGTCTGCTCTTCTCACCCTGTTCCTGAAGCAGACAGAAAACCACAGACCCCAAAAGTGAATCAGTTCTTTCAAAAGTATGAGCTGAAGCACCATGGCCTGGGTCTGGAAACAGCCAGAAGTGTGAAATTCCCCTCCTGTGTCATTCCTGAGTGTCACATTCCTGACTGCACTGCCTGCAGTGTGAGAGCAGCAATCACACTCCCTGCTTTTATCAATTCAGGTTCTGCAGGAGCTTGACAAGACCCAAACATCCCGAGCATCCAAATTCAGACTTCAGCCTAACTCTCTTCTTTTCACAGAAGTGAATCTCACGATTTATTGATGTGATGTCATTGTGGAGCAAATAGGAATGCCTGTGATGCTTTGTGAATTTTACCTGGACACCTTTCAATGAATTTTACCTGACACAACTTTCTACAGGCAGCTCAAGCAGATGCAGGTAGGAGCAGTTTTGTGACTGAGAGCCCCTCGATTTCTTCATCTTTTAAGAGTTAATCACACATGTAAAGCTTTTCTGCTGTGCGTGATTTCAGCTGGTGCCCGAGGCACAGGCGGGCTGAAGAGGAGGGCTGAGGGAAGGCTGAGGAGGAGGAAGACTGATGAGTAGGAAGAGGAAGAGGGCTGAAGAGGAGGAAGGCTGAAGAGGAGGAGTAGGAAGGCTGAGGGAAGGCTGTGGAGGAGGGCTTGGGAAGGCTGAGGAGGAAGGCTAAGGAGGAGAAAGGCTAATGAGGAGGAGGACGGCTAAGGATGAGGAGGAAGAGGAGGAGGAGGGCTGAGGATGAGAAGGATGAGGAGTAGAGGGACTGAGGATGAGGAGGAAGAGGAGGAGCAGAGCTGAGGATGAGGAGGGGGGCTGAGGATGAGGAGGAAAAGGAGAAGCAGAGCTGAGAATGAGGGCTGAGGATGAGGAGGGCTGAGGAAGAGCCGCAGCCCCGGGCCGGGCGGGCGCTGTCCGCGGTGCTGACGGGCCCCGGCCCCGCTGCCCTGGCCCGGCCCGAGCGCACGAACCGCTCCGGGAGCCCCGGGATCGTCTCGGGAAAGAGAACCCGGCCGTGGGTTAGGTCAGAGCCAGTGTGGTCTGTTTGGTTGGTTACTCCAGATGAGTTCTGATTCCCACAGACGGTTCTGAGGGACAGTCAGGGCAGCCAGGAAAGCAGTGACATGCAGAAATGGCAGATAAAATTGCAATGGAACGTCTGTTGACATTGATTTTGAGCCTGCAGGCAGAGATGAATGATTGAAACACTGGGCTTGTTAAAGCTAGAATGCTTTTGATTTCTCTTCTCTGCGCTGAACAAGATTTAGCTGGAGGGAAGTTAACAATCAGCTAATTGACATTGAATTAAGCATGAAATGCAGTATAACTACTTTTCTTCTGAAATACTCTTCAACAATGTTTTAACAAGGCTTTTAATTATTGATTATTGCTTATAACACACAGTAGATCTTTTATTTGTTTTTAAATCTCATGTCCTTCAAAGGTATCAGCTTGGGTGCTCTGGAGTTCACCTCTCTGCTAATGGAAGCCAAATAGTCAAAGAAAACCTGCAACTTCTTTCTGGCAAAGCATCATAGCATAATACATCAGTTATCTGGGTCAGGTTAAGGAATAGATATTCCAGAAGAATTTTAGGAAGTCCTTCAGTCCTTTAGTATCGTTCACCAAATGTGGGGAAATTGAGAGAGAGCTACGATGCATTTACAGAGAATCCACAGACCTGATCCTGCCCTGGGGACACGTTGTGGTTCAGCCTTGGCAGGAAGCTCAGCCCCAATCCACAGCTGACTCACTTTGCCACAGCGAGATGGGGGAAACAATCAGAGGAGTAAAAATGTGAAATCTCGTGTGTTGAGATAACGACAGTTCCAGAGGGAAAGCAAAAACTGCGTGTGCAAGCAAAGCAAAACCAGGAATTCATTCCCTTCCCATGGGCAGGCAGGTGTTTGCAATCCCCAGGACAGCAGGGCTCTGGCACACCTCAGAGCGACTTGGGAACACAAACATCATTTCTCTGAATGTCCCCCCTTCTTCCTTCTTCCCCCCAGCTCTTAGTGCAGAGCATGATGTCAGATATTGTGGAATATTTCTTTGGTCTGGTGGGGTCAGCTGTGTCCCCTCTCAGCTTCTCCTTCACCTCCAGCCTCCTCACCGGGGAGGAGGAGTCTGAGAGGCAGAAAAGGCCTTGATGCTGTGCAAGCAATATTTGGCAATAACTAAAACACCAGTATCTTATCAGTGCTCTTTTCATCTCAACTGCAAAAGGCAGCACCGTATCAGCTACTTGAAGAAAATTGACTCTAGTCCCACCGAACCTGGTACAGGACAGTAATAACACTTGAAGAACTATCACATCCATGAACCAAAAAAACCCCCAAAAAACCCCCAACCAAAATCAAACAAACAAAACACAAAGAAAAAAACCAACCAAACAAAAAAAACCTACCAACAAAAAAAAAAAAAGCACCAATAAACCCCCCCAAAAAATCCAAACTCATTTGCTGCATCTGAGAACCAGGAATGGCACTGAGAGCAGTGGGTACAGCTGCATATGCTGCATGTCAGGCAGGGCACAGCTACTGCTCAGCACACGCTGGGGTAGAGAGGTGGCAAAATCTACCTTGCTGCTGGCTGAGGAGACTGTGAGAGCCTGAGGTTCCTCAGAGAATTATACTGAGAGCATCAGCACAATGATCAGGAAGAGATTGGTGAAAACCAAATAGAAGGAAAGGCAGATTTTTGTGTGTTTATAAGAGCTCAGTACTGTGGCAGTGGACATCACTCCTTAAGGTAATTGCTGTCTCATGTATGAGATGCTCTCATTTCCTTACACAGGCACAAAAGCTTGGGGAAACCAGTGTCTTCAAAGAGACCTCTACCCTGTCAGCGACTTTAAGATAGTGGTCCTCCTATCTCTTATCTTCTTGGTCTTATTTCTCCAAAAATCTTCCCTTGACACTGAAATATCATCATGGTCATCACCGTAGGAGCATGCTCACCACCACTATCAACACCAGAACTTTTTGTAAACTGGGAGTCCCAAGAGCTTTCGTGCTGACAGCAAGGCAGGTGCTGCTGGGCTGTGAGGAGGAGGCAGCAGCCAGCAGGGCTGAGCCAGCTGGGGCCTGGTGGGAGCAATCTGTCCCTGAGCACAGGAGGGTGAGCGTGCACACAACAGCAGCCAAAAGCTGTTCTGGGAATTCCTCTCCCAGCTCACCACGAATGGGACAAAGAAAATCTTCCCAGCGCCTCTCAGTATATCTAGCAGATTGCACTGCCCACAGATTTTAACTCTCCGAGGGGAAATCTGTGACACTGTGCTCCCTTTCTGTCCTCCAGCGCTTCACTGCTTTCCTGCCGTGCTCATCAATAGCCAGGAAATAAGTTTAAGGTTTGGTTTCTGAGCTTTCTTTCAAATCAAACCTGAGTTGTGGAGCACAATTTATCAAGAAACACTGCCTAGAGGGTGTGGAGTGCTGAAAAAGGCACAGTGTTACTTCAAGCTCTGAGTTCACACAAAGCATTCCCATTCAGCAGGTGTAGACATCAGAATAAATAGCCTTCTGGCAATCTTCCAGATGGCCTAAAACTCCAGGCATATTTAGCTTGATTACCTTAGATTTTTTTTCAGGCTTGCTGTCTCTGCACTTACTTGTTCTACATCCCTTGCCAGCTAAAGAGAACCAGCTGTGTCTGGCCTATTGTGTGAACATCTGGTTCTGACTGTCATATCCAGCTGTGAGTCTTCTGCATCACAATTCCATTACCTGCTAGTACAGACAAGTGCAAAATAATGAACACTGGAAGAAACAATTTTTAACTACTCATCCACGGAAAAACGGGGGAGGGTCTAAATAAGTTGCAGCTTCTCAAAACCATGTCCAAATATAAATGACCAAAACAGGGAGAATATTGGGCAGGTACTCTCAGGTGCAGCAGCCAGACACAGTTATGTACTGAAAGGATGGGCTGGCTGTTATTTCCTTATCAAATGATTGTTTTAATCTTTAATCTGCTTCAGCCTATTTTGCTGGATGCCACGCAGGTGAATATCCCAGCTTTAGTAGTCACCAGTGACATGCTGCCTCTCTGAATCCTGAGACCATTTTCAGGCACTTTTAGTAGAAAAGCAAAGCTCAAGGAAGCATGTGGATGACAAGGAGAGCTGGACATGTGAGTTCATATCCCACAGGCAAGCCTAGGAGACTCAGGCAGGCTGGGCAGGTGAGAAATATTCAATTGCCTGTGCTAAGTGGCTGCTGCACCATAACAGAGCCACGGGCCCGTGCAGGAGGAGACAGGAGAGGGGAATTTCACACATGGAGGTGCCAGTGGTGTTACATGTGCTTACTGGAATCATTGGCCTGGGCCAGACTGTTCTCAGCTGTTCCCCAGTGAGGACAGGTATGAATTTGGAAGAAAGAAGAGACCAAGAATAGTAATATTTTCCTGCACGCCTTTGGCTCTGTTGAAGGGGAGGCCAGTTTTCTAATCCGCTCAGCTCATGGGTGTAATTCACAGCACAGAGTCCACACTGCCACAGGAGAGCCTAGAAAACATTCCCATGACAATATAAAGTGGAAGAAATGAATGTTTTTACCAAAACACCCTGTGAGGAAGATGGAACAGGAATCTTGTGCCTCACATATCAATACAATTGCTGAGCACACAGCAGGATAAAGCCTCAACCTGTTCATACCCATTGCAAGAACTTAATTTTATGCTGCATTTTCATTTTAGCTACTGACTCTGGTACAACTAGAACATCCTGTGTGGTGTATTTGTGGACTATCTGGATGTTCCCAGGGAATCCCCATGGTATTGGTATAACCTGTTCCATATTCTCTGGAAGCCAATCACTGGGAGATGCTCCATTCCCTCCTCCATTCCCTCCTCAGGTAAGCACACACTGTCCTGTACATCATGGGGATGTTTGGCCCCAGTGTTCCTGCAGAGGCAGTGTGCTCAGACAGGGCTGGAGGCAGTGCTGCTCTTACCTGCCCTTCCAGCTGCAGCACTGTTTCTCTCCTGGGGGAAAATTACAGGTTCTTCCCAAAGAGGATTACTTCTCATTTCACAGACATCTCTTAGCTACCCATGCAGGCTGCTGGTCTCATGGGGAAAGTGCTCCCAGCACTCCGCTCCTCACTGTTCTCTTTGGCTGATGGAACCGTGGGTTCCACAAATTCCTCCCATCCCCCATTCTCCTGCTCTGGATGCATTTACTTGTCAAGACCAGGGAATGTAATTAGAGGGAACAGGTCCCAGGATGCCTCTCCCACTTCTGGCAGCTGACAGAAGGTGTGAGCTCAGCACAGCTGAATTCCACAGCTCAGTCACACCCTTTGGAAACCCTGCAGTGCATCCATCATACCAATAGGTCACAGTGCCAGCCATGGTGACCACCTACAATACCAGGTCATGGAGCTGAAAAGAACACCAGTCCTACTTTATTATCCTCCAAGAGGAGTCTCCTTCCCTTGCAATCACTGGCACTTTCATTTCTCCCTGCCTATTAGCAGTAAATCACTGACCAGAGTCTTCTCCTCTCCAGTGTTTGCTTTTGGATGAGTGGGTTTTAAGGCAGGCTTGGACAGCTGAAGGCCTTCCCAGTCTCGATTTTTTTGGTTGGCTCTTTTTGTTTCTAAGGGAAGCTTTCAGACCATACTGAGATGGTCTCCTTCATAATCACTCCTGATAGCCCAGCAGATTCCCATTGTACTAGTTACCCTCAATATTAATATAAGAATTGCTATATATAACATAGAAAAAAGGAGCACAAATGGATCTGAGAGCAGTATGAGTTTCAATAGCTTACAGTGTTGTGAGTTGCTTTTGCTTTCACAGGTTTTCTGCCAACTGGGAATTTTCCCTGAAGGAAGTTTCAAAAACCTTCTCAGCCTCTAGGAAACTATTTGTTTGGCACAGTTAACTTAGGAGCTCTTAAAATTTTGTCAAACACATCAAACCAAATGGCCCCCAGGTAAAGATCTTGCACAGCAAGTTTCAACCCACACAAACTTCTAGTGCGAGCTTGTGAACCCCTGGAAACACAGGCCTACAAAGGACACTGCAAACACTGGGGGACCCTCTAGGGCTTTGATCTTCTCCCAAAAATGAACAGAAGTAGCTTCCTTTACTTCTGCAGATCTGGTGCATTAGTTTGTGTGGTGCCTGTTTATGCATTTGTTTTGAATTTCACCGTAAGTCTTTGAGGCCAAGGCTGTCAGTCCTTGTTACAAAGCCCTTTATGAAACAGGGACCTAGTCCTGCCTGGGAGCTGCTGGAATATGGTTCATCATCATAACCAGCCTCAAGGCCTGCCTGCCTGTCCTCCTCTCACCCCAGGCTTCACAAAGTGGTGAGCAATCTTCCTGCACATACCTTTCCAGAGCTGTATCTCCTGATACAACAACCACATCCAACCCTATCCACTGTTCTCAACAGGCTCTTGCAGGAAGCTCTGGGAGAGGATGTCCAGTGCCAATGGGAAGAAGGCTCAATTCCAAAGGATGCTGATGCAGAATGAATCCTTGCACACCCAGCCTCTGTACCAGGCCACATTCAACACAAATGAAAATACTGTCATCAAACCTGATAAAATGAATTTCCATAGATGCTACGTCTAATCCAAGATGAAAGTTCCGGTTTTTAATTATGCAGAAAAATGGAAGTAAATGACGAATTACTCGAGACACAAGTGTGTCTTTACGTAGGCTGGTGCCCTTGACACTTGCAGACGTCTTTGCCATATTTACAGTGCAGTGTGAGCTCAGGTAAATCCAAGGACAAAGATAATTCAGAGTCACAGAGCCCCATGTCATGGCCTCGCCAGCGTCCATGTGTGTCTTCTTTGACTGCACCTAATAAAGCTCAAACGACAAAAGGTGACATACTGTATGTGTTTTATCTCATTATTAATTAAGCATATTTATCTCTTAAATCAGATGTGACTTGCACCACAACATCAGTAATTAAATTAAATATTGATGAGTGGTGGTTGTGTGCCGAGGCTGTATGGGTAAGTGGAATTGCCATATCTAATTAACATCCTGCAGAAGTAGCCCCATTAGGTTTCTTAGTTAAATCTCGAAATAGTAATAGTAACAAAAGTGTAACAACACTTAACACTAATTAATAGGAGCCTCATCAGGTTTGATGAATATCTTCACCCTCTTTTGAAGGCCGTTGACTAGACCTTTGTTGTATTATTGTGAGGCTGGACTGTTTAGAACTGGTAACTCTACTGTGCTCTACCTTGAGCTTTGTGTGGCAAGGCTGCTCATTTGTTCCTTTGAAGAAGCAGCCCCTAAGATGGGCCCTCCCTGCCAGTGTTTCAGCAAAGGACCAGCCTTCCTTCTTCTCAGGAGAACATTTCATGTGCATGGGAGAGTCTGTGTCTGTCTGGAGAACCCACCTGCCCCATCTCAAACATGTGAGGTTGGGTGGTGCCCTGGGTTTTGAAGTGTTCCTTTCTGCCTTGTTATATACAGCAATTTCCCCCTGGAGAAGACTACAAGGATTTGGTTTGGTTTTATTTAACACTCATTAAATTCCAGTGCCTTGTAAGCAGTTCAGTGATGATATCCCAGTTCTGGTTACTATTCCACTGTGTGTAGAACTGAGAACACAAAATTACTCCACCAGGGATTAGATATAGGTTCCAGACAGGATTTCAGGGTGAAGTCCAACAATATCACTACTTGCAAAACATAATTCAAATAGCATTTTTTGCATAGTCTGAGTAAGTTACATCATTTGAAGTGATTAATACTCATATTCATTTAACTACTACAGATGCTACTCTCAGCTGTAACCAAAAAAATCATCAAGTACATTATGAGACTGTTCCCCAATTTGTATTTTAGAAACTATTTCAAAGCCAGCCATCCTTCCCAAGAGCCAGAGAAAATAATTTGCCAATAACAGGAATCATTTTGTGACTCTTAGAAGTAAATGCAAATACAAGGCATCATGTTTGGTCAAGTGTCTCAGGACTGTGGCAACACCACCTTGAGCTTCTGGCAATAAGGAGAGAGTCAAACACCAATTTTCTTCCCTTCTTTCTGATCACAGCATATCTTGGTTTAAAGATGTTTGTTATTCTCTATAATTAAATGGTACAAAGAATATTTCTTATTCCATTACCACCATGTCTATTTGCCCTTCTTACTGCTGTTTCTTCTGCAAAAGTCTTTCCTATTCAATTTTATTTACCTTCCCACCTGTGCACAGAGCAAGCCACAATTTGGATTTTGAAAAAAATTGATTAGGAAAAATTTGGATATTTTGACTTAAACATGCTAGTCCAACAGCACAGAACTGAGCTCAATCAGAACAAAAAACAGTTTGCCAAGCGGAAAAACAACAGAGAAGAAACCCACAACTGTATGCAGGCAGACTGTTCATTTAAAAATTAGCACATATTCCTGGAAATGAAAACAATCAGGATTTGTCTTGATCTTTATATCTTCAAGTAATTTCTAGGAGCAGCTGTTAAGTAACCCTAGAGATGATAACTTGGATATGCAAGTATCTGGTTTAAAAAACCTGTGTCTGCTGGGAGCCCGGGCTCAGCTGGGCTCATGGACAGAGTTTTACAAAGTATGGATCTTACAAACACAGGTCCTCCACCACCACAGGACACTTCCACGTCAACCATCACTCAGCAGCAGCCAGTTTTTGCCCAGCATCTTGGATTTTTACTTCCATCACCCCACCTGTGCTGCACCTTGTGGTCCTGTCTGGTCGCCGGGCCTGACACAGAGAGTCAGACTGAGGAGGAGCCAGGTTATTTCAACCCCTAGAAATGATGGCACAGAAAAGGCTTTTTGGTCCTTCCTGGAATCCAGTTGGTAAGAAGAGTCTGAAGGGAAGTAGAAAATGAGAGAGCTCGTTCTGGCAGATTCTGCTCTGCAGGCAGCACAGCACCAGCCATGGGGAGAGACTTCTTTTGGTCAGGCCCAAATGCTCCCTGGGCCGGTTTAGCAGGTATAAGAGAGCTTAGAAGTTCTCTGCATGCAGATAATAAATGCAAATGTTACCTGTGACAAGTGAAAACATATTGCTCATGTGAAGTAGCAAAACAAGCTCTCTTATTTTCTTTTTTTTTTTTTTTTTNAGCAGATTCATACCTGCTTAGAGGATGAATCTCCCAAAGCACTTTGGGATGCAATTTTGGCTGCTCTTTTCCTAATACACCAAGGGCCAAATGAATTATCCCTTTTTCTAACCAATGAGGCTGCCTGTCAGATTTACTGATATTCCAAGCACTGTTTTAAACAAATTTTTAGAAGCATGTGCAGTAGCTAAGTAACAAACATTACCATCCCTTAAATATCTGTGTGGAACTTGACCTTCATTTTGGATTTAAGATTTTTTTCTTCTCTATTACACAGCCATATTCTTGATTGAATTGGAAGTATTAATATATTATAATAATTCAAATGCACCAACAGATTTTTGGCTAGTTCTCCTTGAAGGATGTAATTTCCTGTATTAAGATCCAGAGGAATTCCAAAACAGATAGCTAAAGGTGGATCCATTGGAAATAATCTCCTACAAGCCAAATCTTGAGACACACAAAGTGAAAAAAACTTCACCATGCACGTATGAAATCATATTGGTTTTCAATTTCTCATCTCTCACCCTTTATATTTTTATTTATGAAAATTAATACTTAATAATATTTTAAAGATATATTGTTTTAATGTGCTGTGTGTGGGCACTGTTACCTCACTCATCCAAATCCAAACCACAGTCGTAACTCAGCCTAAGAATTGTCCCTGTGTGCAAACAGATATTTCCCTCTGGGATCAGTTTCCTGCCCAGAACTCTCGTTTGATGATTGATTTTGGCCCAGGGAGGCAGAATTGCCCTTTGCTCCTGGCTGCCAGTGGACACCCATAATTTTGGCCCTGCTGCAGGATTGCACTACCCTTGCCCATGCCTGGCTGCTCAGGGCCGTGGCCAGAAGCTCACACAAACCACATTGCACACACTCATAAGATTACTTTGCCCATTGTAGTGATTCCTGATGTGGGATACAGATGTCTCGTAATGCCAGTGGTCACTGCTGATGGTTTTAGTCTTAGACAGGGTAGAAAAAAAACCTAAGAAGGAGAGGGCATGGTGAAGGACAAGCCTGGTCCCTAAAGGAGAGGAACAACAGAGATGAGAAATTACTTTGAGTAAAACAACTCCCATTTCAAACCAGCTCAGGACCCTGAGTTATTTCCAGACAAGTTTGCTCCCTAAAAATGTCAGCACCAGCCTCTGCCAGGGCTGGCCAAGCCCTCCATCCTTCCGCCCTCTTCCATGCCCACTCACTCATTCCAGCAACGTTGAGCTCTTGTTTCCCTCTCCAAGCCAAATAAACGTTGATAGCAGTGTAACCATCCAGATTTCATGCTTTTAAATAGCACATGCTGCATTCAATGAATTTCAAAGACACGCTAAACCCAAATTACTGCTATCCATGGATCTTGAGAAGCTTTTATAAATGGCTGCATTACAGTGCAGTACAAAGCAGTGATTTCCATAATGCTTGTCTAATGTATAGAGCATTTTACATAGAACAGGTCCTGTTTCATCTTGAAATGCTTTTTAATTAATTCAATTCATTAATACTGCTTGTCATGGATAAACTCTTGAGACTTAACAAAAACTTTACTTCAGCAGTTGTCAACACATTTCATTAAAACATATGTTTTTGAATGCTTTCTGATAACATCACTATTCTTCATATGCAGAGTGCACTACTTAAATGTATTAAACAGAAGAAGGGGGCTAACAAAAATCTTTGTATTGACAATGCTGCATTTGGACATGAGAAATGGGTGGGCAACCTGGGCCTCATTCTTTTCACGAGCCCTAAATTAACCAAAGTGAAACCTGCTCCACAGTGTATGTGGAGCATTCTGTTCATAGAATCCAGAAATGGTTTGAGTTGGAAATAACCTTAAAGATCATCCAATTCCAGCTCCTGGTTCCAATGTTCTGCCAGACCAGGCTGCTTGAAACCTGGCCTTGAACATTTCAAGGGATGGGGCATCCACAATTTCTTTGTGGAACCTATTTCAGTGTCAATGAAATGTGTACCTGTCCAGCAGTGTCTGAATGGATGGTCTTCAAAGGTCCCTTCCAACACAAACCATGATTCAACAAAGAACATAAGAACATCATTGTTCTAGAGGAGATTAAGGAAGGCTCGTTATGAACTCTGATTTGTATCAATCTGTAACTGCATTTGGACTGACCCAGGGATGGGTTCATCAGGAGGAAGAGAAATGTTCTCCTCATAATCCTACAAGGCAGCCCGTATGCTTTCAAGCTCTGCTTCCACCTCAAAACATTTTCCTTTTTGCTTTATCACCTCTGAGATACACAGTGACACAGCCGGTGCCACAGCAGAGGAAAGAAAGTGCTGCTTCTCCCATGCAACCAAAATCTTGCAATCTTTACTACAAACTCCACAGAAGCAAACCATCCAAGACAGGGGGACAGACACAAATTATGTTCAAGAGTTGAGAATGTTTGAAATTTAAACTGAATACCTGGGCAGTGTGATGCCTTATCATCTGCATGCCAGTAACCAGAGGAAGACTCTGCTGTCTGTAAGGAAGAGAGAGCGGGATCACAGTGAATGTTATGTCCTGGATCACAGACAAGGCTTCCCTCAAACAGATCAAACCTGCCCTATAACTCCTCCTGGCAATCCATGTCTGTGTCTGCTCTGCATGGAAATGCACTGGACAAGGAGCAAGACTGGAAAACTGGCCTTCTCTTGATGTATGAGTTACAAAAACACCTTTATTTAAAACAACAGGGGAAAAAAAGTCAAAAGTCAGTTTGGTTTTGTTTTCTTTTTTTTTTTGAAGGCCAAATTCTGTCCCAGGAGAGATTTGTTAAATGGCTGAATAATGTAAAATATTGAAAACTCTTTCCATAACATTTCCACTGATCATTTAGTGGGTCCTGCTTATATCCCAGGCCTTACTGTCAATCTGTATTTTCAGACACCTTTCTATCTTGCTGGCTGTGGTCTCTAATGCTTTTTAATGCTGTCTCCTGTGTGTGTTTTGTGTAGTGGAATACTTTACAAATCAAAATGTTATTGGGGAATAAGCCTATGATCTCCTGTGTAACATTTCCTGGCTCTACTGCACACACATCCATTGTTCGATATTGAATTGGTCCCAAGAAGCATCAGAGCATGTGAAAGCTGCTATGAATTTTGCAAAGTGGCTTCAGGGCAGTAGAGCACGACAGGGCACGTCAGAAGAATAAAGTGCAAAATCTGAAAGTCCAAATTTAGGAGTCTCAGTCAATATTGAAGACTAAGAAGAAGTAAATGCCCTTGGTAATAGGTTTTGTCCTTTTATCTTGTGACATTCCTAATGTAGTTGAAAGGAGCACGCTTAGCCAGGATACAAAACAAACCCAATTATTAAATAGGTTTATGTGCAATTAAACTGCTAGACTTCACTTAATACTACATGTGATTGATTTTGTTAGTCCTTCCCCCCTGCACAGTTGTTGCATTTCCCTTCTATTCACTTGTTTTCACCTCTCCTACCGTGTCCCTTCTATGTAGTCCTCAGGGAGCTGGGCTGTTTTGGAAGGTGTCGTGCATTTCTGTTGGAGCTAGCTCCATTTTGGTCACTCCTAGTCAACTTTGTGCAACCCAAAACAAAAGTGCCCAAACTGGCACGTTCCATTGAAAGAAGAAGACTGAGGGAATGTGCTTTTCTCACTGCTGATCTACAAGATTTCCCTCAAAGATTTCCAATAGAGGTTTCAATAAACTCGCACATAGGTGCTTTTCCCAGAGGTTGCTCTGGTCATCGGGGTCCTGTGGCCATGTGGTGTTTGGCCACCACACTGAGGGACAAACCTGCCATTGTCCTGGGCATTTCCCCCCTTTGTTGTGGATGAGATCCTGTCCACACTCCCAGAAGAAGTAGGATCCTTTTGTGACTGATTTTTGCTTGGTTTCTTCTCCTAAAGCCACAGTGTACTACGAGAGTAAATGTTCATTGAATGTTTAATTAAGCTGAATTAATTGTGTACTTATAATAATAATTATGTATTTAAAAATATATAAAGAAAATACTATACTTAAGTATATGCAGTAAGTTTCTGTTTTGCTCAGACCTTTTTTTTTTTTTTGAGAAAAATTACACGTGTCATCCCAATCTACTTAAGCCTGCACAAAACAGTAACATGTGGAAACACAAAGTAACCAGGAATTCTTCATTTAAAATTCCCTGAAATGAACCGAAGTTGCCATGTTTACTGAGAGACAGAATTCCTCAAGGACACCGCTCAGAGAATTACACTGATAAAACAGATATGAATTATAGAGGGAAGCATATGTGTGGGGAAAAAAGGAATCTTTTATGTGTAACTAAGCACAAGAAATGGTAAAAAATAAAAACCAGTAACAAGAAACTATTTCCAAATTTGTTATGTATGCATAGAGCATATAGCCTAATGCAAAGTTATATGTTGCAGTTATTTAATATCTTTCTTCAAAGGTTTTGTAATACATCAATGACTGAACATCTAAAGGGGAAAACATATTTCTCTTTATAGTTTTAGATAATTGTCCCTGAAAAAAAAAAAACCCAAACCTTTAATTACAGCTCAAATGAAGAAAGCTTGATTTGTGTGCTGTGCCCAAATGCTGAGGAGTCGGATGTAAAATATTTGTAATATTTAGGGAACCCTGAGTTTTACATAAAAGTAAACAGCATTGCCTGAAGGCACAATTTCCAGCAACACAATAAAATGTGCAGTGAATTTATGGCGGCCATCCATTAGCTCTTACCAAGGCAACGTCGCCCATATCTGTCGTCCATCATTATAATAGAGGGTTAATGCACCGAATTTACATAAAAAAGTCATATTGTCTGCATGAATTATTTACACTCTCAGCTGTTTTTACAGCTTGGTTTCAAGCTGGATTCTGGGAGAGATTCAGCCAGTAAATTACTCTGTGGAGACCTAACTGTGTAGCTACAAACAGAGCCTGCAAAGAAAAGAAAAGGGGGATGTACAAGCCAGTGGTTGTGCTGGGAGGACAAGCTGTGGCTTTTCTTTTGCTTGCAGAGGAAGGAAAGGAGGGCAGGGAAGCTCACCCGAAAAGTTCTGTACATGCAGCTACGCATTAGCATCTCCTCACAGCTGCACACATCGATGTGATTCTGCTGGAGATACGTTTAATTCCCAGGCATAAATTCACAGATCAGCACATTCTGTCTTTGCAAGACGATCTGCTGTTGGGGAAAAAAAAAATAAGGCACATCTCACACCACATCCTCCCCCATCCCCATCCTGATCTGTTTATTGTGCAGCAACACCAATGGGCACGACTGGGTGTGGGTTGCCTCAGGACATGGGAACATCAGCCCTGTCCTGCTGCAAGGACAACAACAAGACATGGTGTTTTATTCATAGAATAATGTGGAAATTTTTTTGGATAAGCAATGACATCCATGTAAGCTCTGTACCATGATTATTTGATGGCAGCCTGACTGAATGTCACCTGAAACTATTAAAGCCACAGGGTCACGGAGGGTTTATTATTACTTGGAAATCCACTTTCTCCTTGGAAAAAAAAAATTGAATCTCAAATGTTATTTTAGGATTTGAAGTAGCTTGTTTCCAACTCATCCTAGAGTTGATCAAAGCTGGGATGGTCCAATCCAGACTTACTAAGAACTTCCACAATCTTTACCTGGCTTCTTGCCGTGCTAGTCCACAGTAATCAAACATCATGGTTACCACGGCAACTGGCATTACCTGATACAAAGGTATTAACTGCAATCTCTCCTCTGCAGTGCATCACACATTTGGTATGAGTCCTGCTGTTCTAGATCGGGAAAACACCCTCCAAACTTAGGCAGGACGGTGTCCATGACTCTGTTAAGTGCCACCTCTGCCCCCTCCCCTGTGCTGCCACTGCCCAGAAGACAATCCTGTTCTATTGTCACACTGCTCCCACAGCTCCAATCACCTTTTTCCCCTTGAGGATGCTGAGGCAGGCTTTGTGACCCAGCCACACTCTGACAACAGCATGTGGCACCACCAAATCACAAATAGACTGGGCCAGCACTGGTAGTTCTTTCTCCTGATTGTTTACACCCTTTAAATATTTGTGGACTTATGCACTGTGCTGCAGGTGAGCCAAGCTATACATATTTATCTCACTTAATCTTCCCTCTTAAATCAATCTTTCCAGTCAATCTCTTCACTCTCTAATTATTTTTGTTGCTCTTCTCTGAACTCCCTCCAATGTGTCAATCAATACCTTCTTGGTAATGAAGTGCTCTGTAAAGAGCACGGTGTTCTAGAGGCAGCTGTATACAGTGCAACAATGCAACCAGTATGGATTTTCAGTCTTCACAGGAAGGTTGATCTCATGGTAAGGGCACCAGACCAGGGTTTTTGAAGACCTGGGCTCATGTTCTTACTCTGAGGGACTCTTTGTGTGACTTTGGGCTAGTAATTTAGTCTCTTCTTTAGTTAAGCATCTATAAACACTGTATGGTTTGGTGCACAGGAACAGTGAAATTAGATGGTGTGTGTGGCAGAATAAGGATCTGGCTGGACAGAAAACCCAAATACTCCACCAAATAGCAATGTGCTAGTGTAGTTCATTCACTGTTGGTATGGAAGGACGTGTGGCTCTTCCCTGCTGTTAAACACCACCAGACAGCAGAGGCTTGCCAGTTATTGTTTATGGGACTTGCAGCAGTTTCTATATTGTGACCATATAATTTTGTTTTAGCTAGTCTCATTTACTGCATATTCACTCAAACGTCAGGACTGGTTTCTGTTGCATCTTCAAAAAAAAAAAAAGTAATTTGAAATCTGTGAACTTCTGTTTCCCAGCAGCTGAGATGAAGATTTCCTTTATTGGGCACAGTGGGATGCAAAATAGAGTCTTAACACAGCCATGAGTACAGTCCTGTCCTCAATATTGGGTCTCCAGGGGGCTCTGGGGGCTGATCTGCTGCCTCAAGGCACAGCACGTGAGCAATGGCACATTAAAGCATTCAGCCCCTGTGTGCAGGAGGACCTGATTCCCACATCTCACACCTTGCACAGGTGACTTGCCCAGCACAGGCACAGAAGCTGACCTGGGCTGATCACTGAGGTCTTACAACAGTAAAAAAAGCAGCACCAGGCTCTCTGAAATGGTTCACCCAGTTATTTTTCCATAAACTGCACAAACACTGCATACCACGATGCATATATAGGCACGTGTAATTAATTAATGATTGAAACTTGTCTAACTAAATTGTTTTAAGCTTTTCTTTCATGAATCTCGTGCTCTATTCCTTTCTCTTTTAGAAGGGAAGGTTAGGAATATCAGAAAGCAAAGATGTCTGAGATCTGCAGTTATGATTCATCAAGCTTCCAGAAATGCATTATAATGTACTATAGGCTGTAAGACTAAAAATTATTCCCCATTGAAATGGTATTCACACAGCTTTTGCTGTACTGAAGCTTACATCGTAATATAATCATAATAACTAAAGTAAGTTTCCCTTGGGGATTATACCTCTGTGTGATTTAATCCTTAAATTTGTTTTGCTTTCATCCCCTGGAGAAGAGAGATTTCAGTTATAAAGTATTCTTCCTAGAAATATCAGACACTGCACATGCATTCATAATCTGCACTTACATTTACAAAGCCTGGGCCAGGAGGTGAGCAGAATTAGGAGCGTAAGTGTTGCCATTTTGTTTAAAGAAACAGGGTTTGTTTTTCAAAAGAAAGAAAGGCACAGCTGGGGATGAGTCCTGCTTATCCTGGAAAGTTCCCCACAGGACTCTCCCTTCATGTGACAGAGGAAATTATCTGTTTTCAAGAGAAGGCTGTCACTCAGAGTGTCTGAAAACATACAGATCAGAGAGAAAGGGTTTTTCGTGGTAACTAATAAACTGTGGAATGAAGTGGAAACTTGCTGTGAAAACTTACTGAATTTCTGTGTAATTACAGGTCTTAGTTCATGCTTTAAAAGACAGTTCAGAGGCTGGGTCACAGTGACTTTCTTATCAAGAAATGTGAGAAGAAAAGCAGTCGTCAGCATATTGATAATGCAAGTCAAAGTATGATCTCTCCATCCTGTTGTTAAGACTGTTCTCAAACACAGCAGCTCTTTGCTGAGTGATTTTACCCAAGAACAGTGATTTTGCCAACACATTAATCATTATTCAGTCACCAGCACACCATGCCTCTGAACAAGTTTGTTCCCAACACATTTCTGTAATATTAAGTGGAATATATGTCCTTCAGCTGGCATACAATGTCTTCACCTTTAAAAATAAAATTATATATTTGACATAATATATATATACACACACACTTTCAAAAAGACACTCCTGAAGCACAGACTAATTAGATCACAAGCCAAGGTTTATCTACCAAAAACCTTCACCTATAGGAAATAGGTTTATCTACCAACTAATTCACCTATAGGACAATACGGGGAAAGTTTGCATCATGTTACAGCTTTCTCACCTTTTGGGAAAGTTACTAAAATAATTTTCTTCACATGACAGTCCAGGGAAACTGCTCCAAGTACTAATTTGAGAAATACAATTCTTAATTAGCCACTTTCAGAAGACACTAAACCACTACACTCCTTTTTTTGAAACATCTACTAGGGAACAAAACAATGTAGTCATCTAGTGGAAATAATGAATGCCCTGCCATTTGAGCAATTTAAAAATAGCCTGAGAAAAAAATAAAAAAAAAAGAGACAGAAAGACCCAGTTTGAATCATAAATATACTATTAAAGATGAATTACACGTGCAGCTGGTATGCATAGCCAGGTACAGGCATCAGCAGCAGCTGATGTGTAACATATCCCAGGCAGCAGAGACTGTTTCACACAATGAACTTGTTTCAGGTGATGATGCCTGAGGAAAACGTGGCAGCAATGGTCACAGGATAACCGTCCCCTTGATTTTTAAAGACTCATTTGTTTATACTACACCTTCAAAATCGACAGTCACCTGCTAAGATATTCCCAGTTCTATTGTAAACAATGTAAAGCAAAACCACTCTCATGATCTCAGAAATCAGGACATAAATGAACTCCCTCCAAGCTTTTTTTTTTTCCTTTTTATTTGGCTGTCTGGCATCGGAAGGAAGAGCAACCTCGAGGGCTCTGCTGTTGTTTTTGCCTCTCTCAAAAGTGCCCTGACTCTCCAGGTTGGATATCAAAGCTGTGCCAAGAGCTTGTGAAGCCCCGGAAGAAGGAAATCGCAGCATGAAAATAAGTCCCAGCTGGTTTCTCCAAGACAGTAAATCATATTGGACGTGTAGGAACATCAAACCAAGCTTGTGTTTCTACTTCCTCATCGTGATGAGGTTACAGTGAAGCAAGATGGAATTTTCTGACATGAAAATCACCTGGCAGAAAGTCAGCTGTGTTCAGATATGCGTGGGCTCCTCAGACCCCCCGTGTGTGTGCAATGCCTTGCAGGGCAGCAGGTATCTGTCCAGCCATCACAAACTCCCTGAGGGCCACTGGCAGAGCTGAAAAGCCCAGACAGATGTTGCTGAAGCTTGATGGGACTTACTTAAGGGAGGCAAAGCAAAGGACAAATGCCTTGTTGTTGTTAGAGTGCATTAAGGCAGGTTCTGGCACAGAGAGCTCATCACCACCCACTGGATTTACAGCAATGCATGGCTGCAATTGCATGCAGCATCCTTTCCTTGCTTTAAGTCTGGGAGAACATTGCCCAAGGTCTGGGATCTCACACCACCTTAAAAAGCTCCACAGCACTGTGTTTTCATGTATTTGTCTGGGCTGTCTTAGAATTCACTGCTCACAGGATGTGTTTGGAGGAAAATTTAGGAGAAAAAAACTCATTTCAGAGTGTTTCCTCTGAAAAAAAGGGTTCCAACAATCCCTTTCCACCAATAAAAGATGAATGTTAGTGGATGAAAGGGAAAAAAACCAAATGTTTATTGACAGAGTGCCCACACGGTGTGGGGAAAAAAAAGGTAAATAAATGCCAGATATTGAACTGTCAGACCATGCCTGCCTGGCCCTGCACACACACTGGAACAAAAAACCAAAAGCCAGGGAAAGAAAAATAAAACACAAGGGCCAGCCATGTGGTGGGGAGAAAGATGGTGCCAGCTCCTGCCTGAGGTAGAAAAAAAAACCCCAAAAAACAAAAGGTTCATGCAGCAGCTCGGGCAAACAGGTGGGGCCCTGGTGGATCTCTGGTGTTGGTCCTGTCTTCGCAGCAGATGAACCAGGTGGGTTTGGTGTGTTTTTCTCTCACTGGCTCAGCTTTTCCTGAGACCTAGGGCCAAAATGGACTAATAAAGTGTGGAAGGAATTAGAAACTTGCTGTAAAAACCTAGGCCCCTTGCCTTTTCCACCAGTCTTTGACCTTGGACCAAAACCAAGCTGCCCAGTTCACTTCAAAAAGCCACTGAAAAATTTCTGCTGCAGCATCTCCAAGGCCAGGGAAAGGAAAAAACCTTGTTGCCTAAGCTAACAAAAACCAAGCTAGCCAAGCAAAAAAACCCCAAAAACCCAGACCACAGCACACCAAATGCCTCAGGAGTGAGGCTTTGCAAAACCCAAGGCTCCCCCTGGACCCACCTTCAAGCCACAGCAACCATTTTTGGGATAAAGCAGAAGATCAGGGAACAGACTGATCATAAAATCACCCCAAGACACGATGTCATTTTGTGACACTGTCTCAGGGTACATATGTTTAATAACACGGATATAATGTCACACCCAGACACTGCCTTTGGCAGCCAGCAAAAATAACCCGAGATGAGAGGATATCGAGCCACAAGTGCATGGTACCAGTCAATATGACAAGTAGCCTGAAATGATAGATGTGCAATGTCAGCTGTCCTGGTGGCTGGATGGTAAGAACTTTCCCCAACTCAAAGCTGCTGCTGCTGCTGCTCTGTGTAGTCAAAAAGTCCCAACTGATGCCCAGGGACTGCCCCTACTCGCCAAGGGCCCTGCTGTAGCCTGGAGCATTCACAGGGCACACCCTTGTCTAGAGCAGGACTCAGGTTTGTGCACACCAAGGAAGAATGTCACACTGCCAGCCACACGCAACCTTATGGTCTAAAGCAGGACAGCAAGACTCTCGATGAGCAGCTGCCACTTTACTCACTCTTACTGCTTCTCTTCAGTCAACACCTACATAGGAATTTTCAAAATAAAACCAACCTCAGGTGAAACATTTGAGCAAACATCGCTGATCAATTTTAAACTGAAAGACGCTACAGAAAATGTGAAACGTGAGTGGCAGCTTCAAAGCAGAAACTAAGAAAGCTTTAAAAGAAGCTGTGATACAATCTTATAGTGATTTGAAGAGAAAGTTTCCTTCACACTTCTAGCATTTCTGAAATTCTTCAAGTTCAAATCACTTTGGCCAGCACCACGCCCAGGCTGGTTTGTCTTTATGACAAGGGTTCTCAGGTTCAAGAAATACTTCAGTGGAGAGCTAAACCCCAGGTCTGGCTACAGCCAGAGCTTTGAGGAAATTACTCCCTTTCTATAATAGGTTGTGGGGCTATTCTGAGGTGATGCACAGTATGAAGTTACTACACTTTAGCTGTATTATTAATAGCACAGCTCTATTGATCCCATAAAACTTTCTCTAAGTATAGGGTGATGTGAATTAATGGCTTTTACCTAGTGCTAGGGGGCATGCAGACACGCTATAAATTACACAGTCCCTGACCCAAAGTGCTCACAAACCAGATTAGAACAAGATGCAGCAGGTGGAGGAGACGGACTCGTGGGGAGGGAGGAGGAGGAAGTGGAAAGGCAAGCAGCATTACACACGGAGAAGTCTCTGCTCAGCAACAGGCAGGCACTGCCAGCTGGCAGGGATCTGCAGGCATCAAAGATGAGTCTGCTGAGGGCCTTAATGAAGGTTAAGGAAGTGGCTGTTTTAAGGGAGTTTCCCTTATGTATGTACAAGAAATAGCCTGTGGGTAAAGCTTGTGGGTGAAGCAGACTGGTAGGCAGCTCCGTCCTCCCAGGGGCTGGGTGCTACTGCTGCTCTACTGGGTCAAGAACATCAGCTTGTGCAGTGTGCCTGACTGTCTCCCATTCACTCAGGTGTTCCTCTCTGTCTGAATTTCTACCTGGAAGATAGTGAAATAGTCCTTAGAGGTGCTAATGATGTCATTATAAAAAAATGCACACAAAAGACATCTCGGCATTTCAAGATAAATTCAAGCCAAGTGCACTGCCAACATGCCACACTCCATGGCTCCCCTTTGAAATAAATGGCTTTATGCACTTCAAAGAGGGCTTTGTTTCACTTGTTTAGCACAAGATGCAAATACCTTGTCAGACTGAGAAGAGAAAAATGCACTTTGCACATGGGGAGCAGAAATACCCAAGCAGACACTGTAACGAGAATGATCTCAGGTTTGGGAGGCACAGCAGATAGAGGAGGACTGGATTTCTTCTATTTAGTTTATTCCATTTTTAATTAAAATTATTTTCAAAATTGAATCACCTTGCAGCAAGAACAGCAGAGGTATTTAGATATTTTCTGAAAGAACTTCCCTTGCACATATAAAGCCAGACTAGGAGAACTGAACACAGAAATGGGAGCATGGCCATGACACAGTCTTCATACCCTGAGAGCTCAGATATTTTTATGTTTCTAGAAAAGGCAAGCACTTCTTTATACAACTGACACATGGGGGAAGATCTTCTAATATTCCCTTGGTAGAGGGTGATGTGTTTCTTCCCCTTCCAAGTGTTGCTCCAGGAGAGGCGACATTTTGGGGGCAGCATCTGCCCTGAACTTGGGACGAGCTACTCCAGCAGAGAACTCGTGTCCACGCTGCTGAGAGGGTGCAGGCACTGCTCGGGCCCCTCACAGCAACCCCTGGCTACAAACACATCTCACATCTCCTGGCCCTCCCATCCCAACACGAGATACAGCTGAGGCAGCTCACATTCAAATCTGTGCCAGGGAGAAAGTTATTTTGTCTGGCAAAAATCAACCATTACCTCAGAGCTCTACAATTAGCTCAAGCCGTGTTTCTGAAAAGCTGACTGATCAGCTTGCTCATTAGCAGGCATGCTTGCCCCTCATCAGGAATCACTCTCTGAGCCGAGGTCTCAGCCCTGACCACGTGGAACTGCAAACACAAATGAGCTCTGATGCTGGCCAGAGCAGGGAGAGGGGACAGGACAGACCCTTTAAAGGACACAATGCACTGGAGGATGCTCTTCCCTGGGATCTCCTTTGGAGTGGATGGCTGAAAAGGAGATGGGAGGAAAACAAAGCAAAATTCACCTTCTTCCTTCCTTCCTTCTCACAGGTACTAAGAAGTTGTCTTCCTTTAAAAAGGAAAAAGATATTCCTGTTCTGACCTTGGACCTGTTTCAGCAGAGGTTGTCCAAGTTGGGAATTACAACAGGATCATATAGTAGTGTGATAATATGGCAAGATTTAGGGGAGTTACACAGTGGAGACTCTTGAGTAGGAGAGGTTTTTGAATAGAAGCTGATGAACCTAATGCAGGAAAGAAATAAAAATTGTACACATTTGAGCAGGATATCCATTAACAGAAAGAAAAGTTGGAGGCTGGCTTTTCCCTTTACTTGCCAGTTCTGCAGGGCATGTAAGAGAGATCAAGATCAAGACACTTCACAAATGGAAGAAGTTACGCCATCCTGAAATTGATTTACTCCTGATCTGGCACTGGTTCCAACCACCTACTTCTGCCAGGGGTCCCTCCACCACAAGGCAGGTATTTGAAATTTTTATTAAGTCTCCCGAGCAAAGCAGAGTAGCTTGCAGGATTCCAAAAATTTTAATCTGGAGCTGTCTGAAGAGAGACTGAAGGGGTTGAGGCCTTTCATCTTAAATTTAATAAGGTAGTGGCTGGGGCTGGCACTGCCTATCCTCTCTACTCTCCAGGCATTTCACTCCACACCTACAATTTACCAGAGTTGTTCTACAGGCTTGGCTTTTCCCAGGCACACAGGTGGTATAACTGAGAGGACAGAGAAAAAGAACTTGGTGTTGTTTTGGAAACACTCCCAGCCCAAACAGCAGTTTCATTCCCCAGCTGCCCTCCACATGATGTAATGGCCACTGAATCTGAGCTGCAAGTGTGTCCAGAGCCTCTGGAGCACCACGCCTGGGCTGCCCTCACCCCACACGCACTCAGGCTCAGGAATGTTCCAACAGCAACAACTTCCCTCCACCTGCTCAAACTTGGCACCCCTGTCACTTCTATCCCAAAACAGGACAGGGAAGCTCTCGTGTATTCCTCCCCAGACATTATCTGGCTCAGCACAGTGATGACAGAACTGACTAAAGCTCTGTTATGAAATATGGAAACGTTTCAAAGCTCCCGTTCCAGTGCATGCTTTAATGCGCGCATTATGGCTGCTGTAAGTAGTCTGATTATCCTAATAGAGTTCTTTATTTATTGGTTCATCCAAAAATAAAATTATGAAAACGGTTTTAAAGAGAAAGATATGTTTAATGTGTCTGTTTCTGCAGTCCTCGTCTCTGTACTGGAAGGAAGGGGCTGTGATTCTGGCACACTGTGGGAGGCTCAATAGCTGTACTTCAGTGCAGCTGCCAGAAGGAATATACTCAAGAACAGAACTAAACCTTAACATTTCACCACACTTCTTCCAGCCAAAAGCTTTCTGTACATAATCCTGTGTGGCAGGTAAATGCTGCAAGTCAAGTTCCTGAGTCTGTATCTGGTGACTTGCAGAGAGCCCCCAGAAACTTCCATTTCCTATTCACAACATCCATACAGCATAACCTCAGAGGATAACCCAGACAGAAATGGGATCTAAACCTTGCTTGGTTAGAAAGTATCACTTGGCAGTTGATGTGAATGAAACAGCTTTTTTTTTTCTCTGTTTCTTTATATAAATTTTTAAGTCCTTGTAATGGATGCTGAAAGGTGCATCAGGTGCCAGCCTGCCAACCCAGGATCCACAGTTGTCTCTTTGCCCACAGGGCAAGTAGCTTCTATGAACTATTTCTCAAATTTCACACCCTTAATTGCAATTCTAGACATTGTTGATCTTGCAATTGTTCTGTAGCACAATCAGCTTAGAGTGGAATGGCTGAGACCTCAAAGTTTATTTATAAATAACTGCAGATGCGAAATTTGCATCAGAATGGTAAGAGGTTGATGCTGCTGTTGCTCCTTTACCCAAAGCCATGTCAAAAGGATTTGTACAGCTGCCTAAAGACTTCTTCATTTTCTATTTCCTTTTACCTGTAAGCCAAGTCCTGGCCTAGAAAGGCAGAGGTTCCCTCAAACAGGAGAGAGTACAGATAGGGTGACCTCAGGAATTCCAGGTTCCCAACTGGAACCTCCTGTCAGGAGGCTGAGGCCAGCTGCAGGCTTGTCAGGTGGATGCTCACTGCAGCAGTAGCTAATTTATGAATATTTGGCTCCCTGATGTGTATTTCTTGAATAAATAAGGTTGTGGCCTGTGTCAGCAGGGAAAAAAAAAAACAACAAAAAACCAACGGGAAAGGCAAAGTTCCTACTGTATATTCTGAAAGATAACACGACCTTAAGGACAATTTATTTCAAGAGGAAAAGCGCAGTGAGACTTCTCCCAGAGTGCTCAAAGAAGCAGCTCCTGCTCATTCCCCAGATATATTCAGGAGGGAGGCAAACACCTCTCAGTGCAATTCAAGGCTGCCTGAGTTTTCACCTGTAGATACGCAGATAAACTTCTATCATCGGCTCCCAGCTTTCTGTGGGCTGGAATGTCAGCAGCAGCCACAGTGATTTAGTGCAGCAGCTCCAAATGGATTAAATCAGAGTAATTTGAATTTTACCCAGGCTTGTCACATAAATCTCAGAAAACCAGTGTCTTGCATAAAAACTTCCTCTCGACACTCCTGAGGAGTCATGACATAAACCAAAAATTTGGTTGAAAATGAGAAACAAAGATTTTTCAGCGTGGAAAACAGAGGCAGCACAAACAGCATGCTGGGCTGAAAAATCTTACTTGCTTTATGGTAGCAATTCTTTGTGTTTTATGAAGTATATTTTTCCCATTTTTTATATATTATCATCTATCTTACAGGGTATTTTTCTTTTAAAATGTGTAAATGTCAGTTCTAATTTGAGCGATTTCTAGTCCAATGGAATATTCTTCAAATATTCCACTCTTCAAAAAAGAATGTACTACATAAGAGTCTGGAATATTTTAGTAAGTATGATACCACTAGAATGTTCCCTCTGTGCACAATCAAAGATCTTTTCTATTTAAGAACCTCCTTCTAAGAGTGGCATAGCAAAAAGAAATTTGCTGCTGGCTTCAATGATGTCAGATTTTCGATTCTCTCTTGAGGGATACAAATGATCTGGGATTCTGTGGTCCCCAAAATTTAACTGTATCTTGAATTTATTCCAGTGCTGCCTTTGTAAGGACATTGGAATCAACTCAGTAAAAGGACGGTTATTGTTTGTTTAGAAACAAAATTACTCAGAAAAATAATTTATCTGAGGAATGCACTTTTCTTTGTCTGTGTAGGATTTAGACAAAGAGAAAGATCTATCTACAAGTTGCTCCATGTTTCTAATGATGTTACAACACCCTCTGTGGATTATATTTAGTCTCTGGTCCACATGTAAATCTGCCATTTGCCTCACATGAGTCACGTCATCATTCCTGATCCCAGTTCTCTGTAAGTTACTAGACATCAAAAGATTTCAGGTCCAAATACTTCCTGAAAAGGCATTTTAGGTTCACTTTTGCAGGTATTGAATGTGGACTAAAGACCTTTTTTCCTGCAAAAACTTTGTAAGTCAAATGCATCAAAGAAAACTTTTTTTTTTACAGGTATCTGTAACTTTTCCCCCAGCAGCATTTACTCAACCTTCCATTTTTCTTTTGGTGAAAAATCTAAAAAAAACCCAAAAAAAACCCCAAAAAAACCCCAAAAAATTCTTTTTGCTTAGTTAATTCTACAATTCACTCACTCTTGCATTCAGACCAGCATTGCTGCAGCTGCTACCTTTGAGGAATGAGTGAGATCATTCTAGGATTCACTTCTGACTTTTCCACCAGGAGCAGCCAGGGCAGAAGCTCCTCACAGCCAGCCCATGCTCCTGTCTGGTGTGTCACAAACTGAGCAGTGACTGATGCCGAGATCCTCACAAAACCCACCTCACCCTGACCCTCTGCAGCCCCTACAACAGCCATAGGAACAACCCAAACCACAAACCCATTCCCGAGTCAGTGCTCTCCCTAGGCAGGAGCTCTTGGATACAGGACAAGGCTTGACTCAGCACAGTCTGCCAGGGATTGCTGCAACCACTCTGCCACAGTCAGGCAGGCTAGACCCACCCACCTCAGTCTGGGCTTTTCTTCTGAATCCTGCTGCACCTCCCAAAAGGGCCAGAAGGAGTTAACGACAGCTCCCAGCACAGCTCAGCCAGTCTCAGGACAAATCAGGCTGTGAAATGCAGTTGCTTTTATTTCACTGAGACCAACTCAGGTGCAGACTTGACTTAATTTCATGGTGAAGGCGAGTCCTCAGCAAAATGATGCCCAGGTGCAGGTATTTCCCTCATGTCACCCCTTCCAGGGGGCTGTTCAGAGGCTCCCTGCACTTAGACTGACTTCAGAGGGTCAGCAAGGCAGTGAGCACACATCAGGTGTTTGCTTATAATGCACTGAAATAATCATGTACTCTCATTTTTTTTTGGTTTTTGAGTTGGATATGACAGTACCTGGAGGAGATACTCGTCTGTCTACCTAACAGTCAGAAATACCTTATAAAATACGTCTGAAATTAATCCATTGTGAAAGTGAGAAGGGAAAACATAAATACCCTCATTAATTCATATGTACATACACCAAACTTTACATAACATATGGAGTAGTTGGAAAGATGCCTGCAGGTCTAATTGCATTTCTGTGTGAAGAGCATTTACACTCTCTCATCTCTGCTTTCTCCATTCATTTTAGTAATTACATGTAGAGAAGCAGCTAACACACTTGTAATTAAAACCAGCAGTGAAGGATTTTTAGGTGTTTTAATACAAGAGAATTGACATAGAAAGCAGGCTGAGTTAGGAGTGGGTTACTACAGGTGTATAAAACAATGCAAACCCCAGGAAGAGCCTGTGCTGGAGTGCCCACAAGGTGCTCATGAAGACACAGATGTGTGCAGGCAAGGGCAATCAAAGCCCAGACCTCTCCACATTCACTGTTTGCTAAAAGACATTTGATCACAAGACCTGGAACTGTGTTCTGCTGCTGGAAACCTCTTGTTTCTGACCATCAAACTCAGGAATTAGAACAGTTGCTTCATACAATCTATGGTGCTCCATTTTTTATCTGTTTCATTTGGCATTTTATTGGCAAAGGCTATAACAGTTATTTCAGTTTGATGGGTGGAGTTCCTATGAAACTCCGGATCTTTTCATTTAGAAGATGAATATTCATGACACGAGCAATCTGAACCAGGCAGAATTTGTTGCCCTTTCTCTCCTTTCCCTACTACCACAGCTGTGCACAGTGTTATATGTGCAATTAATATTCTCACAGAATATTCTGTCTCATTTTAAAATGAGATCTGGACAATATCTAGGCTTTGTCTGGGAGGTTCTGAACTGAACTAAAGGACAGCATGTTTGCAACCCAAGTACCAGCAACTCACATAAGATTAGTCTGACAGCAGAAAGTGGGAACAGTAATTGAGTAGTCAAATCTTTCCCTGAGAGCTTACATCTCAAGGTAGTCCAGAAACTAACTTTTATAAATGCGTTTTCTCAGGCAATTTACAAAAAAACCCCAAATCAAACCAAATTGTAGTTCTAGGCTTTTTGTATGGCCATCTAAGCAGCTTTGCATCTTCCTGCTAAACAAACAGGCAGGGAAAGACCTAAGTCCCATTAATACTCAGCATTCTTTTAGCAAGAACAGAAGAATTCATTTCAGAAGAG
Source organism: Cyanoderma ruficeps (assembly GCA_008694505.1). Classification (NCBI taxonomy): domain Eukaryota; kingdom Metazoa; phylum Chordata; class Aves; order Passeriformes; family Timaliidae; genus Cyanoderma; species Cyanoderma ruficeps. The sequence goes on along the minus strand of VZDJ01000274.1, from coordinate 2,919,664 downwards.
ACACACTTGACCAATACACGACCAAGACCACGGTGAGACATTAAGATTTGGGTTTATCTCTCATTATTCTGCTCTGATATGATTGGTAGTAAATGAAACTCAGCGCCCCGAGCTGAGTCTGTTTTACCTGTGACAGTAATTGCTGAGCAATCGCTCCCTGTCCTTATCTCAACCCACGAGCTCTTCAATTTATTGTTGTAATGGTTTCACCAGAATTGTCTCTCCCCTACCCAGCTGAGGAGGGGAGGGATGGAGTGGCTTTGATGGGCACCTGGCATCCAACCGGGTTCAATCCATCACAATACTTGGCAATTTTATGAAAAATAAAACCCAAAAACCAACTGACCAACCCCCCCCCAAAAAAAAAAGTCAGACAGGGAAAAAATAGAGCAAAAAAAAATGAAGAGCTGTGATTCCTTGCTTTGGTGCAAGGTGAAAAAGAAGTGCCCCATGGCCCTGAGTGCAGTCTGACGCACGGCGCTGCTGATTGCTTTGCTCACATGCAGCCACACACGTAGGGGCAGGCAGAGCAGCGTTTTCCAAAACTCATTCAGAGTCCCCTGTGCCAGCAGCAGCTCTCAGCAGATTCCCAGATAACCATGGAAAAGCAGCTTTCAACCCAGCAGCCATCCCAGCACAGCTGCCTGCTCAGAGTAGCCCTGCTCCCTTCTGGTCAGGGTGTCACCTCCGTCACCCCATCCTGTCGGAGAGGAGAGGAGAGGAGAGGAGAGGAGAGGAGAGGAGAGGAGAG